>CANTUT010000688.1:72500-232500 GCA_947687605.1 Reutealis trisperma
ATCCTTGAAATTTCAACCTATCAAATATATTTAATCTGCAAAATAAACACTTAACACATATATTAGATAGCATTAATTTGGTTGACAAAATCAAAATAGAGATTGACTAAATTTTGAAATAACTTAGGTCAACAATCTCCACTTTTTTTATTTTGACAATCAAATTGAACTTAAATATAAAATTACTTTTAATTCATTAAAATTAGGATTACTCCTCCTCAATTTATGCAGTTGATAAAAAATAATAAGTAAAAAAATTAAGTGTTCAAGATTCAAAAGATAAAAAATAATAAGTAAAAAAATTAATGTTCAAGATTCAAAAGATATAACACATAATAATCTTTTTGTCAAATCAATACATTAAGTTATATAAAAACAAAACATTAAGTTCTCCCCCTTAATCAATTAAAATAAATATTCCCCTTTGTCAATTATTCAAAGACAATTTTATATTTAAGTTATTTCTCCCCCTTTGGCAAGATAAAAAAGCAAGCATATATAGAGAGAGAGAGAGAGAAAAAAAAAAAAAGGAGACATAAGATCAAAGTAAATAAAATATATAATTGCATTCACTTAAAGCAAAGTACATCATAAGATAAAATGCCAAAAACAAAGGAATGCTAAAAGAATAGAGGACAAAAGGATAAGTTGAAATAAAAAGAGAAGAGAAATCCTAAATCTAAGATTTAATATCTTGATCACTCTCTTCATTTGATTCCCAATCCTCTAAGTGACATTAAGGTAACCCCATCTTATCTTGCATATCATATATATCTTGATGAGGATGATCAAGGAGGCTAAGTTTCTTCATTATTTTGGAAAACATCTTTTCCACATTGGAAGGGGTTTAGGAAGAAGTGAGAACACAAGGAGGTTAGGTTTCAATGGGTTCTTCTTGGGTTTCCTCTTCTCTTGCTCAGCTACCTTCCCCAATCACCACCATTGGCCTTTTTCTTGCCTTTTCTTGAACTCCTATTTCTCTAAAATATATTCATATTTCCCTTTTTTCTCACTTAATGCCTTGGCATTGATCATATATTGAAATTCAACAAGGGATATTTTGATGCGATTTTAGAGAAGGGCTTTATTGGGTAGAGTAAGAGCCCCAACGTGATTAGCAATGGTAGTGATGTGAGAAGAGAGAAGAATTGCACCCTTTTTAGTGGAAGAAAGTTAAAGAAATTGATCCACAAGGAAACAAGCAGTTTGAATGCTCTTTCCTTTCACAAGGCCATATAAAAAAAAGGGGTCTCTCTGGGAGACTTTTCATTGCCATTTCCTCTAGCATTGATAGAGAGGGTGACAATTTGATGAAGCATCTAAATGGAAAGGGTTTTGATGTGTTTGGCTATGGAAGATTTTGGATCGAATTTGGGTTCAATGGAAATTTCAGTCCAAAATGGGTTTAATTCAATGGAAAAGTCATTTGAGGTGTAGGCTCCTTCGGTTTGAAAGCCAAAGATGTAGGCAAGGTCTTTGAGAAAAAGTTCATAGAGCTTACCAAAAAGTCAAAAATCAATTGCATAATGTCCACGAATTGGGTGAAGCTTTTTATGGACAACAAGGGTGGCAAGAAATTCCCTTATAAGGTCATCATACCCATCTTGATCAATGAATACAAACTCCCCCCTTGAAGATTGTTGAGAAAAGCAATAATGTTTTCTTCAATTCCTAAAGTTTTGAAACAAACTAAACTACGAACTTTGGAAGGAAGTATGGGTTTGCCTTAGATTCTTAGGAAGTTTTATTTTTCCTCTTGGGTAATTCCCTTTACGAGATTAAGGGGAGAGGGTTGGAGAGAGGATTGATAGTCTTTTCCCTTTCTAGAACTCTTTCTTGAGGCCAATAGTGAGCAATAAGTTAAAAAGAAAGAAGGATTGAATAGTTTTAAAAGGAGAATGAAAGAGGGAGAGTTAGAAAAATAACAGGAATTCAAGTAGGAGATGAAGTGAGTGTTATAAATAATTAGAATTGATAGAATTGGGTATTTATAGGCCAAAAACTAGTGAAAAATGGCTACAAAATGGCTAATTTTGAATTAAATGCAGATTTTTTTGTCATAAAATGGCTAGTTTTTATTACTATCATACTCTAAGTCACAATCACGATTTTTGAATTTTCAAAGATCATGAATGCAATTTGACAATTGCTAACAAGACTTTTAAGAATGATAAAAATAGCTAGAAATGTTAAATATCGCGACCTCTTGAAAAAGGTAGCGACTGCGATTTTGGGAAAATCAGAAATTGTTGAAAATATTTTGAAGGAAATTATATGCAATGCAATTGGCATTATAATTCAAGATTAAAATAGATGCAATTATACATTTTATGTACTAAGATATCATCCAATTATTAAAAATTCAAACAATTATATTAAATATATCAAAGATACCAAAAATCAACTATAAAGCAACCAAGATGCAACCAAAAAGCAACCAAATTGCATAAAGTCAAATAATTAAATTTAGTTGAATTAAGAGACACCTCAATTCAAGATTAAATAAGAGAAGGAAATGTTAAATATCAATGCCATAAGAACATAAAATTCATGAAATTTTGATGCAAATGAAAAAATTTTCATATAATTTTGAAAATTTATAGCATTTAATCAAAGCAATATTTTCAATTTGGCAATTTCCTTACTCTTGGCATTGTTTGCAAGTATGGTACCCCATCAAAGCTTTCCTTATACTTTCATTCCCAATTATGTGTCTTGAGCATCCATTATCTTCATATCATTGACTCATCATGCTTAGTGGATTTGACACACCAATAAGAAAAACAATTCATCTTTGCTACCTAGGCATATTTGGGTCCTTGGGGGTTATCAATGGAAGGATCCTCTAATTTAAGGTGTGCCTTCCTTACATAACCAAAAATGTCTACATACTCACTTTTCATACAATAATGGCATTTAAGTTTAGACTTGAAAGTCTTTTTTTATTTTGACATATTGTTATGAAATTTAGGCTTTTTCACAATATTATGATGATTATGTGCATAAGAATAGGAATTATGTTGTGAATGTGGGTGTTTAGGAGCATACTTCTTGTATATGAATGCATGATTTGCTTTTGAAGGCTTAACTCTAAAGCTTTGTGAACCTTTATGAATCCTCTTAGGATTTGAGGGTTTAATGTGTGATTTACTCCATTTTTAACAACCTCAATGGTAGAAGTTTGAGGAGTTGTGGCTTTGACAAATGATGGAGGAGAGGATGTTGAAGTTGATGAACCATCAAAGCTAAGACCATGCCTCACTAAGGATTGTCTTTGAGATATAATTAGTGTATCCAAAGCTTTCTTCACTTTATGAAATTTGGAAATTGAGGCTCTTAATTCTTGAACCTCTAATTTAAAAGAATCATTTTCTTTATTTAAAGTTTTAAATAAGGAGGTTTTGTGGAAATTTCTTCTAATGAGTCTTTGAGACTAACATTGGATGTTTTTAAACATAAAACAAGTTTTTCCAATTCTTTGAAATTCCTTTTAAGTTGTGAACATTTTTCCTTATAAAATTTCATTTTTGAAAGATATTTTTGGCACTTCAAGGCCATAGCTTTCATGAGTTCATCCTCATCATCATCCACATCATGCAAATCACAATCATCATCACAAGAGTGGGATGTGGAGCAAATAATATCATCATCATTAGAATGAGAAGTGGAACATATCTCATTTGTAGGTTCCTTTAAAGCCATGAAGCAAAGGTTAGCTACATCCTCTTTTTCCTCTTCATTTGAAGAGCTATCATCCCAAGTAGCCTTCAATCCTTTCTTCTTCTCTTTGTCCCATTTCTTATTACTCTTATTCTTAGGACAATAGGGCTTTAGATGGCCTTCCTTCCCACATCCAAAGCAAGTTACTTCTTTTTTCTTTTTCTTCTTCCATTTGATGATCTCTTTCAAGGCCATAGCTTTCATGAGTTCATCCTCATCATCATCCACATCATGCAAATCACAATCATCATCACAAAAGTGGGATGTGGAGCAAACAATATCATCATCATTAGAATGAGAAGCGGAACATATCTCATTTATAGGTTCCTTTAAAGCCATGAAGCAAAGGTTGTCTACATCCTCTTTTTCCTCTTCATTTGAAGAGCTATCATCCCAAGTAGTCTTCAATCCTTTCTTTTTCTCCTTTTCCCATTTCTTATTTTTCTTATTCTTGGGACAATAGGGCCTTAGATGGCCTTCCTTCCCACATCCAAAGTAAGTTACTTCTTTTTTCTTTTTCTTCTTCCATTTGATGATCTCTTTCATTCTTTTAGTAATTCTTGTTAGCTCCTCATCTTCATCATCATTTGAAGAGTCACTTGACTTACTCTCACTATCAATTTGATCTTTTAAGGACTTGAGAGCTAGGGACTTATATTTCTCCTTTTCTTAATGTTCTTCTTTGTCTATCACTAGAGACATCTCTTTGATGAGAAGTTTACCAATTAGAACATTGGTAGGAACCTTTCTAAGATCCTCATTGACTTCTTCAATACTAGCCACTCTAGCTCTATAGTCTTTCTTTGGAAGAGCTTTGAGAATCTTATGATTAATATCAATCAAGCTATATATTTTTCCCAATTTTTTCATATTGGTAACAGTGGATAGGAGCTTATTTGTCATGTTAGTGATGCTCTCATTGGACTTCATCTTGAAAAGCTTAGACTCAGTTGTAAGTAATTAAATCTTTTTAGCTTTAACTTGCTTGGTTCCTTTATGATAGTTTTCTAGTTCTTTCCAAATGCTAAAAGCACTTTAACAATGTTGAACTCTACCACATTCTTCTCTTGAGGGTGAACTAAGGAGAATTGCCATGGCTCTCTTGTTTTTGCCATTAGCCTTTTTTATGAATCCTCCCATTCCTCTCTAGGAATTAGTTCTTTAACACCATCAACCATTTTTTATGGAGGCTTCCATTCCTTAATTATGCAATCCCATAAATCTATGAGCTTACTATCAAGATAGACCTCCATTCTAAACTTCTAATACACATAATCGGTATCGTCGAAGTGTGGCTTGAGGTGATGCATCCCTTCATTGGCCATTCAATCTTTTCTCATATAATTAAGCTTGTAGAGTAAGACCAATGCTTTGGTACCACTTATTTGCCCTTGTGCACAAAGAAGGGGATTAAATTGGTGGAAAATTAAAATTTAGAAGAAAAGAGATAGGGAAAGAAAGATAGAGACATAAGATTTATAGTAGTTTAGATCTATAAATCCTACATCCACTTTTCAATCACATTATTGGGTATTTCCACTATCTATGGAGTTTTACCAAGTTCACTCCTAACTTAGTGTTTAGGCTCACACTAAATATTACAAAAGTTTTCCCAATGCTCACTCTTAAACCTAAACAAAAGTTTTAATAAGGCTAACTCTGAAACCTAACCAAGTGTTTTACAAAGGCTTGCACTCAAACCTAAACAAGAGTTTTATAAGGCTTACTCCCCCACCTATATGACTATTTTAATGGCTAACACTCAATCCTTTTGAGCAATCAATGCTCTTATAACAATTAAATATATATAATTAAAAGGTTAAGGTTTTGAGAAATAAAACAAGAGGTTAGCTTAAATGAAGGTTGTTTGCTACTTATGAGGGTCTTTGGAGGGGGTATTTATAGTTTTCTCCCTCCAAATTTCCATTACAAATAGTATGGGAAAGAAATCTTCATAACTACCATAAAATCTTGTATTAAATGCTCTGTTAGAACAATGTGCAGTCGCTAAGCCTTTTTCGCGATTGCGATAACATTTTTGTGATTGAGATGGGAATTTTGCAGTCACGATATTCAAGGTTCTCAATAGCTAGTTTACATGTGGCATCTTCTCATCGGTGGTTCAATTACCAATTGGAGCTGTGGGCTTCTGTATGAAGGTCGCAATCATAACTACTAAATCGCGGTTATGATTGAGGTCGTGATTCCCTTATGGCTCGAGCAAAAATTTTGAAGATTTGGCCTATAATTAGTTTTGGTTATGATGGATGAATCATGGTTGTGATTTATGGGTCATGGTCATGATTTTTGTATCTTAGTCATGATTCAGAGGCTAAGTTCATGACATAAGAGAATTTTTGAATCGTAGAAATTCCAACCTATCTTATATGTTTAATCTGCAAAATAAAGACTTAATACACATATTATAATTTGATTGACAAGATCAAAATAGAGATTGATTAAGTTTTGAAATAACTTAGGTCAATACTAGGATAGGGGGATCGACTCCCCATATTGAGTTTAGTGTAGTACTGTAGACTATACTCCATCCATATTTGCCTATGTGATATGTTTGCTTCCGTGACATGATGGACTAGCATGAACATTAGATACATGCTTATAAGACACCAAGTTAATATATTAGTTAGTATCATTCATTGAGTCAAATACTTATTCCTGTTCATGTTAATTTTCGAAGTCATGGAATGAGCTTATGAAAAATTTCTTAATTGAGTTAATCTGCTTTACTTCTTCAATAGTAATAAGTTTTTTGTTAATTAAGTTATGTATTAGTTATATATTATTAAATTGTATTACTATTCTAGAACTCCAAATTGTTGTCCTAGTTAATTGTAATTTAATTTGTTCGCTCTTATAAATTTCTTTTGAGTTATTGAATGCTAGTTAAGAAGAATTCATTTTAATTTAATATTTACAATAAATCATATGTGAAATTATAATGGTATGGAATGGAATTAGTAATTGATTTGATGATTTATTGTTTAGTAAGTAGAAGGCTTACTACTAGCATTGGTCCACGTACATCACTTGTGTCATAGTGCCGGTCACGTGCTCTCGAGTTTGGGTGATGATAAAGTTGATATCAGAGCATGGTCTTATGACCTGAAGTGAAGATAGAGTTATACGAGTCTTAGATGGTTTAGGTTTCTGGCATATGGAGTATAGGATTCCCTTTTTGTCTTTTGAGTCTCCTTTGTTTTTTTATTTAGCTTTGTCAATAATCAGTGTCTTTTGTAATTAAGTACAATTATCAGATATTAAATATCTTAAATTCTTCAAAATTAATTCGAACAAATGGTGTTACAAATAGTGATTATGAAATCTCAACCATAATTGTTAGTTTAGTGTTTATCTCCAAAAATTTAATACAATTGTTAGTTGCTTAATTGAGATCATTAAAAAATTGTAAGTGATGCAATTCATTACTTGTAAGGTCATGTTAAATAGATACAAGCTCTTTATTGGGAAACACAGTAGGATGGAAAATATGATTGATGTCTCTGTTTCTCTAAATTATTGGAGTATTGGGTCTGAAAATTTTTCTCTGTGGTGTTCTTTAATAATAAGTATACCCTATTGCCTAATGATAAGATAAGCCCTAACCATCATTATTTATGACTTTCTTGTGAACCAACTTGATCTTTTTAGACTATGTGGATGAATAGTTGTTACCTTAGATAGAGTAGTGAACTATAGCTATATGACTAGTCTCATCAATTATATCTAATTTACAAACACAATGAAATTTTCTACCATATGGATCAATTTTCAAGAAAAAGTTTATTGTATTTTTTAGTTGTTCTGTCTGTAAGGACAATGAGGCTAGTATAAATTGAGAAAGCACGTATAAGACAACCATCATCTAGTTCTAAATTTTCTTTCAAGTTTAAGAAGCCTTTCTTGAACTATTAGTTATCTTCCTTAGTGTAAGGCCTTGCCCAAGTACTAGCCTGATATGCTAAAGGGAATAAAAAATGCTCTTTTGGGAGAAATATCACGTTTGGAACCTCTATGAGTTCAGAAAATTGTATTTTGTAAATTGAAATTTGCAAAAGGAATCATCACTTCAATTTTGTTTATTTTAGCTGGGAAAATTAAAGGAAAAACTCAATTTGATTGACTCCAAAATTATACCATTTATTCAAAGGAAATCACTAGTCCTCGAATGACCAAAGAGGGCTTGAGGACTAGGTTTTGCTTAAAACAATATAAAAAATTAGTTTGGCTAAAATATAAAATATCTTTTGTAAAAAGAAGATTTTGTATGTATGAACAAATATAACATGATGCATGAAATAAATATTATTCGTGCAATGCATGGCAAAGATGAGATAATGACAATTACAAAATATGAAAAATAAGGGAAAACTACTTAAAACTATTACAAGTCAAAATGTCAAAATCAAGAGATCTTTCCTCTAGCCCTTATGGGTTCTAAGAAAAGCACACGTTCCCCAAATATAATCTAAATAACTAAAGAAAGAAAAAGCAATAAAACAATTATAAGAGAACTGAAGCTTCGACTTTCATTTAAGAAAAGTAATTTTAACCTTAAACTATGAGAAGAAGGTGATAAAGAGAAGAAGTTGTTAATTTTAGTAGAGTTGATGCCTTAGAGATGCCATGCCTGCGTATCCCTTTGAATGGGAATCAAACCACACGCGGTTCTTCCTTCTTGTGAAGGAGGTGTTTTTAAGTCATTGCCTTTGTTATTATGTTTTGATTGATTTTAAGGGCTTAGGTATTTGTTAATTTGTTCAGAATTTAATTAATAAAAATTAGATCTTTTTAGATTTAGATCTTAAAATTGGAATTGAAAAGGAAAAGAAAAAAGCTTTTACCTTAGGCTTTCGGTGGTGAGGAACGTAAGGAACGAGCTTGGCTTCAGATCTAAGTTTCACTTTGGCTTAGGGATAGTATGAGCACTCCTTTTGGAAGAAGGACTCTTGAATTCTTTTAAGGGAAGGACTTTGAATCACCCTTACTTGAGTACCACCACTTTCCTTTGAAAGAAAGAACTTGAATTGCACCTTTTCTTGATTAGGAGGCTTAGAGATATGGTTTGAGGTGATTAAGAGGCTAATGAATAGGGTTTTATGTGATGGAGGAGGTTTTGGAATGGGGTTTTAGAGATTCATAGGTTTGATAGTTGAGAGGCTTAGAAATAGGGTTTAGAAAGCTTTAGGGGGAGTATAAAAATATGTAATTGTGTGTGGAAGTTGTTAGGAGGTGTAAGGTATTTATAGGGGGAGTTTGGGGGGCTTAAGATGGTGAATTTTTAATATGGGATTAGGAAAAAAGCATTGCGACAACTGATAAGGGGTTGTAGCAACTGCAGACCATTCTGTGGCAACTGCATCGCCCACTGTTGCAACAAATAAACTGCCATAGGGACATCTGCGACAATCGCAACTATGGCTATAGATACCTCAACCAGCTGCGAGTTACCATAGTTGGCTTGCGGGTTGTTGCACCTCATTTGTTAACCCATTCTCATCCATTGTTGATTCAATTTGGGCTTAGTAGAACTGTTGTACTGGCTCTGCATAGCGCAGTAATTTTAGCAAGTGTCAAGCTGCAGTCAGATCCTAAGGGTGCAAATTTGAGGGTTCACACTTGGTAACTTACTTGACCTTATGACTTCTTTCTCATCCTCTTATTCTTTTGGAACTAATCCCTTTCTATACCAAGGCCTTCCCCTAGAGATTCAAACCAATATCACCCAAAAAGCCCTATAGAATTTGGCTTCTGAACAGATTTTTAAGTACCAAACTTACCTCATTCAGAAGTATGGTCCTTAATTTATAAGAGAATTAGTCATTCATCCTGAGTACCCTTTTCTTAAGCCTTATGCTTTATAGATATGAAAAGTGGACTCATTTTGGATATGGCCTAAAGAATTTCCCTGCTTTCTATGATATTTCCTCTATCTTCACCATATTGTTATAGAAATTCAACCTTTCCATTTCCTATGGTATATACAGTATTTACAAAACAACAATATGGCTAACACACACTTAGTTACTTTCCTGCTTTGGTTCAACCCTCTTAATTAGGGGATGAGGTTCCTTATTGCAATTTGGGTAGATCATTTTGGACAGATAGTCTAGTAGTTTGAACTATACTTGTTCTCCATCATCCTTACACTGCTGTGGATGATCATCTTTCAGGCACCTGTCTAACCATGAATCCTCAACTTCTTGCCTATAAATCTTACTACTTTTTGCTCTATAGAGACATGTTTGATTTTTCAAATGAGTTTATTACCTTTTAGCATTGTGTGTGTGAAAATAATAATATTGTTCTATGTGAAATGTGGCCCCTTACTAAATTTGATGCTCCATGTTAAGAATTCCCTCTCAAGTATTGTCATAAGATTTATGCTACTAAAGATAATTAAGACCAATATTATCTTAGGGAATTGTACTAGAGGAATGGTCCCCAGCCTCTGATGCCTAATGATGAAAGTTTGACCCCACAAACCATATCTAGACTTACCTTATAGAGCCTTCTCTGAACTCTACTGGATTTGATGAGACGGCTATTTATAGCCAATACGATGATGATGATGATGACATAATGAATTTTTCTCACTCACATGAGCCTATTAAGAAGTGATAGTTTACGGAGTTTATTATGGAAATGGCCGAGTATTTATGTTGTGAGGTTTGTTAGGTTTGTAGGGTCATGGATCAGTGGAGATGTATTTCTCCTAGCATTATTGAAGTAATTTTCTTTTGTAATTTGGTTGTGATGTTTGTAGGTGTGTTGGGGCAAAAAACGGGACTAGACACACTACCTCATTAAGTTTTGAGACTCTAATATGATGGAATTATTAATTGGGAGTTATCTAATAAATTCTTATATGATCAATACAATAGGTAATGAATGGGAGTGATGATTAAAGTATTAATATTGATGTTAGTACTAGTAAACACATAAGAAAAAGGTATGCTTAAGATTATAATTGATTGAATATGAAATTAAAAGTTGTACTAACTTTATTTAAGGTTAATTTAAGGTTAAGGAATAAAGAATTATAAAGGATTAGCTTTAAGGTTTACTTGGACAAGATATTGATATAGGATTAGTTTAAGTTGAATATTTGGTATCGTGATTTTAGTATACTGTGAGATATCTACCTTAGTGCATTTGATATGTTAATAGTGGCTTGGATAGTGTATTAGAGTGTATAGTGGAAGCATAATGGAGAAATCTAGTTTGAAAGTTTGGTGTTTAATTTGGGTTGAAAATTAAAGGACAAATTTTCTTAAGGGAGAAAATTGTAATAACCTGAATTTTTGTTTATTTTTATAAAATTTTATTTGTACAAAAATATTATTATTTAATTATTTTTGCTAAAGGGTAATTGAAATTTTCATTTTTATGGAACTTCAAATTTATATAATTTGAAAAATATATTATTAATTATAATTCTATTTAAATAATAGATATGTGAATATTATTGAGGGAAATATTTATACATATTAATTATAAAATATCATAATTATTATTTTGAGAAAGACGTTTATCAAATCAATTTTGTTTTTATTAATATAAATAATGTTTGTATAATTATTATTATTGTAAAATCTTGAATTTTTCTAAATTTTAAATAAACATTTTGAGATATAATTAACTACTAAATATTAAATTGAAATTCAAAGAAAAGATTATTTTTGTTAATATTATATATATATATATATATATATATATATATATATATATATATATATATATATATATATATATATATATATATATATATATATATATATATATATATATATATATATATATATATATATATATATATATATAAGTTGGCACAGCTGATTGGTTAGTAACCAATCAACTACTGCCATCCCTCTTCCCTCCTAAATTTTTCGCAAAGAGAGAGAGGGGGGGAGACTCACCAACCTAAGAGAAAGAGCAGCCATCGGAGAGTTTGCCGTTACAAACTCACTGCTGATTGATGTTGGACAATGTTGCATGCACTATCGCAACATCCGCCATACAGTTGATTTTCTAAGATAATTCGAGTCACCTATGATGTCCATTCATGACGATTCAAGTACCAATGGAATCCTCTTCTTCTAAGCTTCAATTTGATATATCATTTGTAAATTTCAGTTTACATTTTAGTTGCGCCGGAATCCATCAATACCTCAGCTGCATTTACCTTTTCTAGCGATCCTCTAGTGAGTGAGAGAGTGTGATAAGTATTTCTAGAATCTAAGTATTATGACGAGTCTGTTGGTATCAATTTCATCGCTATCCATTGCCGTCGACATTTTTCAGCGACCATTTTGGTGAGCTTATTGACAGATTTAAATTAGTTTTCGATATGTATTTCGATGATAAAATTGATTAAATCGATATTGATAACAATCTATAAGAATTGATAATTAATTATAGTTAGTCAAATTAATTTGTAAAATTTTTAAGAATTTTATAAGCTAATTGAAACTAAATGAAATTAATCTTACGAAAATAAATTATATTATGTTATTAAAATTGAACGATCATTATATAAATATTATACGATTTATGAATTATTGATATTTAAATTAAAATGAAGTTAAAAAGATTATTAGTTATATTTATACGTTTGAGAAGATTGAGTCTAGTTAAAATGATAATCAAATATTGTGGTGATGTTTTTGAATTGGGAATTAAGAGTAGTGATGTAGTTGTGGTTGAGTATATGAGAATTCATTGATAATTGGGAGTGTTGATGTCTCAGGCATCCTTATTGCTATCAGGGATTACACGTCAAATGGAAAGTCTATTAGATGTGTCATCAAATCTGTAAGTGATACTTTCTAATATATTTTGCTATTTTACATGCATTTGCACTTATTGTATGTGTTATTATATATATGTATTTATGCATTATTATTGCATAGAAGCATGTTATCATTTGAATGTGATTGATGAATTAGTAAATCATTGGCATGTAGCTATTTGTATTTGATGGATGGAATTAGGATGACATAGTACTGCCTAGGAATTTGAATCTGATTGTGACTAGGATAAGATGAGCTAGGACTAGTGACTGATGGCTAGAGGCCTACTCATCACCTCGCTGCAGCAAGTCAAGTCAACACTTCTGAGGATGGTTGTAACCCTAGTTTTGGAATAAGAGATAGTATTGAATTCAGAAAGTTAGGTTTTTACCCTTATACACCAAGAAGGAGGGGTTGAATTGGGGGGAAATTAAAATTTAGAAGAAACAAGATAGGGAAAGAAAGATAGAGACACAAGATTTATAGTGGTTCGGATCCAATTGATCCTATGTCCACTCCCCAATGGCACTATTACGTATTTCCACTATCTATGGAGTTTTACCAAGTTCACTCCCAACTTAGTGTTTGTGGTTACACCAAACCTTATAAAAGTTTTCCTAGGGCTCAATCTTAAACCTAAATAAGAGTTTTAAGAAGGCTAACTCTAAAACGCAACCAAGTGTTTTACAAAGGCTTAAACTCAAACCTAAATAAGAATTTTCTAAGGCTCACTCCCTTATTTATACAAGTGTTTCAATGGCTAACACTCATCCCTTTTGAGCAATCAATGCTCTTACAACAACCAAATAAATACAATTAAAAGGTTAAGGCTTTGAGAAGTAAATTTGCAAGAGATTGGCTTAAATGAAGGTTGTTAGTTACTTATGAGGGTTTTTGAAGGGGATATTTATATTTTTTTGCCTCCAACTTCTCGTTACAAATAGTATGGGAAAGAAGTCTTCACAATAGCCATAAAATCTTGCATTAGATGCTCTGTCAGAGTAATGTCGTGGTTGCTAATCCCTTTTGCGATAATGACAACATTTTCCTACTCGAGAAGGGAATTTTGTGGTCATGATGTTCAAGGATCTCAATAGCTAGTTGATGCATGGGAGTTCTCCAGTCATCAATTTGTTTTGAAAAATTTTTAATATTGATCTCCTCACTGTTTACTACCTTTTTGAACTCTGCGGAATTAAAGATAGAAGAGTTTGAAAAGGAAGTGTTTCTACAGAGAAAAGGATCTAAATTCATTTTGAAAATAAAAATAAAATTTTTGAACGAAAAGGAGTATGGCCACCAATTTTATTGCCCTACCTCTCAACATAAAATGGGACTTACTACAATACCTCCGCTCAACTATTCATTCAATAGTTTTACTGTTTATCTTCTCAATGAATGTAGACATTGTTCACTATATGGACACAACCCTCCCAAGGCTCTGATACCAAGGATGCCAAGGATCTGAGAGGAGAAATAGTGATGAGTGCACAAGAAAATTTAAACAATAATCTTAGGAACAGAGTTTTGCCAATTTAACCTATTAACCTGGGGAACTTCTTCTTGCAATTTATTAATAAAACAAAAATAAAAAAAATTAACAAGACTACTAAAAAAGGCACCAAAATACAAAAAAAAAAAATCATTACTAATTTAAACACATAAATTATATACAAAAATAAATTAAGAAAATATAATTTACAAAAAAATTACAAAATATAATAAATCAAAAATAAATCCACAAAATTTTTTAAAAAACCATAAACATAATTTTGTAAAAATAAATATTTACTAAAAAAATTTCACTAAATTTAATGCTAGCATAAATTTATACCAATTTTATTATGTTTAAAAAAATTAAACCTCTCAAGAAATTTAAAATAACAGAAAATTATATATACATACAATAAAAGCTCTGATGCCAAGGATGCCAAGGATCAAAGGGGAGAAACAGTAATTAATGCACATAAGAAAATTTAGACAATTTTCTCTGTTTCTAATGTGTAAGATCCCTATTTATCGAAAGGGCATGCACAGAGCATACTTTTATTACTTATGGTTTGAAAGTAAATATAAAAAATAAAGAGTTTGAATTTAAAATATACCTTGAATATATTTATTTTTGAAAATATGATTTACAAATATATTTGATATTTGTAAATTATAGAGATACAATTTTTGAAAGGGGTGAAAGGGATACAAGTTTGAAAGTATGAATATGAATTCTTCAAGGCTAAAGACTTACAGGGGAAGTGCTTAGCTCATAAGTTACCTAAATCTAAGCTTGTAAAAGAATTCTCTATCTTCTTAGTGAAATGAGTTGCCCTTTTTAAAGAGGTGTTCCAATGGCAGTTATACATTTTTTAAAAGTTTGTAGTTCCTTTGAAAGATAGACCATCGAGAGTTGTCTTCTGAAAAGGTGACCTATAGCTTCACATGCTTGGAATTATGGATGCTTTAAATTAGATCATCTTTTTAAAGTAGAGATACTATTTGAATTATTGGAGTTACTATTATTTTCCACTGTCAGCACTGAAAAGCAAAATACTTTTGTTTTTTTACATCTACCTTTAATAGTAGTAAAAAAACCATTTACAATATTTAAAATTTTGAAATTTTGAAATCTACCTATTTAATTGGCGGTAGAATACCAAAATAGTCATCTTTCTTATCATCCCCTAAATCAATAATGGTTCAGAGGATCTTCAGCATGAAGAAGAGGCTGCTTTTGAAGAACTTGGTTTTGAAGAGGTTGAGCTATTATCCATGATCTGTTGGACCATTTGATAAAACTCATCCATTGATTGAGCTGTAGATAATTTTGGAAGAACAAAGGATTTCTGTGCCAAAAAGGTTGTAGTATCTTTTGGACACTAAAGATGTTTGTTCTTAATTAGCAAATTTTTAACTATGGTGGTTGCCATTGTGTTGTTGAAAGAATCCCATCATTTGACTTTATATCTTCTGTCAAGATTGAATTATCCATCTTGAGTTTTCTGGTAAGCAAAATACCATATACATACATATGGAAGGAAAAATTTTGATCAAAAAAGCAGACAAGGGTTAAATCTCTTTTCTATAGGAGTTGGTTTAAAATTGGTTTTGAATAATTCATAACAAGGTTTGGCTTCAAGAATTAACGTTTCTGGTAAGTTCCCAAAGTGATTCCACCATTGAATGAACTAGTGAGCTAGTTTTGTGGTTTGAAAATTCCTGTCAAAATAAAATAGCTAAGAATGACTATGTTTATGGTTTTGAAGGAAAAATGAGTTATACCATGCTTGTTGATAATCCCAGTAATTGAAACTATGGTAATGGTCAACTCTGGTATGAAGATCTATAGGAAAAGTTTTAAAATGTAACAACCCACACCCACCCTAGGAGTTTCATGATAATTTACTTGAATTTAGAACTATTATGATAAAATGTGTGCTTTCATAAAAATTCATGTGCTATGTGACTAATGAGCATGTGGCATGTTAGATTAGTTCTAATATGCATAAAATGAATTTGTAATGTGAAATAAGTGATTTATGTGAAGTGCATATGCATAAATTAATTTATTGCATATAAAGTGAATTTTCATGCATAAAGCAATTTTTAAGCATAAAATAATTTTTAAGAGTATTTTTAAAATATTTTTAATTTAATATTTTTAGGGGCATTTTAATGAAAATAATAAGAAGCAAAAGATTTTGTTTTTAATTATTTATAAATAGCCCATTAAATTAAATTAAAGCCCAACTCACCAAAAGCTCAACACACCAAAACACTCATAACCTAGCTCATTAATGGCAAAACTTGTAATTTTGCATCAAAACCCTAAAATACATCTAATATTCAGCCACCATTGTTTGTGGCAATCTCTAGTCTATTATTCATCATATTTTCTACATAAAATTCTCTCAAAAATTCTCTTTCAGCTGAAATTCACAAGTTGCCTCTAAACATTGCAATTTTGTGATCATATTCATAAGTTTTTCTCTTCTTTTAAGGTACTATTTGATTTTTATAAAACTAAATATGAGAAATCCATATTGGGCTGTATATTTACTATTTTTATTTTTATTTTTAATTCATCCTAGGTGTTTTAATTGAACAAGAAACTAATTTTTAACCATAAACACAACTACTTCTTTGCAAATCCGCCAAAGATGAACCCTAAAATCTAAAAGTTGGAATTTTCATGCATTTGCATAAAAGGGGGGGAGGGTGTGCCATTTTGTATGTTAATGTATTCTAAACTATTTTTTGTTAAGTTTAGATGAAAAGTATTAGTTTAAATCATGTGTTTGCATATTACTGTAATGATCAAAGAGTTTGAAAATAAAGAAAATCCATGTTTTTCCATGGTTATGTGATTCGGCCTATGGTGGGATTTTCATCCCAATGTCAATAATTTTTGAGATTTTCATTCCAATGTCAATAATTTTTGTATGACATATTTTAATGATTATGGACATATGTATATGGATGATACATGATTTAATTGCATGATGGTTAAAGGAGTGACTCTAGACAAAGCCTAGAGAGGTTTGGCCTACACTAGGGTTTTCAAACCGTAACTAACATGTTTGATTAATATGTGTATATGATTAAGTGACATGTGAATTAGGTGTTATAATGTGTTAATTGTGAATTAATGATCTTACATTGACTATGAGAATAATTCTATGAATCAGTCAAAGGAGATAAGTAGGACTTTTTCAAGACTTGTTAAATTGATGTATATGAAAAGTATTAAGGTGACAAGTTGGAAGTGAAATTGAATTGATATTAAGATCATGATTTATTGTATTTGGATTTAGAAAATTCTTGGTATGAGTTATTATGTGATTTCATGTGAATCTAAGAAGGCAAAGTGTGCAAGACTTAAAAGTCAATATGTTATGTGCAAGTGATGAGTGCACTTCGAAGTGCAACTCCAAGTATATATAAATGTTATATGTGCATGTGGTAGTTAGGGGATAGGATTGTATGATATTAAGCAAATACTAAGTATTAGATTATGATGTTATGTTAGAGCTTGAGGATTGTTAGAAATTCATGGGTTACAATAATTATGAGCTAAGGAACCATAAGGTGAGTAAACATTATATTCATGTTACAAGTATGAGCTATCATGATACGTGAACCTATGAGATGCTTGAAACCTAAGTTTTTACTATTTTCAATTATAACTATATGATTTCTTTGTTAAGCTTGGGTTGCCAAAGGATAATTAGTCCAAAACCATTATTCTTTATTTAATGATAGGAAAGAACCTTTGTGATTATGGCCTTACCTTAATTTCTTTCTAGAACCACACTGTTATTTATCTTTTATTCAATAAGCTAAACATCTATTATTATTATGTTACATGTGATTACATTCTTCAATGCTATTGTTATAAGTGATTGCCATTAGCTCTAGCTATAGTACCTATAAACCTATTTATGTAAAAATCCTCGTGGGAAATTATCGAAACCTGTGCACGTGGTCTTAACCCGATAGATAGGGGTAATGTATCCACCTCAGCTAGAAAGGGCAGTTCTAACTATGGAGCCTGATCAGCTTACACTTTTCTTCATGATAGGAATTGGAATTTGCGTTAATGCCACCTCTCCTCTATGTGTTCGAGTGAATACAGCAACAACCCTCACTCTCTACATTTTATGTGTGATTTCTGCGAACCTTGTTAAATTGCAAACTATTAACCATGAACTATAAATCATGAACTATAAGTTTTGAGTTATAAGCCCTTTTTAAGGAATATGTGTTATTGTATAAGCTATATTGTTTACTCATTGTGAACATCTATCTCACCACTTTTTTTTTGTGTGGTTTTAGGTGAGCATTATGAGGAGGCAAGGTGATGACTCAAGCAATCTACTCCGCTTAGAAGATTTTTTTGTCCAAGTCTTTTATCATACTATGATATGAAGAGTCACTTTTAGATGCTCTGGGGGTTTCTTTTTAAGACATTATTCAATTGATGATTTATTTGGAGTTTTAAATATTCTTTTCTTATGGATTGTATTTAAAGTATTTTAAACTATTCTTCCACAAATTAAGGTTTCCCTTTATAAATGATGCATGAGGTTTGGTATGATCCTAAGCAGTTTTTATATATGCATGAGTGGGTTCTACGGGCATGGGTGACCTTATGTCTTCCCATATTCTAGGACCATCATATATCCGAAATTAGGATGTGACAAAGTTAGTATTAGAGTTGTAGTTTTTAAGTCTAGTTTAGACCTGTCTATTTATTAGGTAAATTAAGTATAATCTTGGAGCATAGTTATTGTCCTATCATGTCACTTGCAGTCTATCACTAGTATAGTTCCTTGAAATCTTGATAAGCTATAGTACTCCTTGTTATTGTTTGCGTGCATTATGATTCTTTTATCATATAATCAAGAAGAGTACCTTTGTTAGAGGACCTCAACCTAGATCACCTTATGTGGCGTGCAAGTGGACATGGCGAGAGATGTTCGAAAAGGTCATACCTATGATCCACATCAATGAAAAGAAGATTCTTAAGGAGGAGGACCCGAGGAGTGTCTAGACTACAACTGGGTTTATAGTAAGATTCAAAAGTTGGAGGGAGACTATTTGGACTTATTGGAAGAAAATCGATGTCCTAGGTTCATAGTGCATGCTTTGAGGGAGGACATGGAATAGCTTAAGATCGAAAATGTTGAACAGATGGGAGACCATGCACCTAGAGATTCATGCTACTCACCATCTGGGACTTTGTCTTTGATGGGTCACATGCCAGATAGAGATTTCCTTTGCTATCAATGTGGGGGCATTGACACATTTCTCTTAATTGTCCTCTTATTGATTATTTGCCTACTTGACCCTAGAAGTTACCCGATGTTCGTCCTTATGAGGGGCATAATTGAAACTCGAGTTGGTAGTTGGTAACTATTGGCCTAGTGGCATAAGATTTATATGACATGAATGATATTCTTTACTATTTTAGCTACTTAGTATGGATTGATTTCTTTTATTGCCTATGAAATGATTGACTTTTATATGATAAGAGAGTTCTTTATGCCATAAGTTACGTGTTATATGATTATGATACATGATATATGCCATGATATGCGATATGTGTGATACTATATGATGAGTGTTTATAATAAATGCATGGTAGGAATGATAATGTGATAGTGGGGTTAAATGGGTTAGAAGGGAGTTAGCATTGAATACCGTTACAAGTTATGGCACAGCGCCTGTTAAGAAGAAGGTCCACATAGTTGCTTGACCTATTAGGGCTGATGAGAATGCGATATTGGACAACGCTTCAGATATACTTGATAGATTATGGTGCTATGCACTCATTTATATCTCTGTGTTTTGCTAGGAGTTTAGGTAGAGATAAGGAATTAATGAATAAACCCTTAGTAGTGTTGATCCTTAAGGAGAGATGATGGAAGTGAAGCACGTATTTAAGGACTGTGAGGTAGACATTAATGCACAAAAACTTCTAGTGGAGTTGTTAGAACTTGATGTGCTAGAATTTGATGTAATCTTAGGAATAGATTGGCTATATGAGCATGGAGCTCGTATTGACTGTAGAGAGAAGTAAGTAGAATTTCGAATCAAGGATGGAGAGAAATTTGTGTATTAAGGAGATAGGAATGAGAACCCCTCCGAATTTGATAATAGCTTTGGAAGCAAGAGGAATGTTAAAGAAAAGGTGCCAAACGTACTTAGCCCACGTTGTCGATACCAACAAGGAAGCTGTTGTTCATGGCAAGGGCATACTAGTGGTAGATGTGTTTATGGACATCTTTCCAGAAGATCTACCTAGAATACCACTGGATCGTGAGATTGAGTTCAATATTGAGTTGCTACCAGATATGTAGCCTATATCAATACTGCTATATCTTATTGCACCAGCAAAGTTGAAAGAATTAAAGACACAATTGCATGATCTACTTGACAAGGGTTTCATCTGACTGAGTAGCTCACCGTGGGGGACTCTAGTGTCTGATGCGGCGCCACACAGGCCTGGTGCGGCGCAGCGCCAGCTTTGCATTTTCTGCCTCCCTGTAGGCCCCACTTACACAGAAAATGACCTTTTTGCCTTTTTCAATCCAATTTTCAGCCAATTCTAGCCTTATCCCTTATGGTCTTTTCACATTTTCATTACCTAAACTACCCTCACCTACTTTTCCTATAAATACCTCCCTTCCCTTCTCATTCCAACACACCTCTTGAATTTGAGTAGATTGCTATCCTCAAATTTCTCTCTTCTTCTCCCTCCAATCACTCTCTAATTAATTAATTAATCTTTTTAATTAATTAATTAACTCACGCTAACCAAGTTAATTAATTTTTTTAATTAACTAAAACTCTTTTTCTAATTAATCACTAAATTAATTAATTAATTAATCTTTTTAATTAATTAATTAATCACTCTTTTTTCAAAAATAATTCCTTTTTCCAAAATCAAATTAATCATTTTTTTAATCCACCTTTCATCCAAATTAATTAATTAATCCTTTTAATTAATTAATCACTTTTTTCCAAAATCAAATTAATCCTTTTTCTTAATCCACTTTTTCATCCAAATTAATTAATTAATCGTTTTAATTAATTAATCCATCCATCCTTTCTATCGTATTAATTAATTAATCATTTTAATTAATTAATTAATCTTCCAATCCATCCAATCACCCGGTTCCGATAAAGCGGAACTTCGGTCCGGTAAAACACTTCGCCCACCAAAACTCAAGGTATCAGCCTTTTCCCTCACTTTCAACACACACAAACCAAAATCAATCTGATCAACTCCAAAACCCCTCCACTTAACCATGGAATGAACTACGTGGGTTTTGATCCCCATTCGATGGGATACGTAGGCACGTTTGGAATCTAAATCCAAACCTCAAATCCAAATCCTAATCAATCTCTTTTTCCTCTTTTTTTTAATTAATTTGTGAATGTTTTATTTTCACCATTCATTCATATTTTGCCATATTCATGCATTTTCTTTAAAATCATCTTATAAATATTATTCATGAAATCTAATTTTTAAGTCAAATTAAACTTAAGAGCCAAATTTTGAATATTTAAAACCAAAAATCTAGTCCCCAAGCTTAACTTGGTTCGAGGCTAGTGATTTTATTCATGGGCAAATTAAATTAAAAATTGATGAATTAGAGTCAAATGGGTTTTTCCTTAATTTTCCCATTTAAAAATAAATTAGGGTGGCGACTCCCAAAAATAATTTTTCAAAATCAACCAAATCCGAATCCAAGGGTTCCATCGTGAGTCTAAACCCGAATGAGCATCTTGGTTCCCTCTAACAGACTAGGCCGGTGCTCGGGCGAGGCCTCACACAAGGATAGATGATCTATTCGATCAATTGCAAGGAGCCAGTTACTTCCCCAAAATTGACTTGAGGTTCAGTTATCATCATCTAAAGATCCATGGAGAAGACATCTGCAAGATTGCTTTTTATAAGAGATACGGTCACTATGAGTTCACAGTTCTACCGTTTGGCTTAATGAATGCTCTAGCTGCTTTCATGGACTTGATGAACCGAGTGTTTAAGCCATTTCTCAATAATTTCATGACCATTTTCATTGATAACATCCTAATTTACTCTAAGAGTAAAAAAGAGCATGAAGAGCATTTGAGGATCATGTTACATATGTTGCAAGACCACAAACTCTATGCAAAGTTATCTAAGTGTGATTTTTAGATGGAATCTATCAATTTTCTTAGGCATGTAGTAAGTAAAGAAGGAATTCAAGTTGATCATAAGAAAGTGGAAGCAATAGCCAATTGGCCACTACCCACCTCGATTTCTGAAGTTTGGATTTTCTTAGGTATGGTCGGCTATTATCACATATTTGTATAGGACTTCTCTAAGATAGCATCACCATTGACCAAGTTAACTAGAAAACAAGTTAAGTTTAATTAGGAGGAGTCTTATGCAGAGAGTTTCTAAAAGCTCAAGAAGTGCTTGATATCCGCTCCAGTTCTGGCTTTACCAGAAGGTGAGGAAGGGTTCACAGTCTACTACGATGCCTCTATAATAAGACTCGGATGCTTCCTGATGCAAAATGGTAAAGTCATCACCTAAGCATCATGACAACTCAAGAAGCATGAAGTAAATTACCCTACTCATGACTTAGAATTGGCCGCAGTAGTGTTTGCACTAAAGATCTAGAGACACTATATATATGGAACAAAGTGCAAGATCTATACAAATCATAAGATTCTTCAGTACATCTTGAGCCAAAGAGACCTCAACTTGAGGTAGAGTAGATGGGTTTAACTATTTAAGGACTATGACTACTAGATCTTCTACCATCCTAGAAAGGCTAACATTGTGGAGGATACTTTGAGTAAAAAATTAATGGGAAGCCTAACCGATGTGACTGTGTGAAAGTGGTCGATCATAAAGGAGTTAAGAGAATTGTTTAGTTAGGGCTTGAGACTAGAGATTGGAGAATCAAAAGCTATAGTGGCACATTTCCAAGTGAAGTCAAAGTTACTAAAGGAGATAAGGCTTCAGAAGATAAGGATCCACACTTGGTTAAGCTAAAGGATGAGACTGAGAAAGGAAAAAACCTTGAATTTGAAGTAATAAATGGGATTCTAAAGTGTGATAAGAGAGTTTGTGTGCCTGATGTGGATGGACTAAGAGAAAGGATATTGAAGGAAGCACATCAGACACCCTACTGTGCTCATCTTAGAACTACCAATATGTACCATGATGTAAGAGTAAGTTATTGATGGCCTGGACTAAAGAAGGACGTGGCTAAGTTTATGGCATCCTGCCTAACTTGCCAACAAGTCAAGTATGAACACCAATGACCCTCTAGATTGCTACAAGAGATTAAACTATCTAAATGGAAATTGGAGTGCATCATGATGGATTTTGTAGTTGGGTTACCAAGAACCTCCAAAGGATATGACTCTGTATTGGTTATAGTGGACTGACTTATAGAGTCTGCCCATTTCCTAAAAGTTAAGATCATGTACTCTATAGCCCAGTATGCCTAATTATACATAAATGAGATCGCAAAACTACATGGAGTACCGATTTCTATCATCTTGAATTGAGGCACTTAGTTCACCTTGAGGTTTTAGCAAAAGTTGCAAGAAGCATTGGGAATGCAATTGCACTTGAATACTGCATTTCACCCTCAGATGGATGGATAGTTTGAAAGGATAATTCATACATTGGAGGACATTTTAAGAATGTGTGTCCTAGATTTTAGCGGTAGCTAGGATAAGTACCTACCTTTAATTGAGTTTGCCTACAAAGCATGGCACCATATGAAGCCTTGTATGGAAGGAAATGTCATTCTCTAGTATGTTGGGTTGAGCCTGGAGACAAATATGTGGCAATGCTAGAATTGCTTAAAAAGACTATAAAAAAGGTACCATTGATATAGGATCAATTGAAAACGACTTTCAGTAGACAAAAGAGCTATGTGGATCCCAAGAGAAAGGATGTGCATGTTGCCATTAGAGATCATGTGTTCTTGAAGGTTTCCCCAATGAAAGGTGTCATGAGGTTTAGTAAGAAAGGAAAGTTATCACCCTATTTCGTCAGTCCCTTTGAGATCTTGGATACGGTTGGGGAAGTGTCTTATAGACTTGCCCTACCCCCAACCATGGCACATGTGCACCTAGTATTTCACATCTCTATGTTGAGGAAATATGTATCAGATCCATCCTGTGTTTTGTCACCTCCAAACATTGTAATAGATGAGCAACTATCTTTAGAAGAGTTACCAATAGCTATACTAGATCGGCAAGTAATAAGGTTGAGAAACAAAGAGATACCTATGATCAAGGTACAATGGCGAAATCATGGAAAAGACGAGTGTACTTAGGAAGTTAAGGAAGGGATACGACAGAAGCACCCCTAACTTTTCAAGAACATATGAGTAAGTATCTAAATTCAAGGATGAATTTCTTTTAAGGGGGGAGAATGTAAGAACCCATACTCACCCTAGGAGTTTCGTGATAATTTAATTGGATTTAGAATTATTATGACTAATGTGTGCTTTCATAAAAATTCATGTGTTATGTGATTAATGAGTATGTGACATGTTAGATTAGTTCTAACATGCATAAAATGAATTTGTAATGTGAAATAAGTGATTTATGTGAAGTGCATATGCATAAATTAATTTATTTTCATGCACAAAACAATTTTCAAGCAAAAAATAATTTTTAAGAGTATTTTTAAAATATTTTTAATTTAATATTTTTGGGGGGATTTTAATGAAAATAATAAGAAGCAAAATATTTTATTTTTAATTATTTATAAACAGCCCACTAAGTTAAATTAAAGGCCCAACTTAATAAAAGCCCAACACACCAAAACATTCCTAACCTAGCTCATTAATGGTAAATTTGTAATTTTGCACCAAAACCTAAAAAATTCTAATATTTGGCACCCATTGTTTGTGGTAGCCTCCATTATATTATTCATCATATTTTCTATAGAAAATTCACTCAAAAATTCTCTCTCAGCTGAAATTCACAAGTTACCTCCAAACATTGCAATTTTGTGATCATCTTCATAGGTTTTTCCATTCTTTCAAGCTACTATTTGATTTTTATAAATCTAACCATGAGAAATCCATATGGGGCTGTATATTTACTATTTTTCTTGATGTTTAATTTGGAATAGGTGTTTTAATTGAAGGAGAAACCGATTTTCAACCATAAACACAATTTTTTCTTCGCAAATCCACCAAAGGTGAACCCTAAAACCTAAAAGTGTTCATTTGCATAGGGGGGAGGGGTGCCAATTCATATTTTAATGTATTCTAAACTGATTTTTGTTATGTTTAGATGAAAAATATTGATTTAAATAATGTGTTTGTATATTACTATAATGATCGAAAAGTACAAAAAGCAGGAAAATCTATGTTTTTCCATGGTCATGTGATTCAGCCTATGGTGGGGATTTTGATCCCAATTTCTATAATTTTTGTATGACATATTTTAATGATTGTGGACTTGTGTATATGGATGATACATGATTTAATTGCTTGGTGTTTGAAGGAGCAACTCTAGACAAAGCCTAGAGAGGTTCGACCAACACTTGGGTTTTCAAACCTTAATTGCTGTGCTTGATTAATATGTGTATATGATTAAGTGACATGTGAATTAGGTATTATAATGTGTTAATTATGAATTAATGATCTTACATTGACTATGAGAATAATTGTATGAATCGGTCAAAGGAGATAAGTAGGACTTTTTCAAGACTTGTTAAATTGATGTATATGAAAAGTATCAAGTGTGACAAGTTGGAAGTGAAATTGAATAATATTAAGATCATGATTTATTGTATTTGGCTTTAGAAATGTCTTGGTATGAGTTATTATGTGATTTTATGTGAGCCTAAGAAGGTAAACTGTGCAAGACTTAAAAGTCAACATGTTATATGCAAGTGATGAGTGCACTTCTAAGTGCAACTCCAAGTGTATGTGAATGTTATATATGTATAAGGTAGTTATGGGATAGGATAGTATGATATTAAGCAAATGTTAAGTATTGGATTATGATGTTATCTTAGAGCTTGAGGATTATTTGAAGTGCAAGGGCTATAGCAATTAGGATCTACAAAACCATAAGGTGAGTAAACATTATATTCATGTTACAAGTATGAGTTGTCATGATATATGAACCTTTAAGATTCTTGAAACCCAAGTTTCTTTTTATTTTCAATTATAACTATATGATTTCTTTGTTAAGCTTGGATTGCTAAAGGACAATTGGTATAAAACCATTATTGTTTATTACTTTCTTTATGGAATCACATTATTATTTATCTTTTGTTCAATAAGATAAACATCTATTATTATTATGTTACATGCGATTGCATTATTCAATGCTATTGTAATAAGTGATTGCCATTAGCTTTAGCTATAGTACCTATAAACCCTTTTAAGCATAAATCCTTATGCCGATATGGGAAATCATCTGAACCTGTGCACATGGTCTTAACCCAATGGTTAGGGGTAGTGTATCTACCTCAGCTAGAAGGGAAGGTTTTAGTAGTTAAGCCTGATCAGTTTCACACTTTTCAATGTGATAAGAGTTAGAATTTGGTTTGATGCCACCTCTCCTCTATGTGTTCTAGTAAATATGGCAACAACCCTCACTCTCTACGTGTTATATGAACCTTGTTAAATTACAAACTATGAATCATGAACTATGAATCATGAATTATGAATCATGAACTACGAGTTATAAGCTATCAGCCCTTTCTAAGGGATATGTGTTATTGTGTAAGCTATATTATTTACTCATTGAGATCATCTATCTCACCCCTTTTCTTTATATTGTTCTAGGTGAGCATTATGAGTAGGCAAGGTGATGGTTCAAGCAATCTACTCCACTTGAGGGATTTCCTTGTCCAAGTCTTTTATTGTACTGTGATATGAAGAGTCACTTTTAGGTGCTCTGGTGGTTTCTTTTTGAGACATTATTTGTTTGATGATTTATTTGGAGTCTTAAATATTCTTTTCTTATGGATTATATTTAAAGTATTTTTAAACATTCTTCCATAAATTAAGATTTCCCTTCATAAATGGTCAAATTAATTTAATGCATGAGGTTTGGTATGATCTTATACAGTGTTTATATGTGTATGAGTGGATTCAACAAGCGTTGGTGACCTTATGTTTCCCTATGTTCTAGGATCATCATATCTGCAAAATTGGGATGTGACATAAGAGCACATAAGTCTTTTTCCCATTCTACAAGTTTGATAATTTTTTGAATGGTAAATGTTGAGTAGGCTGGGTCTGGGTGGTTTTGGCTTCCTAGAAACCTTTGCAATTGTGTTTTATATAAGATTTTGTCAAGAAACTTAGATGCAAATGCAAGGGATCTCTGAATGGGTGTAATGGATCTTTAGGTTATGTAATGACCCAAAAATCTTACACTAGTTTGAAAAAGAGATATTTTATATTTTGAAACTACCAAACCATTTTTCTTAACAATATGAAAAAATTTTTGGAGATATTTGAAATGTTACTTAATGGAGTTTGAAAAGATGAAAACATCATCAATGTAAGCAATGCAAAATTTTGGATGAGGATTAAAAATGTAAATCATAATCCTTTGGAATTTTGATGGAGCATTTTTTAGGCCAAATGGCATGACATTCTATTCATACTATCCAAAAGGGACTATGAATGCAGTTCTATACTTATGATCAAGATGGGTTTGGCTTTGGTTGGAATCTATCTTTCATTAAAATCTTTTTCATAGGACAGATCAACTATATGTTGTTTTCTATCCCAAAAAGCATTTGGAATATCAGACCAAATTTCTTCTTCAATTTTCTTTTAAAAAAATGGTGATTTTTTTTAACAAAATTAGTTTGACTTTGTTTTTGAATTTTTTGAAAATGGACATCTTGCTTAAACTGCATTAGACTTCATGTTTTTCCTATAATTAAAGCATTATTCTCAAAATTATAGATTGAATTTGCTTTTATAAGATTGAGATTTCTTTTCTTTGGTTTTTCAAAAAAAGGAGAAATAATTTTTGAATTTTTGGATTGGAAAACAATTCCATGATCAATGACTGTATAAGGAGTAATCAAATTTATGAAATGAATCCCTAAAGAAAAACATTTTTTAATGCAATATTTCCATTAATTATAGAGGCTTCTATTTTCCCTCTAATAGTTAATTTTGAATTGTTTACAGTAATAAGTTTTTCTTTTGTTTAGAATGATATCTTTTAGGAACCAAATTGTAGTTGATACTATTGAGATATGCTCCTGTATCAAACAATGCAATTGTTTCCAATTGAAAATCATTTGAAAAAATGATTTTAATTTGAATTAAATATTTGTGAGAACTAATTTCTCTTAAAACATTTATAAAATTATTTGGAATCTCTAGAACTTTTCCAAATTATCCAATTTTGAAGTGCAGGATTTTCTATGTGATCATCTAAGCTAGAATCAAAGTTTGAATCAGATGCCTATTTTGAAATGAGACTTGGATTAAATCGGAATCCTTTTGTTATCTAATCTTTGGATCTTTTAGTTCTGATTTGATTTCCTTGATCTCCTTGTGAAGATCTTGAACAATTGGAACAAGTTTTTTAGATTTCTTACCTCTATCTAGAATGGAGGTGTTCTTACCGGTAGAAGGTAAGAGGGAAGATTTTTCAGAAAATTTTTCTTCTAATGTCTTAAGAAGTTAATCTAAACATTCCTTTTGAAGGTTGGGGTCATTAATATACTTGACAACTTTAGGAATTATTTCTTAGCTCTTTGTCAATATATTAATCTATTTTGAATTCCTATTTACTTTAGAATATGCTTTAGAACTAGACTCTGTGTTTGAATTGGAAGATGAGGTTGCTAATTCAACTATTTAAAGGATTGCTAATTCAACTATTTGAAGGGGTTCCCTATCTTCTGAAGACAAAGAAAACTCAAACTCAGAAGACTCAACTAGAAGAGCTGAAATCTTATGTATGACTTCTTCTTCTAACTTGAGTTCATGAAGTCTAGTTTTAATCTATAGAACTTTGAAGTATGACCTTTTTTACCACACTTATAGCAAGTAACATCCTTAAGACTAGTCCTAGGTTTGAACTTTGGTTTGAGATTTTGAGGTCTTTTTTGTAAAAGTGGGTTTCTTATAATAGGTTTTCATTCCTTGGATGGGATGTCCTATTTTAAGAAGATTTAGATTTCCTATTGGGTTTATTTTAGCACTGACCACTATAGGTTTTTGATTTTGAATCTATAGAATTATAATCAAACTGTTGGTAGAAGTTTCCTAATTCTTGCCTAGTTTTTCTCATTTCCCATTTAAGTGGCTTTTGAAGTTTTAAGTCATGGCAAATCTTAAGTCCTTCTTTTTGGGTAATACTTATCAATTCTTTATAGGTGAACTGATCATAAGGGATCTGGTTTCTAAAGGCTTGTCTAATGAAATTCCTAACTTTTTCACCAAATATTTTAGGTAATCCTATAAGGAATTTTTCATTCCATAAGGGATGGTTAGAATCTTCCATAAGCATAATCCTAATGAGGAATGTGTTTTTATAGTTTTGAAAGTCACTAAATCTCCTACATCTAAGGTTGCTAAGGAGCTCATCATTTTTGCCTTTTAGATGGGATGGATCTCCTATGAAGTAAAGAGATATGGTTAGGATGAGGTTGACACAACATGTTGATAGCAGTATGTGCCCTAGGAGCCATATAATAATATATATTAATTCCTAATGACATAATAAATAATTTCATGATCTAAAAAGGGTTTCATAATATTGAATATAGTCCTTAAGTAATTGTAAGAGGATCTATTCTTAAGTGTTAAGAATATGGGAGACAGATCGCTATTGCACAAATATTTTAAATATGTTTATGGTCATAGGATTAACGACTAGGCATCATTAATTCTGGAAGACTATGACCTCTATTTGTTTTCTATAATCAGTATGTGATACAGATGATTATAGAGGCAGTGAGTCTCATGCTGCTTAACATATGGTGATACAAACACGTGGATATTCATAGGATGAATAGTCAAACTGTGACGTTAGAAAATAATAATATAGGGTTTTACTACTTATCAATTATTTATCATCTAGATCATAATAGTGCATATAATCCTTTTACTTACGGGATACTATATCTCATACATAGGTAGTTATGATCATAAGGGATCTAGTTTCTAAAGGCTTGTCTAATGACATTCTAACTTTTACAACAAATATTTTAGGTAATCCTATAAGGAATTTTTCATTCCAGAAGGGATGGTTAGAATCTTCCATAAGCATAATCCTAATGAGGAATGTGTTTTTATAGTTTTCAAAGTCACTAAGTCTCCTACATCTAAGGTTGCTAAGGAGCTCATCATTTTTCCCTTTTAGATGGGATGGATCTCTTATGAAGTAAAGACGTATGGTTAGGATGAGGTTAACACAGCATCTTAATAGCAATATGTACCCTATGAGCCATATAATAGTAGATATTAATTCTCAATGACATAATAAATAATTTCATGATCTGAAAAGGGTTTCGTAATATTAAATATAGTCCTTAAGTATTTGTAAGAGGATTTAAGTATTTGTAAGAGGATCTATTCTTAAGTGTTGAGAATATGGGAGATAGATTGCTATTGCACAAATATTTTAAATATGTTCATGGTCATAGGATAAATGACTGGGCATCATTAATTCTTGAAGACAATCACCTTTGTTTGTTTTTTATAATCAGTATGTGATATAAATGATTATAGAGGCAGTGAGTCTCATGCTACTTAACATGTGGTGATACAAACACGTGGATATTCATAAGATGAATAGTCGAACTGTGACATTAGAAAATAATAATATGGGATTTTACTAGGTCATAATAGTGCATATAATCCTTTGACTTGTGGGATACTATATCTTATACATAGATAGTTAGGATTTATTACTGCTTACATAGACATACTATTCATGTACGAATATATGGCATGTTATAGTTCTAATTTATTATATATGGAAATAAATGATCACCAAGATAGAATTCATTACCTCGAGTAAATGAGGTTAAGATCTAATGCTATGGTTATTATTGGTATTTAAGTTCTTAACCAAGACAGTGAGATTCACTAGAAAGAGTTTCTAGTAAGAATCTAATCTCATTAAGAATTAGAACTGAGATAAGGACATAGAATCGAGGCACATTAGAGTTTGACATAAACCATTATCCTAGCCAAGATTGGGATCTTTAATGAAGAGATTCTAGTACATGATAATTTATGATTGATGGTCTATGTGATGTTTAAAGCAATCAACTATAAGTATTCATTTCTAATTAGGTAGCCATGACATGGAATGCTAGCTGTCACTCACAACTTATAGGACTAAATATGAAGTGGGGATTTTACATTAGTAGAGAAAAATGTTTTCTTATTTCCATTGCTAATTAGATATGAACCTAGAAAGTCACACGCCCAATAGTGATCACCTTCCAAGTGTAAAAGGTTTACCATAATAATTAATTAAAGTGTTTAATTAATTGGTTAGTGGTAAAATGATTAAACATGTAATTAAATTTACAATGACCCTAGTATGTCCTGATGTTTAATCTATAAAGGTTTCTATTTAATTAAATCTTAATTTGTATATGATGCAAATGAGAAAGATTAAATTGAAATTGATTTGGACTAAATCAAATACTTAATTTTAAGTTTAGTGAAAAGCCTTAAGACATGAGATGTGGCCTAAGCCCATATGTGATATGGAAAAGAGACAATTTTGGGGTTTGAAAAAATTCACTATTCATAAGCCTAAGTAATGGGTTTAGGGATTAGAGAATTTTCTAGTAATAAGGTTAAAATTAAAATTATATTATTTAGCTAATGGAAATATCCATTTTATCCCTAAAGGATGAAATGGTCATTTCACCATTTAAAGAAGCAAAGTCAACTTTGCCCCTTCACCAAATGATGAGCTAAAGGGTGTTTAAGTCTTTATGAAGACTAAAGGGCTAAGTCTTGGAAAAGATATAAAAGCTAAGAGTTTTTATGTTGCAATAAGAGTGAACATCATTTTCATTTTTGAAGCATTTTAGGGAGAGAAGTTGAGAGAGAGAAAGAAAAGGAAGAAAATGTTTCTTCAATTTTTCTTTTGATCTTCAATTCTCTTCTTTGTTCTTTATGAAAGAACAAATGCTTGCAAATTGAAAATATGTTTAGTCCAAAACAAATCAAAATGAAACCTTAACATCCTAAAGGCTTTTGATGAAAAATCTTGAATCAAAATTGGGCAACTAGGAGAGGGATTCAAGAACACCAAAGAAACCAAGGAAACATGGAGGTAAGCTAGGTGCGCATGACCTAAAGGCTTCAGACTTGGAAAGCTCTTTGTTAAAGAAAGAAGGAACCTACAAAATTAATATGATTACTCTTCCTTCTTTTTTCTATGCATATGTGTTTTACACACAAATTAATTGATTGCTTGGATGGATGTTTGGACCAAAAATGGGTGAAGTGAAATTTTAAAAAGTTTGAAATTTCACTCCACCACCTTGCTTCTGTTGCTTTTGGCTCCACCATCCCTTTAATTGGTATTAGAGCCACTTAATTTCTATGTAAAACCATTGTATATGTTGTTTTAGAGGTTTTGATTTGGTTGAAAAAGAATTGATGCACAAATGTTGTGCTCTCGGACACCAAAATCACGCCTGCGAATCAAAAATCGTGATTGTGAATTTGATGTTGCACCTGTGAATTTGAGGATCAGAACAAAAGTTTTTTATGTCAGTTTAGAGAATCACGACTGTGATTCAAGTTTCATGCCAGCGAAATCGGTATCGCGGCTGTGAAGCTGGTTGCGATTTTCTCTGTGTTTGTACTCAACTTTAATTTTTTCCAAAATTGTTTTGGATTAATTTTTCAATCAAATAAATTTCTATGACTTAAAATATGATTTTAAGCTATAAAAATCTTGAATATATGATATTCAAAATGGATTTTTTGGAAATGTTCCATTGATGAACAACATATCTATAAATGCAATTGTTGTATATATATGTTTTGTTGTTGTTTGAAAGGCATGGATGGTTGATAATGGATTTAGAAACTATAATTATGATTTCTAATGTGGACATATAATAATTAATTTTATTATTTGATGGGATTTAATTAAATATTAATTACTCATTTAGGTTGTAAATCAATTCCACTGAGCCTATAAGCTCTTTTGTTTTTATACTCTCACCTTGGAATGCCAATGTTACTAATGTACATATGGAGATGTGAAGATGCAAGAACAATAAGAGGTTCAACCCATGAAGATGCCTAGTGGGAGCATGAAGATAGAAGTGTTGTAATTTTGTGTTTGTAATTTGTTTAACCTAAATCTCATATCCATTCCTTATGGCTAGGAAGTGGATCCATAGAATCCATGATCACACCTATATGAATGCATGTGATGTATATTTAAAATGGATAATGTGCAAAGTGAGACTTATCTATAATGCCCAAAAATCTTCCAAAGAAAATATTGAGTCATGGTTCTCCATTGGAGCAATAATTCAAGAAAAATTTAAACACTTACGTCATCGATTATGGATACATAGGGGTGATATATTTGGTTTGAATGTTTTCTTGAAGTTATTATTAAGCATGTGATATTATGAGTATAAGATACATTGTATATCAATAATGACAATGAGTATCTAAGACATATAATGTTCAAGTTATTATACTTATTGGTCCAATGGGTTTGACTTGACTAGTGTGAAAAGCCAATAACGACAATGCATATTTGAGGTTGGAAACACTAGGAACTAGATTGATTGAACCTCAAAAAGAGTTGTGATGAACAATTGTTGTTCACTTGTTAGATATCAAAATTCCAATAACGACAATGTATATGTAAGGAATTTGTGATATTCTAATAAGAATTCAATCACCTGCTAGAAATCTATCCCAACGGGATTTCTGTTTCCTATTTGGAAGTATAAGATTCGCTAAATTAGTAGGATTACCATTTTGATTAAAGACCAAATCATTATGGTAGCTACACAATTACATAAGTTATTAATCTTATTATTTTTTGGCATTTTGATAATATGAAATTGACAAACCCACTTGCGAATATATTTAATTCTTTTAGGTTGACAAAGCCTAAATCTATGGTCCTTGCATTTGAGTACATAGTGTATGTATTCAACTTGATTTGTCCTTAGTCTTTTAGAGAAAAGACTACTCCAAAGGAACATATCACTCTAAGAGCAATGGAAACAAAATATTGGATGAGGTTGATTCTATATGATTGTTTTATAAGTCAAGTGTTGCAAAAACAACATATGAGCATAGCAAGACTCCAAGTAATTATGCATCATCTACAAGAGTTGTATGGTGAACATAAATACACTGATTAATATGAGATATCAAGGCAATTATTTTGTTTGAATATGAAGAAAATTATAAAGAAAGAAAAAGGAAAACAAAAGAAAGAAAAAGGAAAGGAAAATAAATTGTAAAGAAAGAAAAAAAGAAAGTGTTTCTTTTTTATCTTCATAACTTTAATTTCTTTGTCTTCTCCATATTTTTCTTTCTTGTACTTGTTCTTACTATTCAACTAGAGTAAGAAATTAGAGAAAAGAAATCAAAGAAGAAAATGTTTCATCTTTACTTTCTTGTTCTTCTATTTTTTTTTTAATCTAGTATTCTTTGTGAAAGTATTTGAATTGTAAGAAACCTCTTTTATTTCTTATTAATTTTTATTAAACTAAATTTGGAATTATTTTCATATGATGATTAAATTCATCAAACAACTAGAGAGTCTAGATGTTTTGATGAATAATAATTTTCAAATAGTTCAATGCTTCAAATTCATTCTTAATTTCCATTAGATGGAAAATGTACTTTAAGGTAATAGAAAAAGTTTCTATTATAAATCCTAAAAGGGAAATTGCAAGGGACAAGTCCATAGATAATGCAATAGTTGACAAAATAAAATGTTTCTATTGTTAATGTTATGAATATTGGAAAGGTAATTGTTCTAAATACTAAAGGACAAAAAGAAGGATAAACTTTGTAAAGGTAAATCTATCTCTTGTTATTATATTCCAATGATTCATATAGTTCATCTGTTGTTAGGATTCATGATATAGGTACTTCTGTGCTATATTCATGATCAGAGTAAGCAATGGAAACATGGAGATTAGATGAAGTGATTTTAAAAGATCTAAAGGGCAAAGTGTTTATTTTCAATGAGCTTTTAGAATACTTCTTGATGATTTTACAAATCATATTTTGTATGTCTTGTATGTACTTAATGATGATTTTAAAATCATGTTTTATAAATCATGTATGTATTTCATACTTAAGCTACATTATTTTGTAACTTTAAGGATTATGAATTCTGTTATTGGAAAAATGTTTGCGTGGTTTATTATGGTAATAAACTTAAGAGTATGAATTATATGTTTGATGTATTATTATTAAGTTAATAATAACAAAAAAACTCAAAGTGCTTTAATGATAATGCCATAAAGAACTCCAATCTAAAACCACTATGATTTCTTTGATTAGTTTGTTTTAGGTAAAAATAAGACAACTTAATTGGATAACATTTGTCACTACCCGTCAAGGTGTGAACTTGTTTCAACTTAGAAGACTAGTATCTAATGCAAAAACAACTAGATCACCTTTTGTTAGATAAAAGGATAGAAACCAAAAAAGTTTTAGAATTTATGCATATAGATGCATCAATACCATTTATGAAATGGTTAGTGGGAGTTTTTCCTAATTCATTATACTTACCTAAATATATGATATTGACCCATTCAGAAAAAGGTAAATAAAATGAATTGCTCATTTAAATTTTTGAAACGTTCAAGAAATTCAAGATGAAAAGGAAAATAAATATTAAGGGTACTTCATACATAAAGGGAAAGAGTATCATAACCCTTTGATCTAATCGAAGTGGGGAGAACTCGATTACCAATTTTTGAGAAATTCCCTAAATATAAAATTGGCATATAATCATAATTCTTTTTGGGAAAACCATACATAATAGTATACTCAAAAGAATAAATTACAACATATATTATATGATGTAATAGATGATGAATTATAAAAGTTTTGTTTATTTTCTAACGGAAATTTACAAATAAAAGCATAATATTCTTAAATAGAATCTTCTGCATTTTCTATATTATCCTAATTCATACATGATATGATATGGATATATATCAAAATTCTTACTCATAATAAGATTTGTGATATCTAGCTTATCTAATAAGCTAAAGTTAGATAATTGGAAGATAATTCTAATTAAGATAAGGTTTGTTGGATATCCTAAAGGTGGTTTAGGATAGTATTTCTATCTTTTGCATAAGAAAGAGTTGTTAGTAAAAATGTTATTTCTTGATAAAGTGTTTATTCAAGAAAGTGACATATTGAGAAAGGTAGAATGATAGGGCGAATTTCATCTAATAATGTCCAACAAAATGATCAAAATAAAATTTGATCATGTTTGTGAAAAATCTAAAACTAACTAAATGTTTTATCCTTATAAGCTACTAAAATGTTTAGTAGAATATTTAATTTTTCTAAAAGATATGATTTCCTTTATATGAATATACAATAGTTGTATATTCATGATGAAATAAAACATGAGATAGTAAATTATGTAATCTTAAGAAAAATATAATTTCCTTTATATGAATGTACAAAAGTTGTACATTCATGATGAAGCAAATTATGAGATGATTCTATCATAGCTATATACGATATAGCAATACATAATGATTATGTGTTTGACATATGGATGCCAATACTAGTTTTCTTTCTCTAGAAAGAAAATATAATCATGGAATAAATCTAAAGGCTTAGAGTCTTAAGAAAATTCCACAGTATGCAAAACCTTAATGAGTTGTATCATAGCAAGATGAGTCCTTTATATACAAAAGGATAGTAAGAGTCTCCTTATTTTCAAGTTTTGTACATGGATAACACATTGGTTTGTAAACCTATTAATATATTTGCATTTGTAGAATGGTTTTACCATTATTTCTTCATTTAGACTTGAGATAAATATTTGCCATTCTTATTAATTCATATCTATAGAGATAGATTGAAAAGAATGTTAAATATGTCCAAGGCAATATTTGGAAGAGATGTTTAAAAGTTCAACATGCTAATTCCAAAAGTTTTATTTCCAAAGATTTCGATATCAACTTTTTAAGGATTGATTCCCTAGATATCCAAAGAAAGTATTGCATGGATTCCTTATAATATGACAATAGGAAATCTAAATTATACAAGACTGGTATAATGAGCCAAACATTGAGAATGTTGTTAGTTTGACTAACAGATTCTAATCCTATCTAGGATTAAATTATTAGAAATATAATCAAAATTATTTTAAAGTACTTGAGAAGTATTTAAGATTTAATTTTGACAAATGAAGAATGTTACTACATAAATGATAGAAAGTCTATCATTGGGATTATTGTTATCTATGATTAAGAAATAATTTGCTAGAAAATTTCTAAGCAAATTCTTATTACAAACTTCATTATGGAAGTCAAATTTGCTACATAGGATATTGCAAATAAGAAACTATTTCAGATTTAGTAGTTATGAACTATTTTAAGAGTTTCTCTAATACATCACAAGTATCTGTCTACTATGATAATAATGGAGCCTTATCTTATGGCAAGGGAACCCGAGTCTCACACTAAAATCCAGAAAATTTTGAAGGGCATTAAGATATTATCAAATCAACTATTGAATAGGGCATTCTAGCCTTGTAGAAAATAACGTTAACCATTAACTTGGTTAATCCATTGACTAAAGTCAAAAGTTAGTAACAGTTAAACTTCATCTTGAGAAGATGAGTTTCTAATACTAAGCATAATGGCTCTAGTGCAAGTGGAAGATTAATAGCAGTATGTGCCCTAGGAGCCATATAATAGTTATATAATACTAGATATTAATTGCCAATGTCATAATAAATATATTCATGATGTGAAAGGGTTTCATATTATTTAATATAGTCCTTAAGTATTTGTAAGAGGATCTATTCTCAAGTTTTGAGAATATGATAGACAGATCGCTCTTGTACAAATATTTTAAATATGTTCATAGTTATAGGATTAATGATTGGGCATCATTAATTTCGAAAGACCATCACCTTTTTTTATTTTCTAAAATCAGTATTTGATACAGATGATTATAGAGGCAGTGAGTCTCATGCAGCTTGACATGTGATATCAATATAAACATGTGGATATTCATAGGATGAATAGTCAAGTATAGGGTTTTACTATTTGTCAATTATTTACCTGTTAGCATTGGTGAGTTTGAAATTAATTTTAGGAGTATTAGATAGTCAAACTAAGGATAAATCTGGCCAGTTTTGGAAAAATATTGTCTGATATAGAAAGTTTGGTCGATGTCAAAAAAGTGCCAATGTCCCAAAATTAAGTATCCTTGTATTAATATGCCTAATAGCCCTTTTTTTTTTTTTCTCTGCAGGCACTACCCCCTTCTTCTCCAGTAGCATAATAATTTATTAGGTGTTAAGTTACGGCCATATCATAAGGTTAAAATTGAGGCTTCACAGCTACCCCCTCACCAAAATTGTCTTGTTTGTAAGGAAATTCTGATGGTAGGGAACTCAAGAGTTGATATAATAGAATGAACCAAAAGGATGTCTAGCTCAATGCTTGGATATGTTTGGATGAGAGAAATGGTTGAAAAGAAAGATGGTAAAGAGAACCACAAGAATGTTTAAGCAATCTTAAACATTTATGGGTGGAAAATGTGACATATAAATGAAAGCGAGAAAAGGAACACTAGTTGCCAGATATTTTGGTGAATTAATGGATATAGTTGATTCAAATGAAAAGGTTAGGAAAGGAACTAGAGGGACAATTGAATTTGACCATTATGATTGAAGAGTTCTATGATCCCAATGACTAAAAAGATATGAGGAGGCAAAGGCTCAAGATGAGGGCTTTGGTTTTCTATTTGATAGCCACATATCTATTTCTTAGGTTCATCGATTTGGTTGATGGCAAACTGATAGGCTTAGTATTGCAGAAGAAACAATGTCGCTCTGTGGTTAAAGTTATGTTGGTAAAGGCACTAATGAGTCTCAACTCTTTGTTCCTAGTTTAGAGAGATGGACTGTCTCCCTAAGAAAAATTTGTCTGTTTTTACCCTTTTCTATTAGGGGTGTTTTATAGGTTTCTAATTTTAGCTTTTAGATTATTTTGCAAGTGTGGTTAATGGATAATTTTCGGGTGGTGGCCCCCCTCTGAAAGGAGGTGATTGTGCTACTTTTTAGTACTGTATGAGCCTTATTGAGACTTGGTTAGAGATTAGATAGGATGGTTGTTTGTGGATTGTCCTAAGGGACATATTTTGGCACTGCTGATGGTAAAGGATTGGATCTTTATTAGAGCCCATAAAACAAAAAAAATATTTATGTAAATACTCTTCATATATGTGTATGTTTTTAACTAATAGGAAGGTTTATACAAAAATTTAAGCACACTAGTGCCCTTCTAATGCCATCTGCATATATAACATACACAATATTAGTGCAATGTGTCGATAGATGCAAGAATACTTTTATAACACATATTGCATAAGCTGACTAGCTCTCTTTGTATTGCCTATATGAGCATCATGATTTGTATTTTAGTGCCTAGCATAGCTAGTAATAGTACTTAGCCATAGCTCTAGGAATATGCAAAATGAAGTATAAATGAGTATAACATGAGAAGCAGTTAGTCAACACTTAATAAAGATAAGATCTTTATATGAGTAGTGTTAGCTAGATTAAAGGTGACATCAATATGACCAATATTGAGGGATCCAAATGCTAGGATACCATTAGAGCTTGTATATATGTAAGTGGGGTCCAAATATGATATTAGATGACCCATAAACATCCTGGAGTAGGAGCTTTAGCATAAGCACCAGGGATACCTCTGCCAGTCATAGCTGACGACAAAGCACTTTTGCCTTTGTGGGAGCCTCTATCCATACTCGCATGCAAGGAACAAAAGTTAGCAAATTAAGGTTTTAGGAAAAAGTAAGAAATCTTTAATTACTTGTCTAGCAAGGTAGCAATATGCTAGGGTCTCAAGTGCGGTATAGACTAGGAAGTGGGATCTCGAGTAATAAATACTAAATAAGGCTCTAAGAAAATCTCTACTGGCCAACTAGTCAAGGCCACAGCCAAATCCTCCCTTTAAGCATAAAAGCAAATATTATAGTTAGCAAAGGGTGGGGTACACATCAGAGACCTGGATGTCCTTCCCAGTGGCATGCTTGCTCCCTAAGGTACCAAATGTGATGAGTAGGGCAGCGAAGTAATTGCCTTCTCATCGAGACCACAGTAGGTTCAAGAATGTAAGCAAAAAGCTCATTAAATGGACCCCCAAGAAGCAACACTCTCTTGTTAGATTACTAAGGTAAGTATCCCAAATTGAGAATTTTATTTGACAATAACTTGTGTGTTTTCTTTTCTCCTGATCGGGAATCATTCGATTAAGCTGCTACTACTATCACACAAAATTATAAGAATTAGCACTATCATATCAATTTCAACCCCATCTCTTTGATAAAGGAAAGCAATCCTCACCCACTACTGAGGTGCCAAGCTAGGGGCATTGTAACAAGTTTAATTAAAAGCCCAAATCTGCTGTGAAAATACTCAAGGTCAAAAGGAAGCATAAGAAGTAAATAAATGAAGAAAAAATGAAGATGTACCTCAATCAAGCGCCCATACCCTTCAATATGCTTGCGAGGTCTATATTGTAATAGAGGTAAGCCAAGCTAGAAGCACCCTTGGCATAGCTTTGGATATGATCTACATCTCTCAAATATAGGAGAATACTCAAGTCCACAATGCTACAAATATCCATAAATATAGTAGCACTGAGAAGAAAAAGTAGGTAGCACCTCACTAACTAATCGATCCCTTCTACACCAATAGGATTCCAACCACTGCACCTTCGCTGGATTTCACATATAAATATATGCTCTGACATTAAAGGCTCACACTTAATTCCAGTAGAGTCTGCATATATTGAGACTTGGCCTCAGTAGCTAGCCTAGTCAAGCAATTATGGCACATGTTCACCATCAAAAAATAGACCAATCATAATGGCAAAATCCATAGGGTTGTTCACTAAAAGGGATATTGAAAGCATGAGTGGTGTCCATCCACTATTTTGTAATAGCATATAAAGCATAACAGTCACTATAGGAGAGTTTTTGTGGTAGAGATAATATGAAAGGCTCGCAGTTAGTCTTTGATGTCTTGGCCTTTAATAGTGGGGAGAGGCTCTAGTACCATTCTTGAGCAATATGGCCTTTTTGCTGCCCCTCATCCAATCCAACTTCACCTGTAAAATGAAAAAAATTTAAAAATTTGATAAAATACAAAGATGCAACAAAAATATAGTTGCAAATGGGAACAGTAAATGAATTCATGATTTCTTATTGGTAACCATATTATTTTATGCAATTTTAGATGATTGAGCAATCAAAAGAGGTAAAAAGTCTAGAATAGTGCAAAAATAATAAGAAATTAAAAAAAAATGGTGAAATAGTGGCTCAGCAAACACTATACATGTAGGAGCCTCCGTGCGAGTACAACTAGGCACTAGGGGTTCGCTACATGTGCAACAACCTTGTGTATGAGTACCTATACAGATCAGCTACCAATTCATTTTTTTTTGAAATTCTTCCATTTTTTCCAACAAATAAATGATTCTAGAATGAAATTAAGGATGCAAGAAGGCAGAAAAACCTTAGTTCCAATGATATGATCTTATATATGGCAAAGTGTGCATCATGAATGATTATGTTGCAAATCAAGATTTGAAAAAGCTCTTCCATGGCTATGATGTTATGTTTTCATTGATTGAGACTTGAATTACGGATCCTCTAAAGTTGTTGCAAATAGATTTGATCTAACTAAGCCCACACAAATTTAAATACTTACAAGTAAATGAATTATTAATGCCAATAAGTTCATCTTGAGGTCGATCTCTCATGGAGTTGACAAAACTATACCCATATGCAATTTATATATATATAAACACAATCCTAAACACTTTAATCAAGATTGGAATGATGAATAATAAGAAAATAAGAATTAATTAAATTAAATTAAAAATAAACAATCAAATGTTCTAAACATTTATTAAAATGATGTCTAGGGTTTAGAGTCATCTAATTAAGATCCTAGGTTGGGCTAATTAATTAAATGAGCTAATTTACCAAACTGATAAATTAATAAGAAAAACTAATAAGATTCAAAATCTAATAACTTTTGTATTCCTAGATTTCTACCTAACTAGAATTAACAAAATTAATGATTAATTTATTAATTATGTAATACATTTTTTATTCATACTTAATTTTAGTATTAAATTTATCTCTCAACCTCATTCAATACATAGGGTTCATCAATAATTGGCTAAAAAATTGAAGCACAATTAAGAATAATTCAAATAAAGAAAAACAAAATAAATCATCAAACAACTAGCTATAACATAGTCATTTAAGAAGAATCATCCTAGTCTTAGACAAAATTATTTAGCTCATAATCAATTTGATAATAATCATTTCAATCAATCATCATCATTCCCATGTTTTAACAATCAAGAACAATAATATAAATTGAATTTAAATAGAAATTATACTTAGGGATACAATACTATTTAGGTCAATGAATCCCAAAACTTGATTTCAATCCTCTATGTGAATTGATCTCAAATAGAAATTATCCTTGAATCAAAACTAGAAATAATTGATTGAGATACATATAAAAATCTAATCTAGTTAATGTACAAAGAAAAGAAAACAAAAAGAAGAAAAACTGGAACTTGAATTATGAAAATCAGGGGCTTCTTTTATTGGGGGTGCAAAGTTGTTTATTAAAAGGGTGAACACCCTATGTTGAATGGAGAACATAACTTTGTTCATCATGTGACAACATTGAACATGCATCTGTTTGCTTGGATTTTCACACAGCACACTTGTATTATAAATGACAGGCTTGTGCTATCAATTTTCAACAAAAAGACATAGTAGCCTCCACTCTATTAGACATAGTTATGTCTTGAGGTATGTCTGGCTGGTTGGTCATACTTTTAAGATGCCTTATTTTATTTCCCATTATTGAAAAGCAAGACTTTGTTTCTAAATCTTCAAATCAACACAATTTCTTGTCATGAACCTGCATTATCAACCAGCATAGATAGAACTAACAAAAGAACATTAAAATAAACATTAAATGATAAAATTAAACTAAAAATTAAATAGTACACCTCTTAAAACTATATCAAAATAATGCAAAACAAATCCCCTACACTTAAACATTTATTTATTCTCAAGCAAATAGAAAACAAAATATAGTAGCAACCAACATTAACATCAATCAAAGACTCTAACATAGAATTGCACTCTGCTTCTATCTATAATAATATTTAGTATGAATTCATTCTCAACCAACCAGTCAAACTTCAGTTAGTAAATTTAGAACATTAATCTAATTATGTGATTATCCATGTGTGGCTCAAAATCAATACTATCAATTATGAGGCCTCACTTGAGCACCAGTCCGATCCGCGGAGGAATCGAAATGCTTTTTGGGAGAAACTCCACGATTGAAACTTGCTGTGAGTTCAGAAAATTGATTTTTGTAATTTGACAGTTGAAAAGTGAGTCACCACTTTAATTTATTTATTTTAATTGGGAAAATTAAAGAAAATCCAACATGATTGACTCCAAAATTTGATTTATCCCAATGGAAAAGTGCACCAATCCACGAGTGACCAAGAAGGGCTCGGGGATAAGGTTTTGGTAATTACACAATTAAGAAAATAGATTTTCTTTAGTTTGGCTAAAATTGCAAAATAACTCTTGAAAAAAGGAATTTTTGTGTATGCATGAACAAAAATATAATGATGAATGAAATAGATATATATATATATATATATATGATGAGATGGAATGACATTAAATAAGCAAGGTAAAACCTACTTAATTATTACAATATCAAAAATAATTGAAATAAAGGGGATCTTTCCTCTAGCCCTTATGGGTACTAGGAAAAGCATACATTCCCAAAATAAACTAAAAATAAAATCATAAACAAAGGATTAATACAAATGAATCAAAATAAAAAGGACAAAATATTGATAAAAAGAATATGGAGTTGATGCCCTTCAGAATGGCAGCCTGCGTATCCTATCGAATAGGAATCAAACCCCACGCAGTTCTCCCTTCTTGTGAAGGAGGAGTTTTAAAAATGTGTTGGTTTGCTTATTAACTTAATTCTGATTCTTAAATTAATAAGTTTTAGATCTTTTCAGTTTTAGACCTAAAGAGAATTCTATATCTGAATTTAGAATTTTGAAAATAATGAAGGATTATACCTTTGCTTTTCTTGGTTTTCTGACGAATGGAACAAGCTTTGCTCTGGATCTCAACTCCACTTTGAATTCAAAGGAAACTTGGAATCTGAATCTAGAAGCAACAAGTGTGTTAGTATAAGAAAGAACTTATGCCTTGAAATATGTCTCAACTGCTTTGAAATCTCTTGAAATGCATTGGAATGCATTGGAAATCATGCCAAATGAGCTTGGAGGAGGCTCTATTTATAGAGCTGCCAGAGGGGATTTCGACGGTATGGACGGCGGTATCAATGCGTCGCCGACGGCACGGGCGACGTACCGGTCATTCGGGTGGCACGGCAGGCATGCCGCCTGTCTGCCGGCATCAATTTAGTGCCACCCATAGTGGCACGACAGCAGTGTTGGCCTACCGACGGCACAAAATGCGTGCCGCCTTCTGGGCGGCATGGCAGGCATGCCTCTCATGCAGTTCGATCTGTTTCCATTTGTTTCGGGCCCATTTCAGTTCTGATTCGAGCTCGATTTAATCCTATGGGTTCGTAACTGAAAGACGGTCCACTAGAGGTGCAATTTTAAGGGTTCACAGCTGCCCCCTTATCTGATTTGGCCAAATAGAGGCTGAATCTGATAAGTATGAACTGGAAGGCTCAGAATATCGTTCTGAGCATTCTAAATGTCCCTTTCAGTATTGAGAGTTGTGCAAGTGCTTCATGTCTGATTTTTAGCTATTCTGACTTTGTTTGGACTGTTTTCCAATTTTTAAGCTATTTTTGAATTTTTAGCTTTTCTATAATTTCAGGAGATTCTGAACTCCGATCAAGACCCCATCTATTGTGGGAGATGGATAAAAATCATGTAGACTCACTGCTTCATACGGAACTGAATTTTGATTTAAAATGAGCCTGTTATGGCAAAACTACGTGAACTGGACCTACGAATAAAAAAAAAGTAAAAATATGTTATGAGGGGGGGCCTACCTTTACTTCTATATAAACCTTCATTTCCTTCACTTTTCCTCATATTCACATTTTCACTCTCTCTCTTCTCTTCTCTCTCTCTCTCTCTAGCTTTACTTCTCTTCTCTAAAATTTTTCTTTTTCTCTCTCTTTTTTTTTTACTTTTTTTTTTTACTTTCTAAATATGAAAATCTTCAATCAGCCAGTAGTGGGTGCTCAAGATCTAGAGACATTGTTGAAAGAGCCAGATCATCATGTCAGCTATATTGGATCTCTTCAGGTATGCTTTTCTTTCCCTGCACAATCATAAGAATTCTGATAATTATAAAAAAAAGTTTTTTTTATTTTTTTTACAAAAAATTACAGAGAGCACAATTGAGGCCCAGGGTTGGCCTAGTGTCATAGAGCTGGTCCACATTTATCTGAATAATCAAGAGGTTATCCATCTATGCCTCAAACCATCTGGCTTGCTCGGGTGGCTGGAGCTGGATATCAAGCAGCCGGTTAATACCATTGTGGTCCGGGCACTAGCAGAGAGTTGGTAGGATACTACAAACACATTCCACTTTTCCTGTGGTGAGATGACAGTCACTCCCATCGAGTGGAGCATGCATACTGGTATGCATTTTAGATCTCATCCTCTCGAGTTTTATTCTTCATGGATCGAGCGCTCTTCTGTAGAGATGATCGCTCTGATTGGGGTTGATCCACCTTGTGGGAACCTCAATGTCCCACACTCTTGACTTCATCAGGCTTTGATGATAATGGGTCAGACTCCTGGCCAGTATGGTGTTGATCAGGGTGCTAGACTTTGCGCCTTGATTATCTTGAGCTGTACTTTTTTGCATAACAACAAGGACTGTATAAATTTGAATATCCTGTGATCCTTGGAGAATCTAGATGAGATTGGGGAGTTTGATTGGGGAGGTGTAGCCCTTTGTGCTATGTATCATGAGCTATGCAACATTTCTCGTGGCACGCTTTGCTGCCATGGTGGTATCTCCATTGTGCTCGAGGTGAGTATTACACTCTAGTATTCTATTATCTGATATCTGCCTAGTGACTAACAGAATTTTGTTTTTTTACAGTACTGGGCTTATGAGCACTTTTTGATATTGGCTCCATTACTGAGAGAGCCTAGTGCTATTGACCCTCCTACGGATGCATTTGGAGGGCATCCAACAGACCTTCCTTCATGGCGCGACCATTTGATCAGTGCAGACAGATCTTTGCTACTGTGACCATAGACCAGGTATTTCTTTGTTGATCTTAACCCAAATCTTACTATTTATCTTCTACTGCTGAATATTGCAATCCGTTTGCCGGTGAGATGGTCACCATTTATCAGGTTTGAAGAGTGGATTCCTGACCGAATCAGGCCGCATAGGCTTGTCCTCTTGTCGACTCTTGCTTCGCTGTGAGTCTTTGAGGATGTTCTACTTGGGAGGCAGAGTAAAGACATAAGTTATGGGAGAGAGAGTTGTGCCACAGTCCCCTCCAGCAGATATGAGGTTTGGGCTAGCTATCCTGGGAGAGGATGATTGAGATACCGGAGTTTCGTGTCTAGATTTTCTATTGCCTAACATGGACTATGATGAGTTTTGCGAGGTATCCCTGATGCAGTGTACATCTCCTTTGGATAGATTGTAGGGACTATCACATAGGGGATCTAGCTCAGCGTCTTCCCAAGGTCCGTCCTCCAAAGTTAGGAGCTTCTTCTCTCCATGGGCTGGTAGTACTGTTCTAGTTGGCAGTATAGGTCCTAGGGTTAGACCTTCAGGTGTTATGGCTGGCCCTTCAGGTTTTACAGCTGATCCTTCTAGGATTAGTCCTTCAGGGGCTAGTGGCTCAGCTCCAGTTCCAGCTCCAGACGCTTCAGTGGGAGGTCCGACTAATCTGGTTCCCTTGCCTGCTGGTCTTGTTCGTTTGTTGGCTCATCTAGATTATTTTTCTTATGATGGCCGATCACGACATTACCATCTTCCTGATGATCGTCCAGCCTTCTTCCCTAATATCCCTGAGACTGTTATAGAGGTAAACATTTTGCACAGCTAATACTTTTAGCCCTTTATCTGTCTGCCTTGTAGTGATTCTCATGTATTTTCCTTTCTTCCCCAGTTTCCCATGGAGTTTGTTCGCTATCACTACAATCTCTTAGGCCGATATGCATTTTCTTTGACCTCCTTTTGCCATGATAGGGATATGTCGGAGGATAGTCACGAGCATGATATGTCCAGGCGAGGACGCCGTAGACCCAAGCATGGTTGTTAGAGACCTGTTTTGTCAACTTTTGCTTTTTCATGTATACATATACGGAGGATGATGGATGTGTGCATGATATTTTGAATATATGCACTTTTATGCTCATGTGACATTTTGGATGTATGATATGTATGACTTTATGCATGTTTTGAATGAGATGGGTGCATGGTATGAATGCAGATATTTGACTGAATAGGGATTCCATTGTGCTATACCTTACATTTTTCTCTCATTTTTTGCTCAATTTTGAGAAAAATGAATTATTTTAAGCCCGAAATCTTGAGAAATCGCTGTAAAAACTATTTTGAGGAAAAGACGCATAAGGAGGCACAGAAGAGGTGGGCAGTAGCAGATCTAGTAGGCTAGCAATTCGCCTATTTAAATAGTTTTTGTCCATTTTCCAGTCTATACCATCAATTTTTGTGCCTCCAAAAGTCATTTTCAATCACTTTTTACCCTCTATCAATTTTATTTATTTTTTATTCCTCACAATGGAGCCCTATTTCAGCTATGCAATGTTCTTATGATGTAAGAACCTTACCAAAGTGGAGAGAATTAACCTGGGAAGGTATAGGGTAAGTGCTATGCCCACCTTAAGAGGCATAAAGATTGATTGGGAATTTCTACTCGCCTGCTTGCGCTTTTGGGATCCAACTGCCCATGCCTTCATATTTGGGGCATCTATGGAGGAGATGTGTCCTACATTCGAGGAGTTTTTTGTCTTGCTCGGATCTGATCCAGAAGCTATACTGGCTACTCCTGTTGAGAAAGTAAGATATTTCAACTCCTTCAAGGGACTTTTTGACTTAAGTACTGAGGTTGTTAGTCCCATAGTAGTGGATGACTAGATAGATTTGACTACTGTGATAGCAGAATTCCATAATCCTAAGGATTTTGAGGATGATGGGTGGTTTCATCTGAGGATGCAGGCTTTATCCTTCTATATGACTGCTGGATACATTTTTGTGAGCCCTACTGGTTAGGGCAATGCTAGAGTCACTGAGCTGATTCCGCAAATGGAGGAAGGGAGATCTATTATAGCTATAGTGCTGGTTGAGACCATCATGAGTTTGGACAGATCTTGCACTTTTGATGGGCTGTGGTCAGTTAGCCCTATTATTCTTTAAGTTGAATTCTGGCTTTTGTATTTTTGTTCAACTACTTTCTGTGTTTATGCTTATCTCTTTTGCACTTTTTCAAATTTGGCTGAGAGATCATCTCCGGATAGTAGGACCGCCCACCAAAGTAGATTATTTTGCTTCATGGTATAGAACTCAGACCATTGTGATTAAAGGGAGTTTAGAGAAAGAGTGGACAAAATGGTTGATGCAGCTAGATTCTGATGACTTGCTATGGAGGTGTGAATGGTATAAAATCCAAAGATTCATGACCATGAGTTTTGGCTACAAGATGGTCTACCTGCTGGGGTTGAGGATGGTGACCTTTTACCAAGCTACTAGGGTTATGCACCAAATGGGACACAGTCAAGGTGTGCCTCTAGATGGTGCTCTATTTGAATCTGTTCTGATTACTGAGACTATTGCCCGAACTATCAGAAATGGATGGGTAAGGGGTTGTCATGCTGTTCGCCCTGCTAACCAAGGCGGTAAATCCATGCAGTACATTGATTGGTGGATAGCCAACTCGTGGAAATCAAAGAAGGCTAGAAGGGCTGCTATACTTGAGGAGATAGAACAAGAGTCATGATTACTGTTTTAGTGTAGGATAAATTTTGACCATGTCTTTATTTTCTTTTAATGTTTCAAAGTTTAAATGAGACAAAATAAGACATCATTCATTTTTTCATCTCTTTTGTTGCTCTAACTTTTGCCTAAGCTGCCCTTTCGGGTTTTTAACTTAGTGAGCTTGTTTTCATTTTTTTGTGACACAATTAAGAGCTGAGTGAATGTGAAAATGAAAATTTTATTGATGAAATGGACCGAACCTGCATGGGCTGCCTATGTATCTCCTTACAATGGTTCATGATTTTTATTCTTGTTCCTTTTTATGGAGAATCAGGTCCACATAGTTCTGACTTTAAGGAAAGATGTGAATGCTGAGCATGATTTTACAATGATTGCAAATGTCATGCATGAATTACAAGGATGCTTTATGCAAAGTATCTCTTGAGTTGATCTAGGTTGCATGGGCTAGCAAATTCTATGCCATCTAAGTCTGTTAGGATTGCTACTCCTCCGGATAAGATTTTCTTGATCACAAATGGACCACTCCAGTTTGGTTTGAATTTTTCCCTTGGATCATGAATAGGTGCCCTTATTTCTTTCAGGACAAGGTGACCCTCTTGTAATCCTCTATCCCTGACTCTCTTATCGAAGTGTCGAGCCAGTTTCTATTGATAACCTTGCATATGATATAAGGCATCCATTCTCTTTTCATCGATGCAAGAAGTTGGTTGTGGTAGCCTTTCGTCCATTCCACTTCATCCAATTGACTCTCCCTTAGAATGCAAGCTAACTTGATTTCTACCTCGATTGGTAGGACGGCTTCCATCCCATACACTAAAGAGTAAGGTGTAGCATCATTTGGAGTACGTACAATTGTTCTGTATCCCCATAAGGCATATGGCAAATGTAGGTGCCAATCCTTATGGTTGTCAGCCATTTTCTGCAGTATACTCTTAAGAGTCTTATTTGCAACTTCAACTGCGTCGTTTGTTTGAGGTCTATACAGAGAAGACTTGTGGTGTTGAATTTTCTCCTTCTTTAATAGCAAAGCAACCTTCTTTTGGAAGTGAGATCCATTATCAATAATGATCTCATAAGGGACCTCATACCTACAAAGGATGTTGGTACAAATAAACTAGGCTACTCATTTTAAGTCCAATATCTGGTAAGGTGCAACTTCAACCCATTTAGATAAATAGTCAATAGCCACTAGAATGAATTCATGCTTGCTAAAAGACATCAGGCTTATCTTGCCAATGACGTTCAGGCCCCAAGTTGCAAATGGCCAAGGCGTGGTGATAGGAGATAGAGGTACAGGAGGCTTCTTCTGAAGTTTAGCATAGATTTGACACTTATGGCACCTCTGAACCCTGATTCATGATCTTGTGGGCTAGAGCAATTTCGTTCATGTGTGGACCTTCGTTGCCACCATGTATCTGTTCCATGATCTGTTGGGCTTCTACTTCAGTGACACATCTCAGATGGATGTTAACCCAAACCCGTTTGTAGAGTATTTCCCCATTTGGAATGAAACTCTTGGACAACTATCTTAAAGTCCTCTTTTCTATTTTAGAGGCCCTTTTAGGATACAATTCATTCTTGATGTAATTGAAGATATCCCAAAACCATGGTTTACTGTTAGCCGCTTGAATATTCAAACAATGAGCTATGTAGCCTGGCTCATGCTTAAGTTCAATTGTAACAGGTTTGATTATAAAGCCGTCGCTTATATCAAGCATTGAGGCGAGTGTTGCCAAAGCATCAGCAAATATGTTCTTTATTCTTGGAAGATAGTGGAAAGACAGTTCATAGAAACTGACTGCTAGTTCATTTAGGCATTTATGGTAAGGAACCAAATGCTCTTCTCTGATCTTCCACTTCCCAAGGCTTGGGAAACTATCATATTCGAATCCCCATAAATCTCAAGGTATTTGATTATGAACCTTATTACTGCCTTAAGACCACAGATGCATGCCTCATACTCTACTTCATTATTTGTTACCTCAAAGTTTAGTTTGATGGCAATGGGCAGGTTTTCCTTACTTGGTGTAATGAACATAATGCCAGCACCATACCCTTTGTTGTTAGATGCCCCATCAAAATAGAGCTTCCACACTTCACTGTCAATTGTCAGGATGTCTTCATCAGGAAATTCAGGCTCAACCCAATGATCATCTACTGGAGCTACAGCTAACTGATCAGCCATTATGCTACCTTTGATTGCTTTTTGCTATATATATTTCAGATCATATGCAGCTAATACAACCATCCACCTTGCCATCTTACTGTCAAGAATCGGCTTCTCTATAAGGAATTTCAAAGGGCTCTTGTCAGCAAGAACATGAGTTGTAAAGGAGCAAAGGTAGTGTTGCAGCTTGTGGCATACCCATACCAAAGCAAGACATAACTTTTCTGTAAAACTGTACTTGAGCTCATGAGACAACGTCCTTTTCCTCAAGTAATAGATGGCATTCTCCTTGCTGGAATCAGGAGCATTTTGGGCAAGCATTTCCCCCATTGCTTCATCGATTACTGATAGATAAAGCAATAAGGGCTTTCCAAACCTTGGTGGCTGTAGTACCGGTGGGTTTAGTAAGTATTGCTTTATCTGGTCAAAAGCTTCTTAACAGTTATCATTCCATTACTTGGAGGCTTCTTTTCTGAGTAGCTTGAAAATGGGACCACATACATCAGCCAACTGATTGATGAATCGACTAATGTATTGTAACCGTTCAAGGAAATCTTTGATCTCCTTTTCTGTTTTTGGAGGTGGCATTTCCAGAATTGCCTTTGATTTAGTAGGGTCTACTTCTATACCCTTCTTGCTAACCATGTGGCCTAGGAATACTCCAGATAAGGCTCCAAAGACACATTTGGCAGGATTGAGCTTGAGATTGTATTGGCGAAGTCTAAGGAAGAATCGCCTTAATGCCTCTGAATGTTCTTCAGCATTGGCGCCTTTGATTACCATGTCATCCATATAAACTTCAATTTCTTTATGCATCATGTCATGGAAAATGGTAGTTGCCATCCTTTGGTATGTTACCCCAGCATTTTTAAGCCCAAACAGTATAACCTAATAGCAATAGGTGCCCCATTTAGTAATGAAAGTTGTCTTCTCTTTGTCAGAAGGATGAACCATTATCTGATTATTCCCTGCAGCTAGGTCGGTTAAGGAAACCAGTTCAGAACCTGCCATATAGTCTACCAACAGATCAATGTGAGGCAAGGGAAAATCATCCTTGGGATAGGCTTTATTCAGATCCTTGTAATCTACACACATTCTGACTTTACCAACCTTCTTGGGAACTGGTAGAATGTTAGCAAGCCAGGATGGATAGTTGATGGGCTCAATGAAGTTATGGTCTAGTAGCTTAGCAATTTCTTCTTTGATTGGTATACACCATTCCATCTTGAGTCTTCTCAATTTCTGCTTGACGGGCTTAACACCTGGATAAATTGGGATTTTATGAACTGCTATGCTTGGATCCAACCTTTTCATGTCTTTCGATTGCCATGCAAAACAGTCTTGAAATTCTTTGATCATCTTTTCAATGTGATCCCTGTTTATGCATGTAGATGCAATGAATGTAATTTTTGGTATGTCATGAGTGCCAGCATTAATAAGCTCTTTAATTGTGTCATCTTTTATTTTATTTATTTCATTTTTACTTGATGTCTCATTTAAGTCAAATTTAAAAGTTGGAACATCAAAGAAAAAAGGAGACACAGAGTCATAAGAGGAAAAGTATGATTTTTATTGATTTCAAATGGGGATATGTCCCAATTTACATCAAATTGAAAAGTTAAACCCTCAAGGTCAATTACATTATCAACAACAGAAATAGAAGAGATAGACTCAAATTCAGAAGACGAGTCTATCTCAGATTGAGACTTTGATTTGGGTATGGATTCTGGTTCAAACTCTGGTTCGGATGGATAGAAGGGGCTCCCCTTAAAGGACCAATTTTGCAGCTCGGTCTCGGTGGGCTGGATTAAGGTGGAAGGGTCAATTTTCTCCTCCTCAACAGTGAGCATGAACACTTCATCAAAAAGACTAGCCTTCATGTTCTCTTCCCAATCCTGACTGAGCATGTAGATTGGCTCACAGTCTTCTATCTCAAGCCTGACATCAGAAAAGATTTCAAACCCAGGGATTAATTCTCCAGTAATAGGGCAGACCCAAGGCTCAGGAAAGGTACAGTAAGGAACTGTGTCACCTTCCTTTACAAAATAGCCATTTAGAGTTTTGAAGTAAGAGCGCATGGGCCAATCATAAACCTCACCTCTTTTAAGGGCAGCTATTCTGTCTTTGGCCCAATTTTCCATTTCTTCTAGATCCTCATTAGTGGGCTCATACCCTAGCCCAAATGGTGATGTTGGAACTGGATAGTCCAGGAAAGACTTCAAGCCCTGTTGGCTTCTTCCCAAACCTAGACCAGGAAAGTAGTTCATTTTACGGAGCATGTTGGCAACAGCAATATTCCCGAAGGGGTCAAAATCAAAGGGAATGAATTCTTTACCCTCTTCACCCTCAATGTACTGAATTAAGGAAAAACCTGAAAATGGATAAGAGGACAGCTCAGGCTGAATCTCGAGAATAGGAACAGAGCTTGGAATGTCTGGTCTTCCATGCATGTCCCCTTTAATAGTCATGACCCCATTTCTGAAAGGGAACTTGACTTTCTGATGTAGAGAGGAAGGGATAGCCTTTGCTTAGTGAATCCAGGGCTTTCCAAGTAGCAGGTTAAAACAAGAGGGTACATCAATCAATTGAAATGGTATGGTGAAAGATGTTGGCCTAATAGTCACATCGATGATAACTACCCCAAGGACTTCCCTCTCGGTATTGTCATACGTCCTTATAATCTGATCTGAAGGGGTAAAATTAGTAACCTCCAATCCCAAGCAGCTTGCTACTTTTAGAGGGCACACATTTAAGGCTGAACCATTATCAATAAGGACCATTGGCACAGTCTTTCCCCGTGTTACCACTGTGATGTAAAGGGCATTGTTGTGGTTAGGATTTCCTTCTGGAATGTTAGTTTCTCCAAAAGTGATGGACAACCCTTTAACAGCAGAGGTAATAGAAGCAACAAGGTTCTCGGGTGTGATGTTAATTGGAGCTTGGCATTGATTCAGCGCCTTGCAAAGAGCTTGGCGATAAGGATATGAAGACTGGATCAAACTCCAAATTGAGATGTTGGCTTGTGTTTTCTTAAGTTGTTTAAGAATGGGATCTTTATCTGGTTCAAGAATCCCTTTCAATTGTCGATAGGTGTAGGAATAGGTTGAATAGGTTAAGTGTTTGGGCTTGGTTGGTTCTGGATAATTTTTGGTGATGGCATCAATCTCCTCAACTAGGTTAGTGAGGTCTAGGACACAGCAATAATCAAGGCTTGACTCCATCAAGGAGACGGGGTCAACTCCCTCGTGATTGTTTATGGCATTGACTGTGTGGTTGGGTAAAGGGTTGGTGTTGATATTGGGTCTGGCTTTTTGTGGAATCAGGTCATTGGAGTTAATAAGGTCCTAAATTCTGTGTCTAAGAGCCTTGCATGCATCTGTTTTGTGCCCAAGTCCTTGATGGTAATCACACCTCTCGTTCAGGTTGTAATTTTTTGGTAGTGGATAGGGGATTGATTTTGGTTCAAGGAGTTTCACCATGTTTTCCTCAAGCAGCTTCTTAAGGATAATACTCATAGGCACACCCCCAAGATCAGAAAACTGCCTCCTTTCAATCTGGATAAGCTTTTTGATAGTCAGAGCATTAACTCCCCCCCCCCCCCCCCCCCCTTTCTGATTTGTTGAGGAAGTGACATTACCTTGATGAGTTGGCTTTTTGTATCTTGACCCTGATGCAGTCTCTTCTTTGATCTGACCACTCTATATCAAGTTTTTGATTTTTGAAGCAGTGGCAATAAAGGCCTTGAAGGAAGGCAAGTATTGAGTCTACAACCTCTCTTGGTAAATTGGCATAAGATTCTTGACAATTATGTCAATTTGCTCATTTTTAAGAGGTCGGTTTACCATCTGAGAAGCGTTCTTCCTCCACCTCATAAGGAATGAGGAGAAGGATTCCTTAGCATACTGCTTGGTGGTCTCGAGGTCTCTTCTGGTCATATTAACCTCGATGTTGTAATGATACTGTTGAACAAAAATATTGCAGATGTCATCCCAGGTTTGTTTCTTGGCGATATCCAAGTCTACAAACCACTTTACCGCTGTACCGGTCAGTGACTATTGTAATAATTAGGCTAGGAGTTGATTATCCACACCCAATGGATGCATGGCTCCCACATATACTTTGAGGTGGGTCTTGAGGCAGGTAATCCCATCAAACTTGTCAAACTTGGGCATCCTGAATTTGGCAGGAACCCTTGCATTAGGGAACAAGCTTAAGGATTCCGTATCAACCAGATCCTCTTTCTTTTTCATTCCCAAAATCATCTTTTCCATGTGCTCCATCTTCTCCATGCAGGCTTTTATCTCAGGATTAACTTCCTTCCCTTGGAAAGGATCCGCAGGTTGGGAAGTGAATGCAGAAATGGCATTTGTTGGTGAGTTATTTTTGAGGAACTCGGGTGATGGGATAGGTAATAGTGGGATGATGTTGGTGTTTGTAGGTTCTTTGTCTCTAGATTCAACTCTAGAAATGGATCCATAGACAGGATAAAAGGTGGGTTTTGGGTCAGATTTGAGTGATTTCAAGTCAGTGGGGTTTTGAGCCAGCGAGGTCTGTTCCAACATGGCACGGACATCCTCCATGATAGCCTTCCTTTGGGCCTTCAGCATATCTTGAAAAAGGGCCTCTTGCCTCTTCATGGTGGTCTCTTGGTGTTTTGAGAGCTTGGCGAAAAGTTCATCAAAGATCTCATAAGCTCTGGTGGTAGTGGTCTCATCTCCAGCAACAGACATCTTGTCAACCTTTAGGATAAAGAGATAAAGCTAGGTCAGTTTCTAGCATAGGTATGGAACAAAGATCATGGAATATATCAGCTTTTGATTAGGACTATAGGTTGACATGGGTTTATGATTGGAACTAGCAGTATTTAATTGAGATAAAAACTGTCCAACTTTGTAAGGTTTATGCATGCATGCATGTATGCATAAATGGAAAAGGTTTCATGATAATGACATACCAAGTTCCAGTATTATGGTACATACAATCCTAAAGGAAAGGTTCTATGAGTCATTACATAAAAGGGTTAGGGTGGTTTGAAGGGAACCCATCACACTAGAGATGCAATATACCTAACCACATGTGAGACAAGGAGCCTCGCGTGGGTCCAATGGTACGTGCATACTCATTACACCTCTAAAAGGATTAGAGGATACATCATGGACTAGATGATTTCACTATCGGAAAGCAGACCTAAGGAAGGTTGCCCACTCAATGTTACTTTCTATCCTTTGTTTTCCTAGGAAGCTAGGGTTTTTGGACAAGAAGTTCGATGTAGTGATGCATGAAAGAATTATTTTGCCTTTAAAGCTAAACTTGGTATTATACCAAAGGTAATCCACTTTATCTTTTATTTGAAAAAAGATTTTTAATTCCCCAGTGGAGTTGCCAACTATGAGGCCTCGCCCGAGCACTGATCCAATCCGCAGAGGAATCGAAATTTTTTTTGGGAGAAACTCCACGATTGGAACTCACTGTGAGTTCAGAAAATTGATTTTTGTAATTTGACAGTTGAAAAGTGAGTCACCACTTTAATCTATTTATTTTAATTGGGAAAATTAAAGAAAACCCAACATGATTGACTCCAAAATTTGATTTATCCCAATGGAAAAGTGCACCAATCCGCAAGTGACCAAGAAGGGCTCGGGGATCAGGTTTTGGTAATTACACAATTAAGAAAATAGATTTTCTTTAGTTTGGCTAAAATTGCAAAATAACTCTTGAAAAAAGGAATTTTTGTGTATGCATGAACAGGAATATAATGATAAATAAAACAGATATACATACATACATACATATTATATATATATATATATATATGATGAGATGGAATGACAATAAATAAACAAGATAAAACCTACTTAATTATTACAATATCAAAAATAATTGAAATAAAGGGGATCTTTCCTCTAGCCCTTTTGGGTACTAGGAAAAGCACACATTCCCCAAATAAACTAAAAATAAAATCATAAACAAAGGATTAATAAAAATGAATCAAAATAAAAAGGACAAAATATTAATAAAAAGAATTTGGAGTTGATGCCCTTCAGAATGGCAGCCTGCGTATCCTATCGAATAGAAATCAAACCCCACGCAGTTTTCCCTTTTTGCAAAGGAGGGGTTTTAAAAATGCATTGGTTTGCTTATTAACTTAATTCTGATTCTTAAATTAATAAGTTTTAGATCTTTTCAGTTTTAGGCCTAAAGAGAATTCTAGATCTGAATTTAGAATTTTGAAAATAAAGAAGGATTATACCTTTGCTTTTCTTGGTTTTCTGACGAATGGAATGAGTTTTGCTCCGGATCTCAACTCCACTTTGAATTCAAAGGAAACTTGGAATATGGATCTAGAAGCAACAAGTGTGTTAGTATAAGAAAGAATTTATGCCTTGAAATATGTCTCAACTGCTTTGAAATCTCTTGAATTGCATTGGAATGCATTGGAAATCATGCCAAATGAGCTTGGAGGAGGCTCTATTATAGAGTTACCAGAGGGGGTTTCGGCAGTACAAACGGCTGTGTCGGCGCGTCACCGGCAGCATGGGCAGCACCGACGAAGCACCGACCATCCGGGCAGCATGGCAGGCATGCCGCCTGTTTGCCATAATCAATTTAGTGCTGCCCACAGTGGCACAGCAGTAGTGCCGGCCTGTCGGCGGCACGAAATGAGGGCGGCATGGCAGGCGTGCCTCTTGAGCAGTTTGACCTGTTTCCATCCGTTTCGGGCCTGTTTCAGTTCTGATTCGAGCTCAGTTTGATCCCGTGGGTTTGTAACTGAAAGACAGTCCATTGAAGGTGCAATTTTGAGGGTTCACATCAATCTATGACTATGCTAATTAATTATTTAATAGTTCTCACAATCATCTTGTTTATTAGATTAAACAAAGTACAATTACTTTTTTCTCTTTTTTTTTTTATTTTGGATCTATAATAACTCTTCCTTAAATCTGGGACATTTAATAGAAATTCCTAAAGTGCTTAGATTGTTGTTTGACATAAAAGACAACCATGGGCTTCATAGATGCTCCTAATACTAAGAAATCCAATTAGAAGAGTTAGGCGCCATTATACTTTTATTGGAGCTACCTCTTTTTTTCTTTTATTGATTCCTGTTTATTTTTTTTATTTTTTTATTTTTAAAGAAACAATACCTACCTAAACTAACTAAAGGGATGAAAAACAAGAATTCAATATATTAAGCACAACATACTCACAAATTAACATCATTTAAGAAAACCATACATTTCAAACCCTATAACTACAATCAACATCCTTCATTCACTTCCCAAAGTCTTTATAGCTACTCAATTCAAAGGTCAAACTAAAAATCATACTTCAAAAAGAATAACTCCATTTCAGTAAGTTGCCTAAATTAATGCTAAATATGCAAGTTAATGATGACTCAAGTACAAAGATTAAAAAGACATAAAAATACAAAAACACTCAAAACTAAAAGAATTTAAAATGCATAAATAATTCAGATAAAAAGAAATTTCAAAATTTTCAAAGATTCCCTTCCCCGACACTTAAAATACACCTTATCATCAATGTATAATAAAAAAATGAAAAGAAAGCAATACTCCTTAAAAATAATGGCACAAAACTATTTCTTTGATAATAGTTGTGAGGAATGCTCCTTTTCTCTGCTTCACGCTAACTAAGGATGATAAAAGAAAAACATTAAAAAAACCAATGACTATTAAAAAATTAAAACTAAAATATAAATAAATAAAAAAACTACAAACAATAAAAATTAAATTGGGTTGCCCCCCAAATGCGCTTCATTTATAGTTTAGGCTAGATTACATGGATGTATAATTAAGGATACAAATGCATATGCATAAGTGTTTATGGAAGGTCCTTTCTCAACTTTTCCTTTATAGGCTCCCTCTTACTGAGGTAGTATAGTGCAAGCTCTATGTGAAATCCTCTATAATCATAGTATACTGAAGATAAAGTAGACTTTACATGTGTTCTTAAATAGCTTAACATTGTTTATAGACACTTCATCATCAACTAGATTAATGCAACAAATTCTACTAATTTCCATTTGCTCTTCCTCCACCTCAGTTGCCTCCTTTAATGAAAAATTACTTTGATCATGATGAGGTTCCATTTCATTTTCTAATGCTTCAAGTCGACTCTCCTCATCTTTTTAAAGTTGGTCCTCTTGCTCTTTCTTTTATGCTTGTTCTTAGAGGCGTTTAAAAATCACACTTGTATATTCTACTATCTTTACAAGATATTGCTCAAGCCTTTTAGCTCTTTCATTTTGACTAATTTCAATTTTTTTTTTTGTAATGACTCTACCACTGAAGGTCCCCTTAGTCTATTCCTCTCACAAACTTTAATATAATATTGAAATGGATTCCTCCAATGTTGGTCCTCCTTACTCAAAATTGTAGTCAACTTATGGTTGCTCCTTCATTCTAGCTCTTGCTACTTGGAGAACTTCCATGAACTTTTGTAATGATTCCTGTACTAAGGTCCCTTTGGTCTATTTCTCTCAAACACCTGAATGTATTGCAAAAGGAGTTCCTCCAATGTCAGTTACCTTTGCTCACTTTGATAACCATATGAAAATTGCCAATTCCCATAATCCCAAAGCTTATCATTAAAGTTCCAACATGTTTTGTGCATTGGTGAAGGAGATGGTGGTGAAGGTGAATAATAATTTTGGCAATGCACTAGGGTATGATCTCCCTTACACTATGCACATACCTAAAAAGAAAACTTACTAGAACCCCATAGGTTTTACATTAGATAATGTGGGAATTTGTGCTTTTAAACTTATACTTTGATAAGCTATCCATCATAATTCATGATGATTAACTTATTAAATAATTTAAACAAAAGAAAAATCAATAACAAAGTACAAAAAAAAAAAAAAAGAACAAAACACATAAATAACAAAAAACAAATCACAAAAATAAAGAAATTTTTTTTTGGAAATTTAAAAAAATGCAGAAAGCATAAAACACAATTGACACAATAGGATTATAATAAAATTAAAATACGACTATTCAACTCCCTAGTAATGACACCAAAATTTGTTGCACTTCAATTTGATCTAACTAAGCTCACACAAATTTAGATACTCATAAATGAATGAATCATATTTGCAATAAGTATACCTTGAGATCAATCTCTCACAGATTTAAGAAAATATATCTAGACGCAACTATAATTAACTGACATAAAATAGAGCAAAACAACTTCCCTACACTTAAATATTTGCATGTCCTTAAGCAAACAAAAAATAAAACATACTAACAAGTAACATTAACATTAACTAAAGACTCTAACATAAAATTGCACTCTTCTCCTATCCATAATAATGTATAATATGAACTGATTCTTAACCAGCTAGTCAAACTTTAATTAAATTTAGAACATCAAGCTGAGCATGTGATCATCAACATGTGGCCCTAAATCAATACTATCAATCCATGACTATACTATTTAATTATTTAATAGTTCTCACAATCATCCCATTTGTTAGCTTAGACAAAGTAAAGTTCCTTTTTCTATCTTTTTTTTTTTTTTTTTTGGATCTATAATAGCTCTTCCCTAGGTTTAAATCTAAAACATTTAACAAAAATTCCTTGAGTACTTTGCATACTCATAACTAGATTGTTGTTTGACATAAATGATAACCATGGAGTTCATGGATACTCCTAGTACTAAGCAATCTAATTAGAGGAGTAGGGTGCCATTACACTTTTATTGGAATTACCTCCTTTTTTCTTTTATTTATTCTTTTTTCTTTTTTTATTTGTAGAGTAACAATACCTATCGAAACTAACTAAAGGAATGAAAAACAAGAATTTGATATATTAAGCACATCATAGTAACAAATTAATAATATTCAAGAAAACCACACATTTCAAACCCTACAACTACAATCAATGTCCTTCATTCAGTTCCCAAAGTCTTTATAGCTACTTAATTCAAAGGTCAAACAAAAAATCATACTTGAAAAAGAATGACTCAAGTTCACAAAATTGCCCTAAATTAATGTGAAATATGTAAGTTAATGATGACCCAAATATAAAGATTAAAAAGACTTAAAAACACAAAGTAATCAAAACTAAAAGAATTCAAAACATATAAATAATAACAAAGGAACAAAAATAAAACAAAGAAAGTATAAGACACAATTGACACAAGAGAATAATAAGAAAATTAAAACACGCCAATTCAACTCCTCAGCAATAGCTCCAACATTTATTGCATTTAAATTTGATCTAACTACACTCACACAAATTTAAATACTTACAAGTGAACGAATCATATCATTGATAGCAATGAGTTCACCCTAAAGTCGATCTCTCACGGAGTTAAGGAAATATATCTAGATACAATTATAGTTAACTTGCAACCCTATTAATGCCAATGAACAATATATATACAAACACAATCCTAAACACTCTAATCAAGATTGGAATGATCAATAATAAAAAGAAATAATAATTAATTAAATTAAAATAAAAGAAAAAAATAAAATGTTCTAAGTATCAATTAAAAGAAAGTCTAGGGTTTAGAGTCATCCAATTGGAATCCTAGATTGGGCTAATTAATTAAATGAGCTAATTTGCCAAACTGATAAATTAATTAAGCAAAATTAATCAAGGTTCCAATAAATCTCCTATTCTTAGATTTCTACCTAACTTGAATTAATCAAATTAATTATCAATTTCTTAATTAGGTAATACATTTCTTATTCATACCTAGTCCTCTATTAAACTTAATTGTAGTAATAAATTTATCTTTTGACCTCATTTAATACCTATGTTTCATCAATAATTGGCCACAAAATTGAAGAACAATTCAATAAAGAAAAAAAAAATCATCAAACAACTAGCCCTAACATAGTCATTCAAGAGAAATCATACTAGCCATTAACAAAATTCTTTAGCTCATAAACAATTTGACAATAATCCATTAAATCAATGTATATTATTCTCAATCATCACCATTCTTATATTTTAACAATCAAGAACAATAATATAATTGAATTGAAATAGAAATTAAAATAAGTTATGGATACAATACTATTTAGGTCATTGAATCCCAAAACTTGATTTTAATCCTTGATATGAATTAATCTCAAATCCAAATTATTCTCAAATTAAAACTTAAAATAGTTGATTAAGTAAAAATTAAAAACTAATCTAGTTAATGTATAAAGAAAAGAAAACAAAAACATGAAAAACTGGAAATTGAATTGTGAATATCGAGAGCTTCTTTTATTGGTGGAGCAAAATTATTTACATAGAAGGGAGAACACACCCATGTTGAATGGAGAACATGTCCATGTTCATCATATGACATGATTGAATATGTCTTTATTCATCAATGACCATGCCTCTATTCATCATATGAACACGCCTTTGTTTGCTTGGATTTTCATATAACATGCTTATATTATAAATGACATGCCTGTGCTATCAATTTTCAACAAAAAGACATAGTAGCCTCCAAGAACTTAGACACGGGCGTGTCTTGAGGAGTGTGTAGATGGTTCTTCATGCCTTAAAAATGCTCCATTTTATTCCCCATTAAAAATTAAATAATTAAACCTAATAAAACTGTCACAAAATAGGGCAAAACAACTTCCCCACATTTAAACATTTGCTTGTCCTCAAGTAAGAAAAAAAAAACATACTAATAAGTAGTATTAGCATTAACCCCATAACCTAATACAGAATTGCACTCTTCTTCTATCCTTCATAAGGTTTAGTATGAACTCATTCTCAACCAACCAATCAGACTTCAATTAGTAAATTTGTAACATCACATAAGTATGTGATCATCTATTTATGGCACTAAATCAACACTATCAATCCATGATTATGCTAATTAATTATTTAATAGTTTTGACAATCATCCTATTTGTTAGCTTAGAAAAAGTACAAGTACACTTTTTCTTCTCTTTTTTTATTTGGATGTATAATAGCTCTTCCCTAAGTTTAAATTTAGAACATTCAACAAAAATTCCTAGAGTGTTTTGCATACTCATAACTAGACTATTGTTTGACATAAAAGACAACTATAGGGTTCATGGATGCTTCTAGTACTAAGCAATCCAATTAAAGGATTAAGATGTCATAATACTTTTATTGGAATTACCTCTTTTTTTTTATTGGTTGTTTTTTCTATTTTTTTTAAGAGCTTTAATACTTATCTAAACTAACTAATGGAATGAAAAATAAGAATTTAATATATTAAGCACAACATAGTGAGAAATTAATAGCATTCAAGAAAACTACACATTTCAAACTCCACAACTATAGTCAACATCTTTCATTCACTTTCCAAAATCTTTATAGCTATTGAATTCAAACTTCAAGCTAAAAATTATACTTTAAAAAGAATAACACAATTTCACAAAGGTGCTCTAAATTAATGCTAAATATGAAAGTTAATGATGGTTCAAATATAAAGATTAAAAAGTCTTAAAAACATAAAAACACTCAAAACTAAAATAATTCAAAACACATAGATAATAAGCAAAAAAATAAAAACAAAAAAAAAAGAAAGTACAAAACACAATTGACTTAATAGGATAATAATAAAATTAAAACAAACCAATTCAACTCCCCGGCAATGGCGCCAAAATTTGTCACACTTAAATTTGATTTAATTAAACTCACACAAATTTAAAATACTCATAAGTGAATGAATCATTATGAGATAGAGAGAATAAAAAGGTAATGAGAAAGTTGAGAGAAATAAAAAGAGAAGTATTTTGAAAAATAAAAGAATGAGGAGTTGGTGGTGATAAGATGTGTATCTCAGGTTTATATTTATCTGTAAATATCAGTTGTAACTTCTTATCTTTATCTCTTTTTTAGCTATAGTCATGGTGTATTATATTGTTATTTATAGACCTTTGTAACTCTCTTAACATATAAGAAAATATATAATTGAAACTCTTGGTTGCTTTTCTCTTCATGGTATCAGAACTTCTCCTTTGAAAAAAAATAAAAATGGCAGGTCAATTAATTCCCACCACCACCACCATAACTATTACCAACCTGCTTCCTTTTATCATTCCTTCAACTAGTCACACTCAATCCATCAAGCTCACTGCTCAAAAATACCTCACCTAGAAAACTCAATATATATTTTTGCTTAACTATCGCAAATTTTAGGATTCTTTGATGGTACTAATCCTACACCATCAAAACTTATTTTGTCATAAGAGAATCAAGAAAATCTGGTTCCTAATCTAGCTTATAGTGAGTGGTTTCAAAAGGATCAACTCCTTTTATCCTGGATTTTATCTTCACTTTCTGAGGAAGTATTTCCATATGTAATTTGTTTAACAAACTCTTTTGCTGTGTGGAAAGCACTAGAAAGTGCTTTTGGTTCTGTATCTTAGAATCAACAATTGCAACTTCACATTGAGTTGCAAGAATTGAAGAATAATGACATGTCTATCCCCCGATATTTGCAAAAAGCCAAGAGGTTAGCCAATGAACTTTCAGCTGCTGGTCGTCCTCTCTCAAACACTGAGTTTAATGATTATCTATTGTAATATTGGTGGTGACTATCATGGACTTATTACTGCATTAAATCAGTGTCCTATGCCTATCTCTTTTTAGGAACTCCATGGTTAGCTTGTTGCTTATGAAATTCTTTTAATCATATAGATTATAATTATCTTGATCTAGATACTAATAAAGTTTATTTAGTTGAGCATGCTATTTTTGATGAAAAAAAATTTCCATTTCACTTAAAGTTTGTTCAAAGTGTGCAAACCACCTCTACCAAATCAAGTAATGAGCAACCTTGGCTGTCTGTATATACTCCTCTTCATTTGAGTTCACTAGGTATGTCCCCTAGTTCTATTACAACTCCAACACTTCCTAACACCAATCCACATCTATATCTCATAGCAACTACTGCTTCTGTATAGTCCAATACCAACCGAAACACACCCAGCACCTTTCCCTTAACTCTTGTTCGTCAATTAATGAAGGATTACACCCCATCAATCATGCATTCCTTTCTTTCAGTCCCTTCACCACACACTATCCCTCCATCTTCATCACTTAACTACAATTCAACTCGCACCTCTTCACCTGTTGGTCTCAACTTAGTTATTAATCTCACCAACTATACTACTTCCAATCAACCCTCATAACCACTAACTCTGACTGACCCATCAACACCACATATGACTCGTATTCATCATATGGTTCTTTCAGCCCTCCACCTATAATAAACACCAAGTTTTGGTTGCACTCTAAGAGAAAACTACTTTAAATTTTCTAGAGCATGAACCTCATTCTTTCAGGCAAGCTTTTAAATATAATGAATGGAAGAAGGAAATGTGTGAGGAAATACAGTCTCTACATTGAAACTCAACTTGGACTCTTGTTCCTAAACCTACTGGTGCCAATATTGTTGATAACAAATGGGTATACAGGATTAAGCAGAGAAAGGATGGTTCCATCGAGCGGTTCAAAGCTCAATTAGTCGCCAAGGGATTCATGCAGCTCCCTAGTATTGATTATAAGGAAACATTTAGTCTAGTTGTTAAGGCTACAATGATACAATTAATTGTTTAAATTACCTCCTTTTTAATCATTTTGAGTAAAATTATTTGAATTTAGTCGTCTAAAAATTATTTTGAGAAAGATGATTTTAAATTCACAATCCCAAAATTATTTTGAGCAAAATAATTTGATTTTAGTTGTCCCAAAAATTATTTTGAGAAAAATAATTTGATTTTAGTTGTCCCAAAAATTATTTTTAGCAAAATAATTTGATTTTAGTTGCCTAAAAATTATTTTGAGTAAAATAATTTTATTTAGTTATCACAAAATTATTTTAAGCAAAATAATTTGAATCTAGTTGTCCTAAAAACCATTTTGAGCAAAATAATTTTCATCTATCTTGAAACTTTTGCAAAAATTTTGAGCAAAATTTTTGAACTGAATACTTTGAAGAATTTAGTGGTAGTTGTTTCGCAAATTAAGCCCAAAAGATACTTAGAGAATCCAAAGTCAAAGCCCAGATAATATTTGACAAATTCATATGGTACAGCCTAAATGTTACCTATCAGAAATTAAGAAGTTAAACCCTAAAATGCACTTGGTAATTTTGATATCAAAGCCCAAATGATAATTTGCACCATTGAAATCTATAAGTTGTGTGACATTGCAATTTAGTGATGCAAGCTATGGTATGTGTCTTCAGGAAGAACATTACGCTATGGTCTAACTTTACTTTTTTCTTAATTTGATAATCAAATCAAGCCAAAGTGGGGCCAAACTATGAATGCTTAATTTTCATCCCTCAAACCCAATAATGACACCTAGTTGAATCCTTTTGGAAATGATTCACAAGCTTGATCTTGGAAATTTTGGTTTACTTTATTATATTCCAGAGCTTAAGTATTGTTCCAGTGAAAATTAAATCTAATATTTTCATTCCTAGACCTTTGAAAATAATTGGACACTGAGTTCTACGTTGCACTCACAACTGCGGCTATAAGTGCAAGCTTGGCCGTGCACGCGTAGTCCTTCCCGCTACAGGCACATGCTAGGCCCTGCACATGTAGCCCTCTTGCTATACACACGCGAGCTTGCCTATGCATATAGCCCAGCAGACAACTTCTTTGGGCCTTTGATCTAATTTCCTTCAAGCACAACTCATTTCTAGCCACCTTTGTCTTCCCAAAACCTTTTCAAATAGATTATTAACTTTGGAAATATGATTTTCTTAAAGGATTTGTCTCCCCACACAAGGAAATTATATATCTTTCAAAAAGAAAATTCTCTAATTAAGGATTTCTATAGTTTCAATCCTTTTAAACCCTAATAGAGGGGGGGCTAGCAACCTTGAGATATCCACAAAACATAGAAGAACTCTATCTCAAAACTCTAACTTAGACAAAAGTATAAACACCTCAAAAACACTCACCTTTTAACCAAAAATTCAAAGTGAAGGCTTGTGTTCTTCATTCCAGAGGAAAAGGTATAAAAATGGTGTCCCCACCTAAACTATTATTCCTATTGTCTCATGACTAAAATGGACTTGAGTTAGCCAAAGGAACAAGTTAGAATGGTGGGGGCAACTTATTTTTAGTACTGTTTCACGTTATTTTTTTATTTATATTGCATAATCATACTTATTCATATTTTAGTTTGATTCTATGTTATTTAACATGTTCTATTTGTTTTCTTTATATTTATGAATGATTGTTTGATAAGGTTTGGATTGAAAAGTTTCCAACCAAATTTTCATCAATATATATATGTAAAATAATGATTTTATGATTTTATTTATATATATTCATTATGATCTATGTTTCCACATTTATGGAGTGATTTTGTTGCTTGTAAAGATGAAAAGGGTCAATTGAAACAAGTTTTTAATGGTCTCTTCTCTATTTCTCATTCAAGTTTATTATTAATTTAGTTTAGATATATTTTTCAAGTATATCAGGTAGTGATTTTAGTCTTTTTAATGTTCATGATTCTATTTACATGGAGGATTTTATTAAATTTAATTAATTCATTTTAAATATGTTTAAAAAGATTAAAGATGGATTAGAACAATTTTTTAATCATCTCCCTTCAATTTAAGTTATCCTCATTAACATGTTCATATGATTGTCTTGTTATTTATTTGCTTATAATCCCTTTAAATGGCATGTCCATACCTATATTTACATGTTTGGTATTGTTTTGTTATGTTTCAAGTCTTGTTTGATAGTTTATGTCTGTTTTGAATATGTTTAACTTTAATTGAACTGGGTTTATTGAAATAAGTTTACATTTCATGCTTTTAGCTCTTAATCATCGATTTGATCATTTGGAGTTGTTTCTTTCATGTTTGAAATGCATGCATATCTCTTTGGAGAGGTTTAAAACCATAAAAAGACACTTTTTGGGAGAGAAAATGGAGTTTGGCAACCTGCTAGATGTGCTACTTAGCTACAAGTGGATAAGGTCCCTAGTGCGCATCATAACAAGCACAGCAAGAGGATGTCCATATTGCTTAGGTGTGCACACACCTCCATGTATGCATACTTGATAGACAAAACGTCCCATGGTTTTTTGGCAATAACTCAAGCTACAGACCTTAGAATTGGACGATTCAACATGCATTGGAAAACTTAGAAAGAGAAAGCCTAAGTCCTACATTTTTAGGCTAAATTTTGGCCTAGAAGTTACTATTTAGTTAATTAGAATTTATTTGCTATCTTTTTAATTTCCTTTTGTGTTTGTAATTTAATTTTCTTCACTTTTCAAAGGATCCTTGTCCCATAACCCTTATTTTACATACTAGACGTAGGGTTTCATGGTCATTAATTCACTTGGTAAATTTACTATTTTGCTTATGCATGAAAATGAATATAAATTGGTTTATCTTATTTTCATCACCTTAGTAATGAATGATATTTATAATTAGGTTATTAATTAAAATTTAATTTAATTAGAAACAAAGCATGATTTAGGTTGTGAGTTTGATAGAACACTTGATTAAGACTTTATTTACCTTTTCTTTGCTTGCTTTTTGATCCTAAAAATCATAATTAGTAGAAAGAATATATGTTTAGGTTAATCAATTAGGATGGCATGTTTTGGCATAATTAGAAACCAACCAGAAAGGACTTGGGCATGATAATAAGTAACTTGGGCTAATTAAATGGCATGGTATATAATAAATTTAGGCTCCCTTTTTTTGTTTAATTTAAGCAAGTTATGTTGAGATGAACTACAAAATGTGTGATATAACTGTCATCATAATAAAACTGCATAATAAATCCATGTTAAGCCTAGCATAATATAGACTTAAGTGGAGGCTAGCTTAACGGCTGGGTAACTGAGGTGCCTAACACCTTTCAAAGTTTGTACCTAGTTTTTTTACCTAAAATCTCTATTTAAAGAGGTTATGTGTGATGCGAAAAATCTTAGTCACCTTTATTTTTCTAATTTTTAAAAGCTACGTGGTGAGTCATTTTCTCTGTTTTAGGCTTTAGCCCCTTGCGTCCTCCTCTAATTTTATAATTGGAGAGCAATGCAGGGTCCATCCACCCAAGGCCAATAACCTTATTACGGCAAATCTCTCATTCCCTCCCCAAATCCAACTGTAACATTAGGATGTAGTTGCAGAAATTTTGGATCCTCTAGTGCGCTTAAATTAAATTCATGAAATTTAATATATTGGTGTCATAATAGGTATGTATGAATCAATTTTATGAATGCTACCATCAGGAAAAATATTAAACAAATAAGCAAAATTAATCAATTAAAATTAAAAAACTCATGGTTCTCAATAACATAAGCATAATTGATTATATCAAAAGGGTCATCATTTGTGTTCTCTTCATCTCTATTAATGTCTTTAAGCAGATCTTTTATTTCCGGTTCAACAGTAGTCTTTTTTTTCCTAACTTGCCCCTAGACCCTTGGAATTGACTAGGTGCATCATATCTTCAAAGATCTCAAACCCGTGTATTTTCTTACCATTAACCACCACAGGTTCAAGGAAACTGAAGTAAGGGTATGTCTCTTTCTCCTCAAAAAAATGACTATTCATATCTAAATGACCCAAGGTATCTACTGAAGGTTCTCAACATCATACCCCAGTCCAAATTTGGTAGTCTATCCTTCAAAGTCTATGGCCTTCGGCATGCCTTGACCATTCTTTTCCCAACCCATACTAGGGTAGAAAACCTGTGATTGCATAACTCTAACTACTTTGAACTCTTTTTTATTTAGACAAAGCAATTGTAGACTTCTTCTTCTATCATAACTGAATTGATTTAAGTAAGTGCATGGAGGAGGCACATTTTGATGATTCGGAAAAAGATTGGCTCTGGTACTAGGCGCCTCCATATCAAAGATTGTCTTATTATCATTCAGATCCTAAATTTCATTGAGCAATCTTCAACCTTTGTTAGTGTCATGACCTGTAATACCCCAGATTCTTCTACCCAGTTATAATTCAAATTATTACTTAGAGTTGATTTTACAAGTTAAATTAGATAGGGTAGCCAAATCGCCTGATCCAGTGTACTTGTGTACACTTAAGTTGAATTTTATTTAATGGACGGGAGTATGTGATTGCCTAATAATTTAGTTAGCTTAATTATTAGCTTAATTATAATTAACAATAAATATTAATGCAAATAGATGTACTGAAATATATTGAATTAAAATTAGAAAGCATAAATTGCTGAATTGCTAAGTAGAGAACACAAGTTAAAAATATGTGTGCATGTGAAGTGGCTCCAACCCACACATTATTGTGACCGAAAGTTTTACTCAAATGAAAAAAAAAATTATTGAAATTATGAGTCAACTATTTGGATGCGTTTTGATTTTAGGAAAATGGACTTGGCCCCATTCCTACAAACAATCTTTAACTTAAAGAAAATATGTAGGTCTAATGAACTTGGACACATTGAATCACCGTACACTAAATCAAAAATCATGGAAAGTTGGTTGTCCTTCTTTCCCCACTCTTGGCCGAAAATTGACCATTCCTTTAAAAAAATTAATTAAATTAAATTATTTATTTAGTTATTTATTATTTTGATAATATCTAACCCTTTTAAAGGAAGGGAACATTATAGACCAATGGATTGAATAATCAAATCTCCACCATTCATTTCTTTGAAGGCCACCCGATATATTCACCTCTCTCCATTTATTTTTACACTTTCTAACAACATAAGACACTCCTATTTCTCTTTCTTCATGATTTACCCAAACTAGAAACAAGAACAAGAAATATCCATTTAAGGTAAAAACTCTCACCAACCTTGCTTTCCTTTTCATTTTAGTATGGATCTTGCATTATTCTTCCATTCTTTTGGAAATTTTCAAACTCTTTCCCTCTCTTAAACCTTCGGTGTTTCTATGAAAATGAAAATAAAATATTTTGTTGTCTTGTTAATAGTTTAATGAGATATTTAAAATCACAAATGATAGTTTATATATATATAGGGAAAACCAAAATAAAAAGGATTGCAACTTAGGATTTCTTGGATATAATTTGGCCCTAATGACAATCATGCCAACATTGAGTCTTGTTACTTTGATTATGTGATTTAAGTTGGGAAATTGAAGATTCATTAAAAATCATGACCTTTAAATCCTATCATTTTTTTTCGGACGCTTAGGTCTTTTAAGAAAAAAAGTTTTATTTAAATGACTAGTCAAAGAAATGAGATTATACTCATGTTGATTTAATAAATTAAAAACCATGGTGATATAAAAAAAAAAAAAAAATTACTATTCTTTCCTGATGGTGAATTCAGTCTAACCAAGTGATTGAGTGAATAAATGGTAAAATTTTTCTTTGATAATAGATTAATGTTCCTTTTCTTATCTAACTTTTATAGGTGTTATCGATTACTATGAAAAGGAATAAGGATATTGGAATTTAGCCCCAAGTATAGTCAGGTCCTTGATAAAAATTTTGAAAGATTTGTTTATATTTAAATTGAGCATGCACACATGTTTAAAAATGAGTAGTAATGATGGATATTGATTCACATTGAGATAAAGATTGAAAATAAAATGAGAAATGCAAGATTTATTTTTCGGTCAACTTGGAAAAAACCGGGTTTGTATCTAAATTTTATTTTTGCTTATAAATATGAGTTGAATTGTGTGAATATAATTAACTGAAATTGGGTAAAAGTGAATTATGAGTTAAGTTTAACAAATCTAGGTCTATTCGGCCAACGTATAGAATTGAACATGATTGTACCCTAATTTGTGATATATGCTTATATGTGTTATGTATGGTGGGCTGAATTTATATTGATAAGATTAGTATAATTTCAGTTAGGTCTATTAATACTTGTGTCGTGTTTAAGACAGATTAAGTCAAGTGAATTAATTGGTATTAATCGAACTATATTTAATTGTAGAGCAATATAGAAACAAAGACAAAGAATGTGTCTTGGAAATTGGATAGCTTCAATGCTATGTGCAAATCTGTATTAAAAGCAAAGGCGATGAGGTGAGTACTTGAAACTTTAACCTAAGTGTATAAGTTTTATGGTAACTAATACTTGTATACTGAAACCTTCGTTTTCTAATTGCGAACCTTATATTCCCTCAATGAGACCAATGTATCAAAGAAACCCCCTTGAAAAAGGTCTTTGGCCTACTCATTGTTATATAAATATGTGTACCAAAATTTCGTTACAATTAAAATTTCACTACAAAAAAAGCGCTAAATACCGACTAAATTTTTCATCGGTAAACATAGAAAATGAGTCGGTATTTATAAATACCGACAATAATATTTAGTTGGTATTTTCGTTGTCGGTAAAAAAAATACCGACTGAATACAATATAGTCGGTAAATACCGACGGATATTTTTGTCGGTATACTGTCTTATTTTTGTCGGTAAATTTGTAAAGAATAGTCGGCTCAACAAATTACCGACTAAAAATATAGTCGGTAAAATATAATTTTGGTCGGTAAATTAGTAAATTATTTTGTCGCTATGTTTTTCCAACTATATTTTCCGTCGGTAATTGATAAGTTTGGGTCGGTAAATATATAAAATATTGGCAGAAAAACACTTTTACCAACTAATATTCAATCGGTAATTTATCGGTAAAGTTTAAATAAATATTTTTCAAAAGTAAATATTTTGTCGGTAATAAGTCGGTAATTTTGTAAATTAATTTTTAAAAAATAAAATATTTTGTCGGTAATCCGTCGGTAAAATTCAATTTTTTTAAAAAATACATATTCTTCAAAAAATAAGAATAATAATTTAAAAAATTAAAATTTTTAGAGTGAACATGAAAATTAAGTAATAAAAAGTTATAAAATAAATTAGGAAGCTTAAAGAATATAAAAAATGACTAAATTAAAAAAACTAAATTAAAATTATATTTCAAAACTATAAAAAGAATGAAATGAAACTAAAATTAAGAGAGAAAATAATAAGAGTAAAAACGAAAAGGTAAGATAAATAATTTATTAAATTTATTTTTTTGTTTACTAAATTTATATAAAAAATTTAATAAAAAAATAAATTTAAGATAGCAAATAATTATTTTTTAAAAAATCACATCAACACTTTTTTATGTTATAAACAATTTAAGAAATATAAATAATAAATTATAAAAACTAAAAAAAAATTGAAATAAATTTATTAGATTTTTTGTATTGAAGGGTTTGAAATTTAAGAAATAAAATAGAAAAAAAATCGAATATGAAACAAAGAGTATATAAGTATTAAAGAGTATGAAAATATTAAGTGATGAAAAAGAAAATAAAGAAATAGTTAAAAGAGAAAGAAAAAAAAAAGAAATTTTATTTGTGAGAAATTGAGAGAAGAAATTGAGAGAAATATAAGAAAAAAGAAAGATAAGAAAAGGGAAAGAGAAGAAGTGTGGGAAAAAAATGATGAGAATGAGTCTTTTTATATTTTTTTTTAGCCATTTACCGACTAATTACCGACTAAATTTTCGTCGATAAATTTTTCAAATGAAAATTTAGAGGGAAATTTCCCTCCAAAATTTTCATTTACCGACAGATTACTGACTAAATTTTTGTCGGCAATTTTTTTAATTTTTTAAAAATCAAATGAAATTTTGGGAGGAAAATTTCCCTCCAAAAATTTCATTTACCGACTGATTACCGACTAAATTTTTGTCGGTAATTTTTTTTGAACATCAAATGAAAATTTGGAGGGAAATTTCCCTCCAAAATTTTTATTTACCAACAGATTATTTTGTCAGTAAATTAAAAAAAATTCTTTATAATATACCTACTGAAATTTTAGTCGGTAAATTTAGTAACAAAAATTTTTGCCGGTAAATAGGAAAGTTTTTAATTAAATCAAAGAAAATTTTACTTTTTAATTTACCGACAAAAATTTTTTGTTGGTAAATTAACAAATATTTTATTTTTCAATTTACCGACTGAATAATTTCAAAATTTTTTTTGATAAATATTTTGTTTTCTAATTTACCGACTGAAAAATTGATCGGTAAATTTACCGACCAAAATTTTAGTCAATAAATTAGAAAGCTTTTGTAATTGAATTAAAGAAAAGTTTTGCATGTTAATTTACCGACTAAAATTTTGGTCGGTAAATTTACCGACCAAAATTTTAGTCGGTAATTTCAAAAAAATTTTCGACAAATATTTTGTTTTCCAATTTACCAACTGAAAAATTGGCCGGTAAATTTACCGACGGAATAATATGGTCGGTAAATTAGAAAACTTTTGTAATTGAATTAAAGAAAGTTTTACATTTTAATTTACCGACTAAAATTTTGGTCGGTAAATTTACCGACCAAAATTTTAGTCGGTAATTTCAAAAAAATTTTCGATAAATATTTTGTTTTATAATTTATCGACTAAAAAATTGGTCGGTAAATTTACCGACCAAAATTTTAGTCGGTAAATTAAAAAGTTTTTGTAAATAAAGTTTTGCATTTTAATTTACCGACTAAAATTTTGATCGGTAAATTTACCGACCAAAATTTTAGTCCGTAATTTCAAAAATTTTTTCGACAAATTTTTTGTTTTATAATTTACCGACTGAAAAATTGGTCGGTAAATTTACCGACTAAAATTTTAGTCGGTAAATTAGAAAGCTTTTATAATTGAATTAAAGAAAGTTTTGCATTTTAATTTACCGACTAAAATTTTGGTCGGTAAATTTACTGACCAAAATTTTAGTCGGTAATTTCAAAAATTTTTTTGACAAATATTTTATTTTCTAATTTATCGACTGAAAAATTGGTCGGTAAATTTACCGACGGAATAATATTGTTGGTAAATTAAAAAGCTTTTGTAATTGAATTAAAGAAGGTTTTGCGTTTTAATTTACCGATTAAAATAATTTACCGACCAAAATTTTAGTCGGTAATTTCAAAAAAATTTTCAACAAATATTTTGTTTTCTAATTTACCGACTGAAAAATTGGTCGGTAAATTTACCGACCAAAATTTTAGTCGGTAAATTAGAAAACTTTTGTAATTGAATTAAAGAAAGTTTTGCCTTTTAATTTACCGACTAAAATTTTGGTCGGTAAATTTTTAGTTGGTAAATTATTGCTAATTTTTTGCTCCATTTTTTTGCACCTTATTTAGTGACAAAATTTTATAGTCGGTAATTTTTTGTTAGTAAACTGTCAGTAGTTTGTTGGTAATTACAAAAAAAAAAAGAAAATTTTCATGTATCGTCGGTATTCTGTCGGTAATTTAATAAATTAACTAACAAAATTATTTCTGTCAGTAAATTTTGTCGGTAAACTGTGATTTTCTTGTAGTGTTTGTAGAAGAACTTATCCTTTTATGTGTTAACCTTTTCAATGTAATGAACCCTTCTTGAGCCAATATCTTCCATTGTAAACTTAACTTTTACTGATTGGCAAACCATTCCTATAGTTATGTTCCTCTAAGAAAACCTTCAACTTACCAATATGAATCTCAATGTTCACATAATGGATAAAACTAATTGAATTCCCTAAAGGTTCATTACTATACATTATTGTTTCACATTGTTATAATATTTTATATACTTGCCTTAAATGTCTTTATTATACTTGGTAAAGCATAAATCCCCATCTAATGTAGGGTAAAACACTAGTCATATGCATATAGTAAGCCTGTGAGTATAGCGAGCATACTCAACCCTTGCTAGAAAGGGTAATCCTAGCCATCAGATCTTATTAGTATTATGTATACTTTTAATGAGTGAGCAAGGCTTAGGCCGCCACTCCGATCATACATGTAGGACACATTCTATCTCTAATTGAATGATTTTTGTTAAAATAATACAAATTGAGTAACCATTATTCATTACCTCTTATTTGGGTAAATCTTTATTGGACCATTATGTACCCTACATTTTATTGAATGAATATCTTTAAGAAAAGTGGCTTCATCATTAATGAATACCTAAAGGAATCTTATTATTATTATTATTTCCGAATATCCACCTGTACTTTATTTTCAATAATTGTGCACTCGCTGAGCTTATATCACACCTTTATAGTGTATTGTTTTCAAGTAGTAGAAGATTCGGCAATGGAACCTTAAGCATTCTCCTTCCTTTGAAATTTGCTGAGTTGCTGTATCAAAGATTTCTCTAAATTGTTATAGGGTAAAGCATATCGAGGTCCTTTTTATTCATAGAGATCCATGGATAAATGTTGTAAAGATTAGCAGAATTAATTATATGGTTTGTAACTATAATATGGTAATATACCAGTAAAGGTGAGAATAATAGTAAATGATTGGTATACATATGGTATATTCTTAGTATATTGTGAATATATTGATATATGATAAGTATAAGAATGGTATATAATCAGTATATGTTAAATATATTTATAGTATATTTGATTGTAAATGGTGTCTAATTGGTATCTAAGTGGCATATTATGGGTATATGTATGGAATAAGATATTGGAACCTAAGTTCTGATCTTGGGAATGTGTTTGATGGATATTAAGTCTAGAATTGTTGTTGTTAAGTGGTTTTACAGGTTTAGGTGACTTTACTTCTTCCTATGCCCTAGGACTATCACACTCCAGGGTGAGGTGTGATAGATGTAGTATCAGAGCAAAAGTTTAAGTCTATTATAGACTTTACTGAGTAATATGAGTTATAAGACATAAGTCAAATCATAGGGCATAGGAATTCCTCTTTTTCTTGAAGTCCATTGTTAGGTTTTTTTTTTTGTGCCACTCCTTACAGATATATGTAATTGATCTCTTAGTGTCTCATGTGATATGTATACATAGAGAATGTCCCAAAGTGCACTTATATGATTAAAAATGATATGCTTCAAATAGTATTCATGATCAAGCTATATGTTGTGAAAGTAGAAACACATCACCATAATAAGTAATAAATATCAAACCCCTACTTTTTGATAGGTTCGTGAGAAGGAGATAAATTCATTTTATTATCATCATCATCATTATCTATAGGATGAGTTTAGAGGTGTAGCAACAAATCGAATTTATCATCAATTATGAACCCTTAATTTTGCACCCTTATTATCCGGCTGCAGTCTAACAACTATTAAGTTTAACGTGTTATGTAGAACTAGTATGACGATCTCATTAGCCGGTTAGTGGGCAAGGGTTCAGGGGTGCTAAATTTTTTAACCTTCAAATACATTTCTACCCACAACCTAAATTTTCTAAACCCTGAACCAACAATCAATCTGTAAAAAAAAAAAAAAAATCTACCATGTTTCTGCTACTAGAGCACTGGCCGGTTGCCACATGCATCTAAAATTTCCAAAATGTCCCTCAATCCAATTTTTCAACATTTTTAATTCATTTTCAGCCTTACCCTTTTGGTTGTTTCAGACTTCATCTTCTCAAATTACTCTTACCCCTATTTTCCTATAAATACCTCCTCAATTTCTTCATTTCACCTATCCCTTAAGTTGGTATTGATAACTATCTACCAAATTCTCTTCTTCTTCCCACTCTAATTACTCTCTAAAATAATTAATTAATCTTTTTAATTAACTAATTGCCCCATCTAACCTAAGTCAATTAATCATTTTAATTAACAAATCTTTTTCTAAATTAACCATCAAATTAATTAATTAATCACTTTTTTTGAATCAATCCATCCAATTAATTAAATAATCTTTTTAATTAATTAATCCACTCGTCATCTTAATTAATTAACTAATCATTTTAATTAATTAATTCATTTATCAATTTCATCAGATTAATTAGTTAGTTAACAATTTAATAATTAATTAATCTTTAATCAATCCAATCACCTGATCTCGATAAAACAGAATTTCGGGCGGGTAAAAACTCTCTGCCCGCCAGAAGCAAAGGTATCAGCCTTTTCCTCTCCCTCACAAACCCAAATTAAATCAATCAATCTAATTAATCTCTAAACCCCTCCACGTAATTGTTAAATGAACTACATGAGTTTTGATCCACATTCAATGAGGTACGTAAGTAAGTTTGGAATTTAAATCTAAACCACAAATTCAAATACCAATCACTTTTCCCCTTTTATTTTCTAATATAATTATTATATTTCGTTGATTTAATTATTTTGTAGTCAATGAGCCATTTTGTGGTTCCTACATAATCCATAAAGACTAGAGGGAACACTCTCATTGGCTTGTGGGTGTTTATTTCTTAAATTTCCTCATGCATTTCATAACTATGACATGCTCATGCATTTAAATTATCTTATAATCGCAATTTATGAAACTGATTTTTAAGTCAAATAAAACGTAAGAGCCAAATTTAGATTTTTTTTAACCAAAAACCTAGTCCCCAAATTTAACTTGATTCAAAGACCAGTTATTTTTATCTTGGGGTAAATTAATTGCAAAATTAATGAATTGAAGTCACAAATTAGATTTTTTCTTAATTTCTCTATTTTAAAATAAATTAAGGTGGCGACTCTTGAAATGACCTTTCAAAAATCAAATCAATTTTCCGAATGATAACCATTCTAATCATAAGCACCAAAACTCATTCCATGACCTCCTTAAAAATTGCTCGCCTTTCCTTAAGGCCAATTACCCAAATGAGGGAGCGGTGTTTGGGCGAGATCTCACATCAGTAATCAACATAGCGTGGAATTCATTCATTGGATGCAAACCATTGAGATGATTTTCCTCCCAATTCTTTTCATCGACATTGATTTTCTCACAATAGTCAATAGGAAATGAACACCAAGGGGCATCAGCCTCTTTAGGAGGCCATAGCTCATGCAGAACCACATTGTTTTCACTACACATAAAGGATTCAAAACTAGAAAATTCTTCAGGATTGAAGGAATGGTGGAGCCAATCGCAATAGAAGCAAGTTGGTGAGGTGAAATTTCAAACATTTTAAAATTTCACTGCACCCATTTTGGTCTAAAATTCATTCAAGAAAATCAACTAATTTATGTGTAAGACACATATGCAAAGAAAGAAGAAGGAAGACTAATCATATTATCTCTTGAAGGTTCCTTCATTTTTTAACATAGAGCTCCCCAAGTATGAAACCTATAAATCATCCACACCTAACTCACCTTCAAGTATCTCTTTGGTTTCTTTGGTATTCTTGAGTCCCTCTCTTGGTTGCCAAACTTTGATTCAAGATCTTCCTCAAAAACCATCCAACAGGTACACCTCCATTTTTTTTTTGCACTTTGATTTTTATTTATTGTTTTGTATATAAATTGTTATATATACGTTTTGTTAATTTTTGGAAATTTGTTTATGTAAATGTGTTTATATATTTTGGTATGTGATTTTGTGATTTGATTAGTGGTTTATTGTTATATAATCTGTATATTATGTTTATATAATTTGTTATTTTTTTTAGGATTTTTTTATGATTTTTGGTAATTTTTTGTAATTTTTTAGTAAATTATTGTTATATAATTTGTTGGTAGGAATAATTGTTTTTAATTTATGATTATTTGATAATTTATTTATAATAAAATTATGTTTTTATTTTTTGTATGAAATTATGGTTTTATAATTTGTTTTTTTTAGGATTTTTGGTTATTTTTAGTAATTTTTGTATTAAATTATGGTTATATAATTTATATTTTTTTTAGAATATTTTGTGGTTATTCTATAATTTGTTGGTAGAGAACAATTGTTTTTTAATTTTGGAAATTATGTGTTAATTTATTTTTGATAAAATTTTTATTAAAATTATGTATTTAATTTTTGTATTAATTATGGTTTATAATTTTTTTATTCTTTTTATGATTTTTAGTTATTTTTAGTAATTTTTATATTAAATTATGATTATATAATTTTATATTTTTTAGCATTTTTTGTGATAATGGTATAATTTTTTGGTAGAAAATAATTATTTTTGAATTTTGGAAATTATGTTTTGATTTATTTTTAATAAAAGTATGTATTTAATTTTTGTATGAATTACTGTATTTAATTTTTGTATGAATTACTGTTATGGTTTTATAATTTGTTTTTTTTAGGATTTTTTATAATTTTTGGCTTTTTTAGTACTTTATTAATTGGTTTTATTGCAAATTTTTAAGTTAATTTAGCATATTACGTTGCACATATCATATATTTGTATTAATATACGCTTCAAAAGGTACATACATTAAATGAGTCCAAAATTTGTAATTATTATAATTTGTGAATATAACCTAAGAAAATTAATTTGTTTTAAATTTGTGTTTTTATTGTAAATTTGTAAACGTAAATTAGTAATTTTTTTGTGTATGAAAATTATAATTTGCTATGATGGTTTGTAATTATAATTATTGCATATTAAGTTGTATTTTTTTATTAAATATGTTTATAATTTGTGTTATTTTAATGAATTTGATATCCTCGAAAATAAAAAATATATATTCCTACAATTATATTAATGTCATAAAAATATAAATCTCAAAATGCAATAATTTCATTAAATTTTTTAGATTTTGAAATAAAAAATAGACTTTAAAATAAAAAAATAAAGAAATTAATAAAATATGAATATGCCATAACAATTAAAATATAAAATGCATTTCATAAAAGAACTAAAATATAAGACATTGGGAGTGTAATAAAATATATAAGACATTAGGAATGTAATAAAACATACTTTAAAATTCTAAATTAAAAAAGAAACATAAAATTAAAATATGCCATTAATTTTGAAATGGAAAATGCATCTCATAAAATGCCAAAAAAATGCAAAATATTAAATTTAGAGTAAAAATAGACCAAATACTTCAAAATAAAATGTATATAAAAAAATCAACAATTTATAATAATGCCGTAAAAATCGAAATCTAAAATGCATTTCATAAAAAACCAAAAAATAAGACATTAGATGTGAAACAAAATATACTATAAAATTAAAAATTAAAAAAAGAACCGTAAAAAATTGATGTATTCCATTAATTTTGAAATCTAAAATGCATCACATAAAAAATAAAAAAAAATGGGAAAAATGTTATATTAGGAGTAAAAATGGACTTCAAAATAAAAATTATAAAAAAAATCAATTATATATAATTATAGCATAAAAAATAATAAGTTAATAAAGTCTTAATATAGAAAATTTAATTGACTAATAAATAGTGAAAAAAATATACAATTAATAATTAATATAATAAGAAAAAACTAAAATAATAATATAAAAAATATGATATTAAAAAATATATGTATAAGTAAAAATGCCAAGATGAATAAAATTAGAAAAATTTTAACTCAGCAAAATTTATTTGTTGGATATTGTATTTTATTATACCATTTTTTTATGTTATTATATTGTGAGTTGTGAGTTCATTACATTTATTTATTATGAGATTTAAATTTTTGTTAATAAAGAATAATTGATTTTAACTGTATTTTTGGACTCTAACAATGAAAAGCACAAAAATACAATTAAGTGAAAAGAATTAATATACTTAGGCTTAACCGTAGACACCCATTTAATGTCTTTCTCATTGGATTATGAGAGGATATTGAATTATCCAAAATGGACAGTTTAGAAAATGCATTATCTGTATAACTTGCTGTATATATTCAATTTCATACGAATGCTTGAAATTTTGGTATATTCTACTTACATTCTCTCTTAGTGCATATTGAAAAATATCCTAATTGTTGGCAATTTTCAATTTGGTACACTAGGAAAACTATGGGGAGATGCTGCTGAAATTTCTGCATGTTTATGAATATAGAATGTTGCAATTGCGGTTATATAGCAATGAGCTTCTAAGTGGGCTAGGTTCTTACCTTATTGGGAGAGAGATATAAGGAAGTGAAATTAGATATTGAAGACTTAATTAAAATTAAAACCAACCAATTAATATAAAGATTAATTTTGTCTATGTTCTTAAAATGGAATAATGTGTTCCTATAATTTGCAGGGATTAATCATGAGGTCGGATATAAATTAGATGTATTCTAGACTAAAGGATTATTTTTTGAATCTAGATTTCTTAGAGGTTAAACCAATTCATTCAATTAGCGACATCACAACCCTAGTTGATAAGTGGAAGCAAGATTAGATGTCCATATAACCATAAGAAATGTCAAAATTGAAATTTTTGTGAACCAAATACTATCATACTACATATTGCAAAATGGGGTTTTCTTTTGGGGAATGGTATCTGCACAGTGAAGTTTGAAGTTAGTAGGTCTAAAACATTAGGTGTAGATGAAAATAGGGCTAAAGACATGGAAGTTATTCCTCCAACCAAATATAATACTATGTTAATGGATGCTGCTGGGCTAGGTTTTAATTGGGATGGAATGGAGGAAACTATGAATCTGAATGTTAAAAAATGTATGATATGGTAGATGCAGCTAATGAAAAGTTGTGGCGTGGCTGCGAGAAACAATCAGAATTATTTGCCATGGCATGACTTCTAAATATCAAATCGGAACACCATTTGTCTGAGTGATGTTATAACAAAATATTATAATGTTATAACAAGTCATTGCCAGAGGATAATACGATGGTAGGTAATTTTTATAGCACTAAAAAGTTCATGCAGGGTTTGGGACTTTCAGTGGAGAAAATTCAATGTTGTAAGAATAATTGCATGCTTTCTTGGGAAGAAGACAATGATTTGATTGCATGCAAGTTCTTTGATTGTCTTAAATATAGGCCCAGGCATCAGGGTGCTAGTACATCAAAAAAGATATTCCATTTAAGACAATGTTTTAATTTCCTCTGACTTTGAGACTGCAAAGATTGTATGCTTTTGAAGTAACTGCAAAGCATATGAGATGGCATGCCGAGCATCAAGAGGAAGAGAGTGTGAAGCAACACTGTTCAGATTCTAAAGCATGGAAGCATTTCTATAGGGTTAATCCTAATTTTGCTTCTAAAATTTGCAATGTTTGTTTGGGGTTACGCACTAATGTCTTTTAGCATTTTGGTAAATCTGGACACCAGTAGTCATCTTGGCTAATGATACTCATGCCATATAATCTGCCTTTAGGGATGTCTATGAAGAAAGAATATATATTCCTTTATGTAATAATCCCTTGACCAAATAATCCAAAATAGAAGTTGGATGTTTTTTGCAACCTTTAATTGTTAAATTACTATGGCTATGGGAAATAAAGGTGGAGACATATGATGTGTCAACGAAGTAGAATTTTTAAATGTGAGCTGTTCTAATGTGGACTATGAGCAATTTTCCTGCATTAAGTATGTCTCATGATAGACTTACATGTTCATATTGCAAGGAAGAAATAGATGCCTTCATTATTCCTAAAGGGGATAAGCAATCATGGTTTGATTATCATTGGAAGTTCGTACCACCTGATCATCCTTTTAGATAGAACAAAACTCATTTCATTAAGAATTAAGCAATTTGTGAATCAGCTTTGCCTAGACAGTCAAGAATATAACTCTTAGAGGAAACAATTAGTTTGAAATTGATTAAGGTCAGCAAGGCAGGGGCAAATGATGTGAATGCTCCAATTGCAAAGCGAAGCGGAAGTGGATGGAGGAAACATAGTATATTTTTAGACTTGCCATATTGGAGCACTAATTTGAGTAGACATACTTCAGATGTAATTCACATTAAAGAATATGTTGGAAAATATTTTCAACACGATAATGGACATCCAAAGAAAAACCAAAGATAATACCAAAACTGGGTAGGACCTAAAACAATTATGCCATTGTCCAAAATTAGAAATGGATGAAAGATCTAGAAGATATTCGAATGCATGATATGTGCTAGATGAGCAAGGTAAACAAGTACTATTTAATGGGTGAAAGATCTAAAATTCCTAGATGGTTATGTATCCAATATGGGCTAATGTGTTGATATGCAAAAGCTAAGGTTGTTTGGAATGAAGAGCAATGACTGCCATGTTTTTATGCAACACTTATTTTCTATTGCTGTTCATGAACTTTTGCCAAGTGATGTTTGGGAACCACTAATGGAGTTGAGTTTTGTTTCTAAAGAACTCACTTCGACAGTTTTTAGGGAGAAAAACATTGCAAGGCTTGAAATTGACATTCCGTTGATATTGTGTAAATTAGAATGCATTTTTCACTTAAGTTTCTTTGACTCTATAGAGCATGTACCAGTATATTTGGCATACAAGGCTCAAATAATAGGCCTAGTTCAGTATTGTTGATGTATCCATTTGAGCAGTAACTTCTTTATGTCCTTTCTTATTTACAATCACTTCAAAAAAATCATGTAAAGTCATATTCATTATATATCTTAATATTGTTTTATTGTAGATTTAATGGACATTTGAAACATAATGTCAAGAAAAAGGCTAGGGTTGAGGGCTCTATTTGCAATGCATACTTAGTTGAGGAAGTCTCATCATTTTGCTCTTACTATTTCAAACCCCATGTTTATACAAGACATAAGAGAGTTTCTAAAAATGATGATGGCAGAATACCTAAAGATTCAGATATCCCCAAGAATTTATCAATATTCACTCATCTAGATAAGATCATTTGGTCGACCTAAAGCAAGATTGATGACCAATGAAAAATATAGGATAGCTTAGTTTTACATTCTTTTGAATTACTCTAAAGTTGCAAAATTTATGGAGTAAGTTTTCCCAAAAACAATGACAATAAGTTGGAATTAAATTTTTGACTAATATTAATTAATTCATTCTCCATTTTTTGAAGGTTATACATTGAAATGCTAAAACAAACTATCCCAAATATATCAAAAGAGGATATAGATGCAAAATTAGAGATCGAATTTGCTAAATGGTTTGATTCATATGTAAGTTTATTTAAATAACGTCAATTTTATAGTAGAGTGTTTTTTTTTTTCATGTCATCTCATGTTGATATAATTATTTTTTGCATAGGCTTATGATCCTACAAATGGAATCACAAATCAATTCATTATTGACCTTGCTAAAGGTCTGTTATTGTATGTGATGACTTATCTTGTTTACTTCATCAAAAGGTACAAATTTCATAATAAAAAATGGAGTTCAAGATGGTCATCATTTAATAGCGGGGTTTGTATAAAGGGTTCCAACTAAAGTGAAAATACGTTTGACTATTATGGACGATTAATCAAGGTTATGCAATTGGAATACCCTGCACTTCTAATTAAGAGGACTATTTTGTTTAAAAGACTATTTTCTTTAAGTGTGAATGGTTTGATCCGACGCCAAATATAGGAATAAAAGTTTATGAGAAATATAATCTTGTTGAAGTCAACCACAAGCAGCGATTCAATAAATACAAACAATTTATTTTGGTTGTGCAAGCTTGTCAAGTGTATTATGTTCCTTATTTGAGTCTATAACAAGATAAAGCAGATTGGTGGGTAGTATACAACATTAAAGCTAGGTCAGTCATAGAGATTGAGGATGGAAGTGAAATTAAGACTTCATCTGAAGTACCATTCCAGGAGGATGATGTTAATGAGCCTTTCCTTGAAATGAATGATGAAGATGAAAATGATGTAGAAGATGAACTTGAGTTCGGCTCAAAATTCAAATCATCTAAGAAAAACATTGACGAAGATTATATGAAAGATATTGATTTTGAATAATTGAATTTTTTTATTTAAATTGAATAAAATGTGTGATTTTGAATTTTCATAGTCTTTTTATATATTACTGAATAAAATATTGGTTTGAACCTTAATTTATTTAATTATAATTTATAGATGTGGAATATATGTAATTATATAATACATATGGAAATGTCGAGACATGTGCTACCACCTCGTGCAAGTGATGTTACAAATTCTGATCAATCTCGACTACATGTTCACACTAGCACCACCACTACTGCTCCATACACCTTTACTTCTTCACTTCACACTTCTATTCCATCTATCCATATTCCTATTCCTCCTACCACCACATTTGCCATGTCGACCCACGTCCGCCCTTTCTTCTTCTGCTACATCCTCTGCTGCTACTGCCCATGTTAACGCTCCTACCACTGCAACTACAACCCATACTGCCACTACATCTAGACCATCTGGATCCACACTAGTAGTAGGTGAGGATAATCAATTGACTCCACTAGATCCGAAGCATAGATAGTGTGTCACTATACCAGGGGCAGATATATATATTTCATTTTTTTTTGTATTTAATAATTTAAGAGCTGTAATGTTATTTTTTTTTACTCTATGTAAAATTAATGTTTAACCCTTTTTGCAACTTGCAGTCGATTGAGACTACCTGGACGATATTGAAGATCTTTCGAAACCATCTTGATCTTGCTGGGGTGTGTTGGAAGAGGATGCCTAAGTGTACCAAATAGTTCTATTGGACTAAGTTCAGGGTTTGTATTATAAATATTTTTCTATAATTATTTAAATTCACTTTACATAATTATTAATTAATATATTAATTTGTATATTTTTCTATATTTGTTTAAATTTAGCTTACATGATTATTAATTAATTAATTACTAATTATTTAATATATTAATTTGTATTTCTTTTAATGTTGTAGAAGAACTATTATTGAAGCCAGCGATCGATGCCTTAATGAAGACAACCTTTTTTCAGAAGGCTGCAATTAGATATAAGGACTTCATCCACAGCATCAAGAAGAAAGGGGAGTAAGAGGACTGGATTCCTGATGAAACATGGAAGAAGTGGTAAGAGCATAGGTAATCTACAGAGCATCAATGACTGTCCATGCAGAATTCTAAGAATAAGAAGACTGATAAATGTGGTCTAGTGAGTGGATCATCTAAGCATACTGTAGGTTCTATCTCTATAGAGGAGCATGCTTATGTTAGCCTCAAAATATACTGTCCAAAAGTGATCCGCAAGTATACGGAGCAATTATAGTATATCGGAAGCACCCAAGGTCATATCTCTCAAGGAATTGCAAATGGAAATATTTGTCTCAATTTAAAGCAAATTAAATGAAAAGAATTTGAATGATTTGAATTTGAAAAGAAATAATTGCAAAACAGGAAATTAAAATAAAATGTGGATTAAAATGCAATAGGTTTAAATTTAATGAATGAAGGCTGCCTAAGGTTTGTATTTAGTTTATCAATCCTATATGTTCATGAATATACCCATTTGGTTATGCTTAAAACATTAGTTTCTAACAACTCAAAGAATAAAAATCAATTCATTAGCAATCACATTCATAGAAATCATTCTATCAAATTATATATTAAAAACTAAAGCATAATATTAAAACTTATATTTCTAATTCGTTTTAAGATCCTAAAGGAATGAATTATGGAATTGAATTTCAACACTCGTTCCTTCATTCAAAACCTAAGTCAAACAATTGGTAGCTAAGTAATTGTTCAATAACAGTCAACCAATTTAATTAGGAATAATAAAAATAATCAAATGGGATTATATTCAATTCCATATTATGAATACATCATACAAACCCTAGACAAGACTAAAATTAGTTCATGAGAAAAATAATGATAATCTCTAAGTTATTAAAATCAAAAGAATCCATTGAATTCAAATCTTTAATTTAATAATCAAAAGATGAAAATAACCAAGAAATTAATCTTATAAACTAATTCGATGTTCTAACCCAATCTCTTAGTGTCTTCACAAAGAATTCCCAAAATCACTAAAGACAATCTTCTCTAAGTGTTGAAATCTGAAACCTAAAATAAAATTGAGAAAATAGAAAACTGGAAGAGAAAATACTGTCCAAATTCACATGCCTCTTCTCTTCCTCTAGACAACTCTATTTAAAACAAAAAAATTTCTTCTTTTGTTTATACTTTCCTCTAATAATCTAGGGTTAAAAATCCCTCAAAATCTCGAATAACCTTCAATATTTGCTCAGAGGTGATGCAGCGGCCGCCAAGAATTTGCAACTAGGCATTGGGCATTAGTGGGCTGGCAGACAACACTCAGCTACAGGGTGCTGGTGCTTCGCTACGAACGCTAGAAAGCTCATCTGTGGGTTAGCTACTAGTGCTGGGGAGGTACTACTACAAGGTGCTGGGGAAGGCAGCATGGTGCTGGGGTAGGCAGGCAACAAGCAGCAAGCTGCTACGGGGTGCTGGGAGGCTTGGCTAGGTGCTGGGGAGGATTTACTTGCTTCTACGCTATGACAAGCTGTCCAACATGCAATGTTTTGCTGAATTTTCTGATTTAGCCTAAATATCTTCCATTTCTTCAATTATTATTGCAACTCAAAACAACTTAACAAACACATTAAAAGCATCATAAAATCATAAAAATAAACTATAAATTAACAATTAAAGAAACCAAAAATAAGATAAAACTAGGACAAAACAATTACCCCACAATTAGAAATTTGCTTGTCCTCAAGCAATAATTATGGCATAAAATAAGAACTTAACAATCATCAAGCAATTTAAGTACTCATAAAGCAACAACCTTAGCAAAAACACTTCAAATGTATGCATAAGTTTCCTCTTCTAAGGAATTAGTTATCTCCAAACAAAGCTAACATGATAGACCACACACTCAACTAAGTGTTTCTCTCAAGTTGCAAAGAATGATTGCTCAAAACTAAAATTAAAGGCAAACTCCATAAACTTGCTTATTAATCTAATCTCTACCACTAATTTAATTCAAGGCATCAATCAAAAGGTCTTTCATTTGGTTGTAATGGGGTTAGCGTAATGGTAGGAAAAAGGGAAAAATAAGTTTATCATTTGAGTTATTGAGCATTCAAAAACCAAATAATAGCTTGAAACACTCAAAGACACACTATTTCCCAATTTCTTTACAAACTCATTGCAAAATCTTTCCATATTCTATATAACCATAATTGCAATGCAATTCACATGTTTAAAGAATAATCGACTTTTTTATTTTTTTTTTTTTTTTTGCAAAATGAAGTCTACATTATCATGATATACACAAGAACATGTTCCCCAAGGCAATATGTTCTCTCACCCTATACTTAAAAACTTTGCTTCACCTCAAACAATATCAACACACTCAACCTTTAAGAAAATGATTTTCTAATGCTCAAAATCCTCAATGAGTGACAAAACAGATGAAAATTATAGTGAAAAGATAAGTTAAATTATGTGTTTCCAAAGAAAAGGTTAAGTCTCAAAGTGGATCACTAAAGGAAATAAGCATTCAAGGTTGGCCATTTAAGCTAAAGGGTGAAACCTAATGCCTTAATCATTTTAATGCCTAAATTGAAATTAATATGTGGTCTCAAAAATTATACCTAAGCAAGCTCTAGAGATGCACAATCAACATGGTGCACATAATATTGCAACAAAGAAAAAGTGTTTAGCCTCAAATATTCTCACAATGGTAAGGTAAAGTCTATCATGCTTTGCAATGAAATGGAGGCAAACAAAAACATTTTAAGATCATAACAAGTGCAAAACATTTGAAATATTCAAACTTGAGATTGCTAGCAAAATTTTCCTCAAATCACAACACAATACATTTAATCCACCAATTATGCCATAACATCGACTCAAAAGACAAAACAACTTTCATAGATAGGACTGGGTAAAACACAAAATCCGAATTTTAAAAATAGAATTTTAAAACAATGATGGGTTGCCTCCCATCTTGTGCTTCTTTAATGTCATCTTAGCTCGGCGGTTTGGAAGACATTAAGGAACCTTAAATTCCTTATATTTTTCCACTCCCTCAAAATATGTTTTAACTGTCTGACCAATGACTTTAAAAATTTTATCTCTACGAAAGTTAAACAAATCTACTGCTTTAAAGGGACGTACCACATTCATAATAAAAGGACCACTTTAGTGGGGTTTAGATTTACCTAGATTGTGATGCCACCATGAGTTGTAGAGTAGTACTTTCATACCTGGTTCAAGGGACTTTCGGGCATGGCTTTTATCACGAAGAGGTTTGGCCCATTCTTTGAAAATTTATGAGCTCCTATACACTTTTTCCTAGGACTCAACCAATTTAAGCACCTGTAGCATTTTTTTTATCATACGATTCCTGTAAGAAAACATTTTTGATAGTAGTATTAAAGGATTTAATAGAAGAGCATTCCTTAATAAGTGATGTGGTAGGAATAGATAATCTATTAAATATGGAAAATTCAATAGTTTGGCCCAAAACAGTCATAGTCAATTTTCTATTTTTAACATCAATCAAAGTATTAGTAGTTTCCATAAAAGGTCTACCCAATAAGATATCCAATTCTAACCTACAAGACAACTCATCTCCCATATCCAACATCACAAAATCAATAGGCACTATCAACCCTCCTACTTGCATTAGCACATCTTCTATAATCCCTCTAGTCAACTAATTGCAAGCTCATTTTGGTCAGTTTCAGCCTCTTATATTCACTTGCTTAAATAAGGCATATGGCATCAAATTAATACTAACACCTAAATCTAATATGCCTTTAGCCTTTTCACCACTGCCCATACTAAAGTCAATGACAAAACTACCAGGATCCTTAGCTTTCGGAGGTAATTTTTGTTGGAGTACAACATTAATCACCTCGGACACTACTACTTTCTCCTCTGTCTTTAGCCTCATTTTCTTAGAATTAGCTCTTTAAAAAATTTTCCATATGCAAGCATATTCTTAATCATATCAAGCAAGGGCAAATTGATACTTACCTTGGATAGCATTGTGAAAAGCTCATCAAATTACTTGTCTTGGTTACCATTTTTTAAATGACCTAGAAAAGGAATAGGAGGTTGATAAAGATAATCCGCTTTATGTAACTTAAATGGAGAGGGTGTCTCCATCTCTTTCTCTACCTCCATTGAAAACTTGACAAGTTCATGGCTTTACCTTTCTTCTTCTAACTTTTCTTGTGGAACACCTGCATAGTTAGAAACTTCACTAACATTATCATTTATTTGCTTACCACTCCAAAGAATTATGATGGACTTAGCTTGCTCTGATTGGCTAGGAAGTTTTCATTTTTGATCTGATTGCACCTGTCTTACAATCTAACTAACTTGAATCTCTACATTTCACACTGCTACTTCTAAAGAGTCAAATCTTCTATCATTGGCCTCTTGAATTTTAGTGCTAACTTGAATGAAAGCATTCAATCTATCCTCCAACAATGGCTTCCTTTGCTGTTGTTGGTTTGATGATTCTCCTTGGAATTGGTGGCTTCTCTGCATCATCTAAAACTAAGGCTGCTATTGTTATTGGTTGTTGTTTCTCTAGGAAAAGTTTGGATGGTTTTTCCAACCTTGGTTGTAGGTGTTGGAAAAGGGGTCATTTCTCGCCCTGGGTTAGAAACCATCTAAGGCTTGTGCTTGCTCATAATCACTTACAAAAAAATCAAAACTCGAAGGGCAAACTTTAGCACCATGACCAAAAATACCACAAACACCACAAACCTCTTGTTGTTAAACTAGTGTGTTCCCCTTCATGGTTAGGAGCTTGACTTATCTAGTAAGCTCAGCTATTTGCATAGCTACATCTTTTCCTAGAGCTCCTTCTTTAACTCCAACTCTTCTTTTTCTCACATTTTTTTTGCTAAGAGTTAGCACCAAGCATCTCAAAAAGGTCATAAGTTTCCTCAACAGTGATCTCTCCCATTGCCCCTCTAGCTGCATTGTCAACTATGCTTTGGCTCTGGAATGTGAGCCCATCATAAAAGAATTGGTTGAGCAATTGCAATGGATAGTGATGGTGTGGGCATTAAATTTGCAACATCTTGAACCTTTCCCATGCCTCATTAAAAGGCTCTCCTTCCATTTATGTAAAGGTTACAATCTTTGATCTCAAATCAGCTGTCTTTTGGTGAGAGTATAACTTCCCCATGAATTTATTGTACACCTCCTCCCAAGTAGTCAATGAATCAGGATTAAGTGTCATCAGCCAAGATTTAGCTTTGTCCTTTAAGGTGTAAGGTAAGCATCTCATCCGCAACTGATCTTCAATTAGACCTTCTAGAGGAAAGGTCTGTATGGTGGAGTAGAAATCCTTGATGAAATTGAGGGGTCTTCATTTGGCACTCCATAAAAGAATGGAAGCATGCTATAGTGAATGTTCTTCAACCCATAATTTCTAGTAGCCTCATCAAGTCTAATATAAGATTTTGCAATGCCTATGATTGGCCTAACATACTCCTTCATGGGTCTCCTTTCTTGTGCCATGATGTATGGTTGTTCTTCTTAGACTTCTACCCTTGGATTTTTGGGATCTATTAGATCAACTTGGTCCTCATTTGGCTCTAGTCTTCTTTTTCCTCCACCTAACCTATGCACATTATCAACAAAAGGGACAAGCTCTTCTTCTAAAGATCTTCTCCCTTGCATAAAATCTCGACAAAAAAATATAAATAAAAACTAAAAACCAATATAATCATAATGAAACAAACATATTCACCTTGCAATTCCCCAGCAATGGCACCAAAAACTTGTTCGCCTCAAAATATACTGTCCAAAAGCGACACGCAAGTGTATGGGGCAGTTGTAGTATATCGAAAGCACCCAAGGTCGTATCTTTCAAGGAATTGCTAATGAAAATATTTGTCTCAATTTAAAGTAAATTAAATGAAAATAATTTGAATAATTTGAATTTGAAAAGAAATAATTACAAAACAGGAAATTAAAAGAAAATGTGGATTAAAATGCAATAGGTTTAAATGTAATGAATGAAGGATGCTTAGGGTTTGTATTCAGTTTATCAATGTTATATGTTCATGAATATATCCATTTGATTGTGCTTAAAACCTTAGTTTCTAACAACTCAAAGAATAAAAATCAATCTATTAGCAATAGCATTCATAGAAATCGTTCTATCAAATCATATATCAAAAACTAAAGCACAATCTTAAAACTTATATTTCTAATTCGTTTTAAGATCCTAAAGGAATGAATTCTAAAATTGAACTTCAACTCTTGTTCCTTCGTTCAAAACCTAAGTCAAACAATTGGTAGCTAAGCAACTGTTCAATAAAATTAATCAATTCAATTAGAAATAATAAAAATAATCCAATGGGATTATATTCAATTCCATATCATGAACACTTCATACAGACTCTAGATAAGACTGAAATTAGTTCATAAGAAACATAATGATAATTTCCAAGTTATTAAAATCAAAAGAATCCATTGAATTCCAATCTTCAATTCAATAATCAAAAGATGAAAATAACCAAGAAATTTATCTTATAAACCAATTCGATGTTCTAAACTAATCTCTCGGTGCCTTCACAAAGAATTTCCAAAATCACTAAAGATAATCTTCTCTAAGTGTTGAAATCTGAAACCTAAATAAAATTGAGAAAATAGAAAACTAGAAGAGAAGGTACTATCCAAATTCACATGCCCCTTCCCTTCCTCCAGATGGCTCTATTTAAAACAAAAAAATTTCTTCTTTTGTTTATACTTTCTTAAAATAATCTAGGGTTAAAAATCCCTCAAAATCTTGGATAACCTTCAATATTTGCTCAGAGGTGATGCAACGAGCACTATGAATCTATAGCTAGGTGCTGGGCACTCGCGAGCTGGCAAACAACACTCAGCTGCGAGGCACTGGTGCTTCATTGCAAACGCTGGGAAGCTTGTCTATAGGTCAATTGCTGGCGCTAGGGAGGTGTTGCTACGAGGCACTAGGGAAGGCAGCATGGCATTGGGGCAAGCAGGTAATAGGCAGCAAGCTGCCGCGGGGCACTGGGAGGCTTGGTTCTATGCTGTGGCAAGCCGTCCAATGTGCAAAGTTTCACCAAATTTTCTAATTTAGCCCAAATATCTTCCATTTCTTCAATTATTATTGCAACTGAAAACAACTTAACAAACATATTTAAAGCATCATAAGATCATAAAAATAAACTATAAATGAATAATTACATAAACCAAAAATAAAATAAAACTATGACAAAATAGCTTAGCGATTAGTAAGAAGTTATTTTCTAATTTCATTTTATTAATTTGTTATTAATTTTAGTTTTTTTTTTTATAAAAGTTATCAATTTGCATTTTTTTTCAAAGTTACTAATTTTAATTAGCATATATATTAATTGTATTAATTAACATGTGAGGTAGTTGGCTCGGGATGTTACTCCATTTGAAGTCTTCAAGCATATCCACACAAAGAAGCATGATGAAAAGACATTTATAGACCAACAATTATAGCGAATTAATGTAAGTAATAAAAATTTTTAAGTTCAAGTAAACATATAAATATTTTTACTTACTCTAATATTGCTTAAAACGCATTCAGGAGAATATCAACAACCTCTGCGCGTAGACGTATTAGCTATTTGTGAGGCCTTTTCCAAGCATCGATTTGATTTGTGAAAAGGGATCAAAATGCTCATTTAAGTAGAGTCTCACAATGGAACCCTTGGTTTTAGATTGTCACAGCCTGACAGCAAGCCAGCAACCCCAACTCTATTCATTGACTTACTGGTGCACACAGCAGCCTGCAGCCTATATAGCCCCAGCGTCCATAGCAGACTCCCAGTGCACGCAGTAGGAAGCCATTTGTAGCCTACATAGCCCTACCATTGGTAGCAAACTCCCACGCGCAGCAAGATACACAGTCCATGGAAAATTATCACAACACCTCGCTGCAAGCTTCCTGCACCTACCCCGCTGCACCATTGTTAAGTTATAATTGAATTTTATCTAAGTTTTTAAGGGATTTTTAACCTAGGTCATTTTGGAAAGTACAAATAGAAGGAGAAATATTTATTTTAGGGGGGAGCTAACTTGAGAAAGAGGCTAGACGACGTTTATTTGAATTTTTCTAGTTTTACATCATTTCTTCTTCTATTTCTCATCTAGTTTTCAGATTTCTACTTAGATTAGGATCAAATTCTATTCTTGGGAACTCTATTGTAATGATTCAAGTGATTGAATCATATCAAATGGGTTTATTTACGAGGTTTGAGTCTTATTTCTTCATTACTTTCTTTTGGATTATTAAATTAATAGAATTAATTTAATGGATTCCTTTGAATATAATGAAATTGAGATGATTTCTTTGTTTACCATTAACTAATTTCATCCTTGTCTTGGGTTTGTATGAAGTGTTCATGATATGCTACTGAATTAAATCCCTTTTGATTAAGCTTTATTTTCTTAATTGAATTGATTGATTGTTATAAACAATTGCTTAGCTACCAATTGTTTGACCTAGGTTTTAAACAAAGGAATGAGAGTTGAACATAAATTTCGAATTTCATTCCGTTAGAATCTTAAAACAAATTAGAAATATAAGTTTTAAGATTAGGTTTTAGTTTTTGATAGAATGATTTCTATGAATGTGATTGCTAATATGTTGATGTTTATCCTTTGAATTTTTAGAAACTAAAGCTTTAGCATAATCAATTGGGTATATTCATGAACATATAGGATTGATAAACTGAATACAAACCCTAGGCATCCTTCATTCATTGCATTTTAATCAACATTTTTTTTTAATTTCCTGTTTTGCAATTATTTCTTTTCAAATTCAAATCAAACAGATTTTTTTTTTACATTTAATTTGCTTCAAAAAGGAACAAGTGATTTCCATTTGCAATTCCTTGAGAGATATGACCTTCAATGCTTCCGATATACTACAATTGCCCCGTATACTCGCGAGTCACTTTTGGATAGTATATTTTGAGTCGAACAAGTTTTTGGCACCGTTGCTAGGGAATTGCAAAGCGAATTAATTTGTTTCACTATAATTATTTTTGTTTCTAGTTTTTATTTACATTTGTTTTTCGAGATTTTATGCAAGTAAGAAGATCTCTGGAAGGAGAGATTGTCCTTTTTTTTATAATGTTCACAGGGTAAGTGGAAGGAGAATTGACCCAATTAAAGAACAAACCGGTCAAGAAAAACAAGTTTTTAGTGACTAAGAAGAAACCAGTCAAGAAGAAATGGCACAAGAATGCCGACCCATGAAGGAGTATGCTCAGCCAATCATAGGCACCGCAACATCATGCATTAGACTCAATGCTACTGCTCGAAATTATGAGTTGAAGAACATCCATTACAGCGTGCTCCCATCATTCTATCAAATGTCAAATGAAGACCCTTTGAACTTCATCTGAGACTTTTATGCTACCATCCAGATCTTCCCTCTACAAGTCTGACAGAAGATCAACTACGGATAAGATATTTTCCCTACACTCTGAAAGACAGTGCTAAGTCATGGGTGATTTCATTTACCCCTAACTCATTGACCACTTGGGAGGAGGTGTATAATAAATTTATGGGGAAGTTCTATTCTTACCAAAAGATAGCTAAACTAAGATCAAAGATTGCAACTTTCACATAGATGGAAGGAGAACCATTTCATGAGGCATGGGAGAGGTTCAAGATGTTGTAAATCCAGTGCCCACATCATCATTATCCACTGTAGTTGCTCAACCAATTTTTCTATAATGGGCTTAACTTTCAGAGCCAAAGTATGGTTGACAATGCAGCTAGAGGGGCAATGGGAGAAATAACTGCTGAGGAGACATATGACTTGTTTGAAATGCTTGGTGCTAACTTTCAGCAGAAAAGTGTGAGAGGGAGAAGAGTTGTAGTACAAAAAGGAGCTCCTAGCAAAGATGTCGCTATGCAAATAGCTGAACTCATAAGGCAAGTTAAGCTCCTGACAATGACAGGAAACACATTGATTCAAAACCAAGAGGTATGTGGTTTTTGTGGTATTTAGAGGCATGGTGCTAATGTTTGTCCTTCTAGTTTTGATGCCTATGTAGGAGAATTGGAGCAAGCACAAGCTTTGGATGGTTACCAACCTTAGTCAAGAAATGACCCCTTCTCTAACACTTATAACCAAGGTTGGAGGAACCATCCAAATTTGTCATGGAGGAACAACTATCAGTAGTAGCAACAGCCTTAAGTTCAAGTGACGTAAAGACAACACCAGTTTCAAGGAGAAGCATCAAATCAAAATCAGCAAAAGAAGCCATCATTGGAGGATAGCTTGAACACTTTCATTCAGGCTAGCACTTAAATTCAGGAGGCTAATGATCGAAGATTTGACTCTTTAAAAGCAATAGTGAGAAATATGGAGACTCAAGTTAGTCAGATTACAAATCAGGTACAATCAAATTAAAAAAAAAAAACTTCCTTGCTAACTAGAGTAAGCTAAGTCCATCATGGTTCTTTGTAGTAGTAAACAAATAAATAATAATGTTGGTAAAGTTTCTAACTATGTAGTGGAGGAAGAGAAAGAGATCGAGACACCGTCCCCATTTAAGTTACACAAAGCATACAATCCTTATCAACCTCTTATTCCATTTCTAGAACATTTAAAAAATAGTAAGCAAGACAAGTAATTTGATGAGCTCTTCACAATGCTATCCAACGCAAGTATCAATTTGCCCTTGCTTAATATGATTAAGAATATGCTTGTGTATGGAAAATTTTTTTAAGGAGCTGAATTCTAAGAAAAGGAGGCTGTAGATAGAGGAGAAAGTAGTAGTATCTAAGGTGATTAATGTTGTACTCCAGCAAAAATAACCTACAAAAGTTAAGGATCCCCGTAGTTTGTCATTGACTTTAGTATAGGCAATGGTGAAAAGGCTAAAGGAATGTTAGATTTAGGTGCTAGTATTAATTTGATGCCATATGCCTTATTTAAGCAATTGAATTTAGGAGAGTTGAAACCCACCAAAATGAGTTTGCAATTAGCTAATAAGTCATTGAGATTTCCTAGGGGAATTATGAAAGATGTGCTAGTGCAAGTAGAAGGGTTAATAGTGCCTGTTAATTTTATGGTGTTGGATATGGGAGATGAGTTGTCTAATAGGTTAGAATTGCATATCTTGTTGGGCAGACCTTTTATGGCAATTACTAATACTTTGATTGATGTTAAAAATGGGAAATTGACTATGACTATTTTGGGCCAAACTATTGAATTTTCCATTTTAATAGTTTATCTGTTCCTACCTCATCACTTATTGAGGAATGCTCTTTTATTGAATACTTTAATATTATTGTCAATGATGTTTTCTTGCAAGAATCCTATGATACAAAAATATTATAGGTGTCTAAGTTGGTTGAGCTCTTGAAAGAAATGTATGGGAGCACTGAAATGTTCAAGGAACAAGCCAAACCTCTTCGTGATAAAAGCCATGTCTAGAAGTCTCTTGCACCAAGTATGAAAGTACTACTCTATAACTCGTGGTGGCATCACGATCTAGGTAAATCTAAACCCCACTGGAGTGGTCCTTTTATTGTGAATGTGGTACATCTCTCTAGAGTAGTAGATTTGTTTAACTTTCATAGAGATAAAATTTTTAGAGTCAATGGTTAGAGAATAAAACCACATTTTAAGAGAGTGGGAAAATTTAAGGAATTTAAGGTTCCTTAATATCTTCCAAAACATCTAGCTAAGATGACATTAAAGAAGCACTCGATGGGAGGTAGCCCATTATTGTCTTTGAAATTTCATTTTCAAAATCTATTTTGTTTTAATAAAGTCCTATCTTGGAAACTATTTGCATTGAGTCATTTTTATAGCATAATTGTAGGAATAATTCAGTTGTCCTATGCTTTAAGGAAAATTTTTCAAGCAATCTTAAGTACTAATGTTTCAAATGTTTTGCACTTATCATGATCTTAAATGTTTTTGTTTACCTCTAATTTATTGCAAAGCATGCTAGACTCTACCATACCTTAGTTAGCTTTGAAGCCTAAACATTGTTTTACTTTGTTGTAATTGAGTGTGCCATTTTGATTAAGCATCTCTAGAGCTTACCTAGGCATACTTGTCAAGACCACATTGTAATTTCAATTCAGGCATTAAAATGATAATGGCATTAGGATTCACCCTTTTAGCTTAAATGGCCAACCTTGAATATTACTTCCATTAGCAAGCCACTTCAAATTTTGACCTTTTCTTAGGAAACATATAGCTTACGCCTTACTCTTCACTTTAATTTTCATCTGTTTATCCCTCCTTAAGGATTTGAGCATTTGGAGATCTTTTCATTAAAGTTGAATGTGTTGACATTTCTTGAGGTCAAGCAAAGATTTTAAGAGTGGGGAGAGGAAATTTATATTGCCTTGGGGGATATGTTCTTGAGAAATCTATGATGTAATAGACTTCATTTTTTCTTAAAAAAAGAAAAATGAAAGAAAAAAAAAAGAACAAAACAAAAAAAAAATTAAAAAGAAAATAATGGAAAACGAATGAATGATGAAGTCTAACATGAATTTGAACATATTGTTGCATTGCAATTGTTAATTTAAAGAATATGGTAAGATGTTGCAACAAACATTTAGTAGAATTCGGGGAAGTATTTTGTCTTTGAGCTTATTATTTGATCTTGAATGCTCTTATGCTCAATGGTTAAACTTATTTTTCCTTTTTCCTTCCTTTAACCTAGCCCCATTACAACCAAATGAAAGACCTTTTGATTGATACCTTGAATTAAATTAGTGGTGGAGATTGGATCAATATGCAAGTTTATGGTAGTTTGCCTTCAAGTATGGTTTGAATGATTTTCTATTTAAATTGAGAGAAACACTTAGTAAACGAGTAGTCTATCTTGTTAGTCATGTTTGGAGGCAACTAATTTCTGAATAGAGGAGACATATGCAAACTTTTGAATTGTTTCTATTGAGGTTGTTGTACTGGGATTGCTAGATGATTAATGAATGCCCATTATATGCCTATTATATGTCATGATTATTGCTTAAGGACAAGCAAATTTCTAAGTGTGGGGTAGTTGTTTTAGCATAGTTTTATCTTATTTTTGGTTCCTTTAATTGTTAATTTATATTTTATTTTTATGATTTTATGATGCTTTTAATGTGTTTGTTAAGTTATTTTTAGTTGCAATAATAATTGAAGAAATGGAAGAAATTTTGGGCTAAATCAAAAAATTCGACAGAACGTTACACACTAGACAGCTTGTCATAGCTAGTAACAAGCCAGCAACCCCAGCTCCACGCAACGACCTCCCGGCGTAGGTAATAGCTTGCTATCTATAGCCTATATAGCCCCAGTACCCACAACAGACTCCTAGTGCGTGCAACAGGAAGCCATCTATAGCCTATATGGCCCTAGCATCGGCAGCAGACTCCCAGCATATATAGCAGGATGCATAGCCCATGGAAAATTCTCACATCCCCTAGCTCCAAGCTCCCAACTGTGAACCTTTAATTCTGCACTTTCTAGAATTACAAACCATTTAGTCTAGAAAAGAATCAATTGAGACACCCAAATCATTATCAAATCATCTCAAACTTAGTAACGAGTGCAACACAATGGAATCATGGAAAACAGTTGAGAAACGAGCGAGAATGGGCGAAAATGGCAAAATGGGTGAATCAGCGTCGGTTGTTATGCTGAAGAGCCTATTGATATGTCGCAAAGCATTCTACAGCACTGTCGCAAAGGCTTGTGCAGTACCCATAGCAAATTTTTCCTCCCATATTAGAAATTTATGCCTCTATGCTGTAGTCCTCCCTCTATATATAGATGGCCTCTGTACTTTTCAAAAAAATAGCAACTTCAGAGCTTGAAAAGCATTAACTTTAAGCAAACCACTTTGCATTTGCTCCTTGCTTTGCAAATCAAGTTGGGGGGTTTCTCCTTAATTCCTACTCAACTAATTAAAGGCTTTTCGTTAACCTGTTCGAGGCAATTCTATTGCCTAAGGCTCATTTTTCCAATTCGAGGCTAGCTGCTACCCAACATCCAAGGCTAGCCGCCATCCACCATCCAAGGCTAGCCATCACCTACCATACAAAGTCAGTCAATGCCTGCCATCTAAGGCTAGCCACCACCCATCATCTAAGGCTAGCCGCCGCCCTTTATCCAAAGCCAGCCGCCGCTCGCCATCCAAAGCCAGCCGCCGCTCGCCATCCAAAGCCAGCCGCCTCCTACCATCTGAGGCTAGTCATCACTCATCATTTGAGGTAAGCTTCTTCTTCATTAATTTTCTTTTAAATTTCCTTGCATCTTTTAGTTAGTTAATTAAATTGATTCATCTAGGTTGCTAGCTAATCAACTCAGTAATAAATTAAATTAATTAACTAACTCAACTCTCTTTTAATCAATCAATCAAAACATGATAAAGTGGCTAGGCTAAACTAACCCCTTCACAAGAAGGGAGAACTATATGGGTTCTGATTCCCATTTAAAGGGATACGTAGGCATGCTTGGTTCAGGCATCGAATCCAACTAAAATTAACCAACTCTCCCCCTATCACCTTCTTCACTTGCTTTTATTTTGCTTTCCTTTACTTAGTTATTAGGTTTAGTTTAGGGAATGTGTGACTTCCCTAGAACCCATAAAGGCTAGAGGAGGTATCCCCTAAGTTTGGATTTCATTGTAATATTGACTCTCTTTTACCTTGAATTCTAATTATGTATAAACTTTATGGACTGAATGATCATGCATATTATAAATTGTTCATGCATTTTAATTGTTCATGAAATATATTTTAAGTCACTCTTATATTCATTGGCCAAACTTATTTTGTTAAAATAAACTAAAAACCTAGTCCCCAAATCCTCTTTGGTTTCGAGGCTAGTGATCTTTGTCCTATAGGTAATAATTAGAGTCAAATGGGTTTTTTCCTGAATTCTAATTATGTATAAACTTTATGGACTGAATGATCATGCATATTATAAATTGTTCATGCATTTTAATTGTTCATGAAATATATTTTAAGTCACTCTTATATTCATTGGCCAAACTTATTTTGTTAAAATAAACTAAAAACCTAGTCCCCAAATCCTCTTTGGTTTCGAGGCTAGTGATCTTTGTCCTATAGGTAATAATTAGAGTCAAATGGGTTTTTTCCTTATATTTTCCCAAATAAAAACAAATTAAGGTGGCAAATCTAAGAAATAATTTTCAAACCATCAAAGATAAGCTCGAGGGCTTCCTTGTGAATTTTTTTCCTAAATGAGCATTTCGCCTCCCTTTAGCAGATCGGACTGATGCTCGGGTGAGGCCTCACACCAACACCCTACCGCACCATTGTTGAGATGTAACCGAATTTTATCTAAGTTTTTGAGGGATTTTTGACCTTAGGTCATTTTGGAAAGTATAAATAGAAGGAGAAATATTTATTTTAGGGGGGGAGCCGACTTGAGGAAGAGGCTAAATGACGTTTATTTGAATTTTTCCAGTTTTACATCATTTCTTCTTCTATTTCTCATCTAGTTTTCATATTTCTACTTAGATTAGGATCAAATTCAGTTCTTGGAAACTCTATTGTAACGATTCAAGTGATTGAATCAAATCGAATGGGTTTATTTACGAGGTTTAAATCTTATTTCATCATTACTTTCTTTTGGATTATTAAATTAATAAAATTGATTTAATGGATTCCTTTGAATATAATGAAATTGAGATGATTTCTTTGTTTACCATGAACTAATTTCATCCTTGTCTAGGGTTTGGATGAAGTGTTCATGATATGCTACTGAATTAAATCCCTTTTCATTAAGCTTTATTTTCTTAATTGAACTGATTGATTGTCATGAACAATTATTTAGCTATCAATTATTTGACCTAGGTTTTGAACAAAGGAACGAGAGTTGAAGTTCAATTCTGGATTTCATTCCTTTAGGATCTTAAAACAAATTAGAAATGTAAGTTTTAAGATTAGGTTTTAGTTTTTGATAGAATGATTTCTATGAATGCAATTGCTAATAGATTGATTTTTATCCTTTGAATTGTTTGAAACTAAGGCTTTAGCATAATCATTGTTAAAAGCTTGGGCTTGGGCTTCGTGATGAAGGCTTTTGGTTAAAAGACTTTTGGGCTTTGAAGATAGTTTGTCAGTATGGGAGTTTGTCAGCATAGGCTACAAGAGTGCTTTGGACCTCTTCTGATGATTGTTAGCTTTAGCTCAAGTATGGTGCTAAAGGTTTTGGTCATAATGAGGTCACAAGCTTATAGATAAAGGTTTTCCCTTGGACATGATTGCATCAACTTAAGAGAATTAAATTGAGAATGATTTGTAGGTGTGAACCCTCTATTTTGCACCTCCAAATGACCGACATTTGATCATGAGTGCATAAAATCAAACTGGGCTGAAATCATATCAGAGACGAAGAAGAACGGGCTAAAAAATGAATTGCAACATCCCGCAGGCTCGCAGTGGTAACTCGCAACCACAGTCGCCTTTGTAGTTACCACAGAGGTCCCTGCGGTAGCCAATTAGCTATCGCAGCCGGCCCTACGACAACCATAAAGGGCTCTAAGGTTACTATAGCCAACACTTCAGTTACTGCAATATGCCCCTTTCAGAATCCTACCTAGAAACTGTGAATTTTTAGCCCCAAACGCCTTTGATAAATACCTTGCACCTCATAACAGCTTGGACACACAACTACATGCTTTTATACTCTCCCTAAAGCTTTCTAAACCCTATTTCTAAGCTTTCCAATCATCAAAATCCTCTTCCAAAACCTCCTCCATCATATAAAACCTCATTCATAGGTTTCCTAATCATCTCAAAACCCCATTCACAAGCCTCCTAATCATCTCAAGTTCTATTCTTAAGCTTTCTAATCAAGAAAAGGTTTAATTCAAGCCTTTTCTTTCAAAGGGAATTTGTGGTTCTCAAGCAAAGGTGTTATCCAAGTCCCTTCAAGGAGAGTTCACACTATTCAAGAGTCCTTCTTCCAAAAGGAGTGCTCGTGATATCCCTAGGCCAAGGTGGAACTTAGATCCGGTGCTAAGCTCGTTCCCTACATTCCTCGCTGATGAAAGCCAAAGGTAAAAGTTCCTTCCTTTTCCTTTTCAATTTCAATTTCAAGATCTAAATTTGAAAAGATCTAATTTATGCTAATTAAAATCTAACCTAATTAACAAATCTTTAAGCCCTTTAAAATAAATCAAAATATGATAACAAAGGCTATGACTTAAAACCCCTCCATTGCAAGAAGGAAGAACTACGTAGGGTTTGATTCCCATTCAAAGGGATACACAGGCTTACCGTCTCTAAGGCATTTAACTCTGCTAAAATTAATAACTTCTTCTCTCTATCACCTTTTTCATATAGTTTAGGATTGAAATTACTTTTCTTAAATAAAAATAAAAATTTTAATTCTTTTTATTACAATTGTTTTAATACTCTCTTTTTTATTTTAGTTGTTTAGGTTATATTTGGGCAATGTGTGCTTTTCCTAAAAATCATAAGGGCTAGAGAAAAGATCCCTTGATTTTGATATTTTGACTTATAATGGTTTTAAATAGTTTCTCCCTTATCTTTTTGTATTTTGTAATCATCATTATTTAAGCCAAACTAATTTTTTTGTATTGTTTTAACCAAAACCTAGTCCCTGAGCCCTTTTTGGTCATTCAAGGATTAGTGTTTTTCCTTGGGATAAATGGTATAATTTTGAAGTCAATCAAATTGGGTTTTTCCTTTAATTTTCCCAACTAAAATAAACAAAATTAAAGTGGTGACTCCTTTGACAAATTACAACTTACAAAATATAATTTTTCTGAACTCATAACGAGTTCCAATAGTGATGTTTCTCCCAAATGGGCATCTTTTATTCCTCTTTTGTGGATCAGACTAGACGCTTGGGTGAGACCTCACAGTAGGTCTTAAGAGACTTTGATCTTAGGGATCATATTGTTTGCCAAGTAGCCTTGACATTTCAAGGATAATAAGATGTTTGCCAAAGAGGCATAGGATAGGCTTTGACTGGTTCGAGCCCTTTTTAATCAACTTGAGGATGATAAGCTTTAGGGGATATGCCTCGACTACTAGTTTTGTTAAGGAATTTGACTTCAATGATGATGACTCCTCAGACACTTAGGAATCTTTCATTCTACTTATATTAAGATTTTTCTAAGGAAAGGATGATATGAGGCTAGAGCTTGAAATGATGGTATGATTCACCAATGAGGCTTTGGATGAAGAATAGGTTAGAACATATGAAAAGGATTAGGGAGGTTGTATAGTTTTGCTATTTGTAGCATGATTCATGGAAAAGAGTAAGTCAATCTTGTTTGTTTTTTGAGATCGAAGGGACATTTGGGGTGACACTCTATTAGCTTGAATGTAGATGACGTAGTGCCCTAAGGAGTGGCTAAAGGACCAGTAAGAAGAGACAACTTAAGGATCATGCTCCTAATGAGAGATAAGATTGTGATGGATACGAGATATGCATTAGCTCTTCGAGCTACACGACAGGATGAATTAACAAGAGATGATGATGTTCTAGGAAGACATGCCTCTATTGTAGGATAAGGGCATAATAGACAACATTACTTTAGAGAACAAGCCTCTAGTAAGGAAGGATGAATTTGAAGACATGAGATAAGAGGATTGAATGGAGATGATTCGACAACTTTGGATAAGGAAAAGTTGACTAGAATGAGCTTTCTCTCTCTCTCCCTCTCTCTCTCTCTCTCAGCTCTAACTTCTACCTAAGCCACCCTTTCATGTTTTCAACTTAGCAAGCTTGAATTAATGAAATTTAGAAGAAAATGTTCCACCATGATTTAAGCTATTACTTTTCTTCATGTCAAGGGGCTCTAACCTTTGAATTTTGGGTTTCACAAAGGTCTTCTCTGAACTTGGTGCCCTTTGTTGAGGTGCATCATTTGATTATCCAATGTGCAATAGGTAATTACATTTACTTGCTCTTTGTACTTCCACTATCTGATGAGAAGTTCATCACTTAATCTTCTTTGATTGGGAATAGTGAAGCTATTATGGCACTTAAAATTTTAATTTATGCTTATTGTGGTGGATTTAATTGACTATTTGTTTAATTCTCTCTTTTTCCTTTTTCTTGCTTTTTTCTTTTTTTTCTTTTAAAAAAAGCTCATCCATGTTGGACTAATAAGAAAGATAAGAAAATAAATGCATAAATGATGAAAAGAAAATATGGATGTATTATTATAAAAAAAAAAACTTTATTACAAGATAATGAAAGAGACCAATATGGTTGACATAAAATATACGAAAAAGAAAATAAGATGATAGACTTAGACTTGGATTTAGACTCAAACTCATAGAATTGGACTTAGATATAGATTCATATTTGGAATTCAATCTTAGACAAATCAAATTAGCTAAACTTGAACTCCTCTATAACATGTTACTCATAGTTGAGGTAAGGCAAGATCAAATTAGGTTTAGGTTCCTCATTATTTTTTTAGGTTGGTGGTGGGGAATTTTGCTTGAAATGATTTATTTTGAATGCAATCTTCAACCTTTGATGTAGTTGCAACCAAAGCTCTAAAGGTGGGGAGGTATTGTGTTAACAAGTAGGCTCTATAGGTTTAGAGTAGATTGTTGATAATGATATCCACTTGTTCTTACTTGATTGGTCTATTTTCTATTTGAGTAGCTTTAGCCCTTCACCTTGTAAGGAACATAGAGGACTCATTTGGAAGCTGCTTGGTGATTTCCAAATCACACCTAGGACATTTACTTTAATGTTATAATGATATTGTCTAACAAAGGCATGACAAATATCATCCCATATTCTTTTTTGGCTCCTGTCCAGTGAAAGGAACCATCTCCTGGCAACTCTAGTTAATGTTTGTTAGCACAGTTGAGCAAGGAGCTCATCGCTAAGTCCTGAAGGTTTCATTGCCCCTACATATATTTTTAGATGGGTCTTAATGCAAATAGTTCCTTCAAATCTATCCAATTTAGGCATTTTGAATTTAGGAGGAAGTTTAGCATTAGGGAACAAGGTCAAGCTATCTATATTAATTAAGTTATTGTGGTGCTTTAAGGATTTAATGGTTTTCTCCATAACTTCATGTTTATCCATGAGCAATTTCATATTTAGATGAGAGAAAATTTCTCCACCTTAAAAAGGATTTAGGAGAGAGAAAGAGCTAGAGTGGGTAGTAATGCTTGGGGCTTGAGTATTTGTAGATTTCTCAAGATAGTTCTAGTTTGGATTATTGTTAATATTGAGGTTTGCTTGGTTAATCATGGCTCGAACTTCCTCAATAATGAACTGCCTTTATTCCTTTATGTTTTATTCAAATTGGATTTATTGAGCAGCCATGATAGCTTGGAAATGCTCTTCTTACTTCTTAAGAGGTCAGGGCATCCATATCAACCTAGCTAGCCATTGGTACCTTGAAGGAAAGTAAAAGAAACCTAGTAAGCAAATGGGTAGGGATAAAAAAGGGGATGGCAAGTAGACTCTAAGGGAAAAAGGATTCCCTATGGATTGGTGGGCCAACTATTTTAGGGTTTATGGTATCATATTAAGCCAAAGGTATTGGGGTGGTGTTTCAAATTTTAAGGTTTATGGTATGTTAAACCAAAGATCTTGGGTTTAATGGTAGTGGATGATAGTGTCTTGTGGTTAGGTTGACAAGGTATAAGTAAAGATAAGGGCAGAGGTGTATGGTGTTAGCTAGGTCGATATTTAGCTAAGGGAGCTAAGTCAAATTTTAGCTTTGGAAACTAGGTCAAAATTTAGTTTTAAATGACTAGATTGAATTTTAGCTCTGAGTAGCTAAAGTGTAGCTTGAAAAGCCAGGTCAGAGTTTAGCCTCGAGTAATTAGGATTTCAATTTATGGATGGTTTACCATAGACATAGGATAGAGGGACCACAGGTTTTATGATTGGGCTATGGATGTACCATAGATTTAGATGTTAGGTGAATAATGGGTTTGGTGATAATTAGATAATTGGTTTGATTGTACTGGACCATAAGCTTAAATATGCCATGGGTTTGGATAGTACTGTAAAAGATGAAGCCAAGTCAGCATTTAGCTTGGGTAAGGACTATAGATAAGTATGAAGCTGGATCAGTGTTTAGCTTTGGTAAGGAACATTTAGCTTGGGTAAAGATTATTGAGGATGAAAGCTAGGCTAGTGTTTAGCTTGTGTAAGAATTATGAAGGATGAAAGCTAGGTCAGTATTTAGCCTAGGAAAGGTTTATGAGTGAGAATGAAGCTAGGTCAGTATTTAGCTTGGGAAGGGATTGAGGATCAGGGTAAAGCTTGGTCAGTGTTTGGCTTAAATAAGGATTGTGAGGAGTAAAGCTAGGTCAAATTTTGGATGTAAATAGAAGTACCATGGATGGGTTTATTTTTACCATGAGTTGGACATGGGTTTGAGTTTTTGACCATGGGTTAATGTGGATCATAGGTTTGGGTGTGAAGATGTTTAAATAGAGGTGAGAGGGTTTAAAGTGAAGGAGAGGGTGTTTAGGATAGAGGTGATAGTATTTAAAGGGTAGGTGTTTGAATAGAGGTAAGAGTGTTTAAGCCTTCTTTGGTTTAATATTCAACCTAGACTTGAGATGAATGCATATTTTGTTATATAGTATAGATGCATGATATGCATAGGGAAAACATTTCATGAGGATGCAAAGGTGGAAGGTTTTGATTATGGTATATACGACCTAAGTTCAGGATCTAGATTCATTATATGAAAACGTAAGGGTGACTTGGATAAGGCACCTATCATATTAGAGCAGCAATATACCTAACTAATGTGAATCAAGGATCACATAGCTCTAACAGTATGCTCATGCTCATTACACCTTCAAAAGGATCAAAGGATTCATTATAGGTGGATGATTTTACTATCGATGAATAAACCCAAGGAGGGTTATCCACTCGATTCTAGTCACTATCCATTATCTTTCTAGAACTAGGTTTGGAGGCAAAGAGCTTATGCATATGATGTATGAAAGTCATTTTTGCATAAAAAGTGCTAAACTTTAATTTAAACCAATTGGTAGTCCTTTTATTTCTTTTGTTAAAAAGAAGGTAATTCCTAGTGAAGTCACTAGCTGTGAGGCTAGCATAAGCACTAGTCCAATCCACTAAAAAGGAATCAAAATACTCAATTTGGGAAAAGTTTCACGGTGAAACCTTCGGATTTAGATTGGTTGATTTTGAAAATTGATTTAGAGTTGCCATCTAAATTTTATTTTTTATTTGGGAAAAAGTTAAGGAAAAACCCAATTAAATGACTCCAATTTTATCCTAATAGAAAAAATGCACTAGTTTGGCAAGTTTAATGCAAAATGATATTAAAATGAATTTCATGAATAGTTTATGAATGTATAGACAGTTATAATATGCATGATTAATTCATTCATTCATTCATCCATTTAATAAGTAAAAGAGCAAAAAGAAAAGTAAAAGGAAAATCATAAATTAAATTTACATGAAAATACCCAAAATATGAGATATTTCCTCTAGCCCTTATGGGATTCTAAGGAAGTCACACATTTCTCAAACTAAATTCTAAAGCAACACAATAAAACAAAGAATATAAAACAAATCCTAATCTATATGAAGAAGGTGAAAAATAGGGGAAATGTTATTTACTTTAGCTAGATTTGATGCTTAGAACAAGCATGATTACGTATCACTTCCAATGGGATCAAAATCTGCGTAGTTTGCATTTCTTATCCTTTTATTATATTTTAGTTCATTGATTAAAAGAATGATTGAATTAATTTATTTAACCAATTTAATTGATTACCAAGTTGTCAATTAGGTCAAATTTAATTAACATGAATAAAATTAAAGTGATTAATTAGAGAGTAAGGGCCAGAAGAGAAATAAAAAAGGCAAGAAGCCTTAGAGGGAGAAGAGATCCCAAGATAGGAATTCCTAAGGAGGGAAAATAAAATAAAATAAAATAAAATAAATAAATGAAGAAAAAGAAAAAGGAAACTTACTTCAAACGGCGGGCAAATACTAGCCTCGAACAATGGGCGAAAGACGGTGACTTTCCTCAAACAATGTGACTTGATGGTCAACTCAGAAAGTCGCAACCCAACTTGCATTGCAAAGTAAAGAGCAATAGCAAAGTAAAAATAAAAGAAAACTTTAAACTAAAAAGCTTATTCCTTAGAAGATCTAGCTTGTGGAGATGGTTCGCTTGATGCAAAGGTTAATCAAGCAAGCCAAGAGATCAAGAGGTGAAGAAAAACTTAGTAGGAGGACCCCTATATATAATGGAATGACTAGGGGAAGAGTTTGTAAAGTTTCAATGCGGGATTGTTGCAAAAAAAGTGAAGAAAATCTATTTTCGCCCATTCTCACTCATTTCTCATCTATTTTTCGCGATTATAGTTGTATTGTATTGTGAACCTTCAAATTTGCATCCTTAAGATCCGATAGCAGCTTAACACTTGCTAAGATTCATGTACAATGCATACGATGATCCCGCTAGCCAGTTAGCGGGCAAGGGTTAAAGGGGCAGCATCCCATTGAAAAAAAAATTCTTGAAACTTGCACCTTCAGATGATTAGTACTTGATTACGAACCCATAGAATCAAACTAGGCTTAAATCAGATAAAAAACGAATGATAACGGGCTGAAAAATGAAAGGCCCGCTATGGCAACTCACAACCTGCTGCGGTTATTGCAGCCACCTCTGTGATTACCACAGAGGTCCCTGTGGTAGCCAATTGGCTACCACAGTTGACTCTGCAGTGACCACAAAGGGCTCTGCGGTTACCGCAACCAACTCCTCGGTTACTGCAGTGAGCCCTTTTCAGAATCCTACCTGAAAATTGTTAATTTTTAGCCCCAAACTCCTCTTATAAATACCTTGCTCCTCTTAATAGCTAAAGAGACACAATCATATACTTCTATACTCTCCCTAAAGCTTTCTAAACCCTATTTCTAAGCTTTTTAATCATCAAAACCCCCTTCCTAAACCTCCGAATCTCTAAAATCTCATCTCAAAATCTCCTTCATCACATAAAACCCCATTCATAAGTTTCCTAATCATCTCAAAACCCCATTCACAAGCCTCCTAATCACCTCAAGTTATATTCTTAAACTTCCTAATCAAGAAAAGGTTCAATTCAAGCCATTTCTTTCAAAGAGAATTTGTGGTTCTCAAACAAAGGTGTTATCTATGTCCCTCCAAAAGAGTCCACGCTATTCAAGAGTCGTTCTTGCAAAAGGAGTGCTCATGATATCCCAAGGCCAAGGTAGAACTTAGATCTGGTGCTAAGCTTGCTCCCTACATTCCTTGCCAACATAAGCCAAAGGTAAAAGTTCTTTCCTTTTCCTTTTCAATTTCAATTTCAAGATCTAAATCTGAAAAGATCTAATTTTTGTTAATTAAAATCTAACCTAATTAACAAATCTCTAAAGCCCTTTAAAATCAATCCAAACATGATAACAAAGGGAATTACTTAAAAACCCCTCCTTCGCAAAAAGGGAGAACAGTGTGGGGTTTGATTCTCATTCAAAGGGATACGCAGGCTTACCATCTCTAAGACATTCAACTCAACTAAAATTAACAATTTCTTCTCTCTGTCAACTTCTTCACATAGCTTAGGATTGAAATTACTTTTCTTAAATAAAAATTGAAAATTTAACTCTTTTTATTATAATTGTTTTAATACTCTCTTTCTTATTTTAGTTGTTTAGATTATATTTGGGGAATGTGTGCTTTTCCTAGAACACATAAGGGCTAGAGGAAAGATCCCCTGTTTTAGTATTTTAACTTGTAATAGTTTTAAGTAATTTTTTCTTTACTTTTTGCATCTTGTGATTATCTTTATCTCATATCTGTCATATATTTCACGAGTAATATTTGTTTCATACATCATATTATATCTGTTCATGCATACATAAAAACTTCTTTTCAAAAGCTATTTAAGCCAAACTGATTTCTTGTATTGTTTTAACCAAAATCTAGTCCCTGAACCCTTTTTGGTCATTCAAGGACTAGTGCTTTTCCCTAGGATAAATAGTATAATTTTTTAGTCAATCAAATTGTATTTTTCCTTTAATTTTCCCAACTAAAATAAACAAAATTAAAGTGGTGACTCTCTTTTGCAAATTACAACTTATAAAATATAATTTTCTGAACTCATAGCGGGTTCCAATAGTGATGTTTCTCCCAAATGGGCATTTTTGATTCCCCTTAGCTGATTAGACTGGGTGCTTAGGCAAGGCCTCACATGTATTTGTTATTCAATCTCGGATGATATGAGGATGGTTTAGAGGCCAAAGGTATGGGTCCTAGATCCCAGGGGTACATTTCCTTATTTTCAGGTTTTGGTGATTTTTGGCATTTTCACTTCTGGAGGTCTATTTACCTAGCCTAAGCACCTCTAAGATTCAAATACAATATGGATGGTAAAAAATTAAGGGATCACACCATCACTTAGATCTAGTAAGCCCACTCTAGTGGACAAGACAAAACTGTACATCAAGGCTATCAGGGGATGAAAGAAGGGCTGGTCTACACGTCAGTTTATGGAGTGCAATCATTTTATGGACATCCCGATGCCAATTTTTCATATGATCCACTACCTCCCACATATGCAGAGATACAACAAGATATTGATAGGTGAGTTACAGAGCAATTGGAAGAGCTTAAGTAGCTGATGGAGGAGTGCATGGGCCGTCGAATGCAAGAGTTTATGCAAGCTATGTACCACAGGACTAGGGTATTAATGTATCTATGGCACCTCCTTTGCCAGCTCCTCACCATACGATGGTCAATCCTACCACTGATGCTACCACTGACATTACTACTGACGCATACATTGTAGATCCATATGGTGTATAGGGCGGTCAAAAAGGCAATGATGAGGTGGAGGATCTAGACAGTTAGGTTTATATTTTTTTTTTATATTTGTACATAGTAGATTTTATTTTAGGATATATGTAGCTTTGAAAATATTTTTATTTATTTATATTTATAATATTAAATCTATTTCAAATTGCATAATCTTAAATTTTATATTTATATTATTTAACTAAATGATTGCAACATATATAATTAATTATTTCAAAAAATATATTGCACATTATGAGGCCTTGCCCAAGCACTGGTCCAATCCACTAAGGGGAATCAAAATGCTCATTTGGATTTGTACTAACGATGGAACCCTGTGAGGCCTTGCCTGAGCATCGCCCCGATCTACTAAAGGGAATAGAGATGCTCATTCGAGTTTAGACTCACAATGGAACCCTCAGGTTCGGATTGGTTGATATTAAAAAAGATTTTAGAAGTCACCACCTTAATTTATTTTTGAATTGGAAAATTAAGGAAAAATCCAATTGACTTCAACTCTTTAATTTTTAATTAATTTAACCAATGATAAAATCACTAGTCTTCAAACAAAGTTGAGCTCAAGGTACGAGGGTTTTTATTAGATAATCTAAATTTAGCGCTTAAGTTTAATTTGATTTTGAAATAAATTTCATAGATGACAAATATTATATGAAAATTATAATATCATGATTAATGCATGAGCATGGAGAAAAGTAACACAACCACAAATTAACTAATTGCATAAATTAATTAAAAAGGGGAAAGGAGATTGATTGAGATTTGGATTTGAGGTTTGGATTTAGATTTCCAATGTACCTAGGTACCCCATTGAATAAGGATCAAGACTCATGTAATTCATTCCACGATTAAGTGGAGGGATTTAGGAATTTATCAAATTGATTTTTGTGTTTTGGAAGTGAGAGAAAAAGGCTGATACCTTTGCTTTTGGCTGGCAGAGGATTTTACCAGACCGAAATTCTATTTTATCGGGACTAGATGATTGGATTGATTGGGAGATTAATTAATTAATTAAATTGATTAATTAACTAATTAATGTGATGAAATGGATGGATGAATGGATAGATTAATTAATTAAAATGATTAATTATTTAATTTGGATGAGAGTGAATTAAAAAAATGATTAATTTGATTTTGAAAAAAATATATGATTAATTAATTAATTAAAAAGATTAATTAATTAATTGAGTGATTATTGTTAATTTTAAAAAAGAATTTTAGTTAATTAAAAAGATTAATTAACTTGGTTAGGGTAAGATAATTAATTAATTAAAAAGATTTAATTAATTGAAAAGATTAATTAATTAATTAAAGAGTGGTTGGATGGAAAAGAAGAGAGGAATTAGAGGATAACTATCAACTCTAACTCAAAAGGTGTAGAAAAATGGCGGAAATGAGGGAGTATTTATAGGAAAATGAGGGTGAGGGTAATTTGCGAAGTGGAAAAGTGAAAAAACCAAAAGGGTATGGCTAAAAGAAAAAAGCTGAAAAATCATATTGGGGGCATTTTTAGGAACTGCAAAGAGGATAGTGGGGACCATGCCACCGGAAAGGCTGGCAGTGCCACCAGGCTTTTGAGCAACACCACCAGTGTTTCGAGAGGCATGCCGCCTAGGATTGAATGCTTCGGTGGCATGAAATTCTATTTTGGCATCCAAGTCAATTTTTAAGACTTTCGAGTCAGTTTTTAGGAGTTTTAAAGTTTAGAAATTTTATCAATCAGTATTAATAGACTCAAAATTAATTTTAGAACACTTAAGCAGTCAGTCTGAGGGAAAATTACTATCTAGTACAGAAGGACCAGTCAGGGTTGGATAAGAGTTAGTGTTCAAAAATTGAGTATCTTCATACTAATATAATTGAAAGTTCATTTTTTACTTCGAAAGCATTGCCCCCTTAACCCCTACTACTAACCAGCTAGCAGGACTACCATACTATCTCTACATAGTGCACTAATTTTTAGCAGGTGTTAAACTATAGCCAGATGATGATGGTGTAAAATTAAGGGTTCATAATTGCCTTCTCAATAGAATTGTCTTTTCTATAAGGTAATCATAATGATAGTGAACATAGAAAAAGGGATGGTTTAAGAAACCAAAGTGATATCTAGGTCGATGTTTGGACATATGTGGGTGAGAGACATGGTTGAAAAATGAAGATGGTAAAAAGAACCATAGGGATGTTTAAGCAATCATTACTAAACATGCATGGGTGGAAAATGTGGCTAATAAATGGAAACGAGAAAATAGACCAAAGGGATATCTAAACCAATGGCTAGACATTTTTGGGTGAATTGATAGATTTAGGTAAAAGATATGGAAAATGGAACCATATAGATGTCTAGGTGATCGTTTCTAAACACTTATGGGTGAAATTGATGGATTTGAATAAAAAAGATGGAAAAAGGAAACACATTGATGTCTAAGTGATCGTTTCAAGATATTTATGGGTGGAGTTGATGGATTTAGATAAAAGAGATAAAGAAAGAACCACATGGATGTCAAGGTGACCATTTCTACACACTCATAGGTGGAAGAGAATTTTGGATAAGATAATTTAGTGAAAGGAGAGCCTCAACCTATAGCAAGTTAACTCAAGAGATTCTGATAAGATTTGGTAAAGGGAGAGTCTTGGCCTATGGGGAGTCAGTTCAAGAGATTCTAAAAAGATTTCAGTAGGAGAGGCTCGGCCTACAACGAGTTCACTCAAGAGATTCTGATAGGATTTTGGTTGCGCTAAAGAAACTTGGGTTTCTAAATGTGAGGGTTTGGGTCTTTTGGAAGGCTTAAAGGAACTTTACTGGGATTAAAGGGACTTTGAAAGTCACACTTCATCGATTAGATTTGGAAAGGTATCATTCAGCTTCGGGGAAGTACTGGTTAGCTTTAGGAGATATTAGTGAGGTTATTAGCTCAGTTTATGCATGGTGATGCATAATTGAAAATGATTGTATAGGTGCTGGTGAACAGATGATGCATGTTTATACATGCATGTTTCAAAATTCATAGACCTTTTATTTGACTTTAATGCCATACATGATTTGTGATGATGCCTGTAATGGATGATTGCATGGATACATGAGGATGGATTCACGCATTTCTTTATGAATGTATTATTTTTTTATATGACTTTTGTGTCTGTGGAGACATGTATTTGTGGATTGGAAACCTTGACAAGGTTAAGGAACTCAACTTGGATTGATATGGAATAGTTGTCATGGTGGCATTACAAGGAGTTTGAGTGAATTGAGATTTTTCTGAGGGCTTAATTTAGGTTTTAGGATCCAGTGGCCTACATTTTCTATTTTGGTACTGCTGAGGAGGAGCTATGCCTATTCTTGAGGAGTTCAGTATTATGGCTTGGTTGCAACCCGAAGGCAACTCTAGTGGTGCCAGAGCTTAGAGTTTAGCATCTCTTAGATTTTTCAGGAGTTTTTTTGGACTTGTCTCAAAATGTCGTAAGCTAAATGATAGTTGGTGATGGTCAAGTGAATTTGACTAATGTGATTGACAAGTTTTATGATCATAATGACCAAGGAGACAGAAGGGGGCAGAGCCTTAAGATGAGGGCTTTAGTTTTCTATTTAAAAGTTGGATATGGGTTTGTTAATTAGGGTAATGCTAAAGTGGTAGATGAAGCAGAGGCATTTTGGGTTAGAGCTAGGCTAACAAAGACACTGATGAGTCTTGATTACTTTGTTTGGGATTTAGAGAGATGAACTGTCTTGCCAATTATTCAATAGGTGAGAAATGAGAAAAATTTATCTATTCTTATCCTTTTCTATTAAGGGTTATTTATAGGTGTCTGTTTTAGGTTTTAGGTTATCTTAGAAGTGTGGTAGATGGATTATTTTTGAGTGGTGGCCCCTACTTTTTAGTCTGTATATGCCTTATCGAGACTCGATCAAAGATTGAATAGGGTCGCTGCTTGTAACTTGCCCCCAGAGGACACATTTTTAGCACTACTAATGGTAAAGGATTGAATCTCTCATAACTGGAGGCCATAGGCATCGATTTTGCCTATTAGGTTTGGTTTAAATGACCTTCCACCAGGGGATGAGGGTTTTGAGGCAAATGAGGCAAACTCAAGATGTGCCCCCAATTTCCCTTTATTGGAGTCTACGCAAATCACAGCCTCCATTACCAGAGCTATAGGGATGGTTGGCTAAGGAGTTATCATTGTTCGTTCTAGAATTTCACTTAAGACCATAAAGAGGTATGATAAGTGGTGGATAAAGGTGGTTTAGCAAGTTGAGAGAGAGCACTAGGCTACATTGCTAAAGGGAATAAAGGGCGGCGCAGTTGAGGAGAGATAGGCTGCCAAAGGAGCCATCGCTAGAAAAAGGTCTGCAACATAGACAAAAAGGGTGACTCGATCTTTGAAAGAGAGTCGGGGGTCTATTAGAAGTGCAACACCATAGGTTGCAATAGTGACTCAAACTGCATTAGAGGTGACAAAGGAGACTATAACTATAGTGAGGACATGATGACACTAAATTGGAGGTTCAGATAAGGATTGCTATAGTTAGGGAAAAAAAGGATACTGTAGTTTCTGAACTGCAAAGGAGGAGCAGTTTCAAAACTACTGATACTTAAGAAACGGTTTTCAATCTTACTATGGTAAGTAGTTCTAATTCTATTGGAACATCTACTGTTACAGCAGAGGGAGCTATAGAGATTTGGAGGAGATGAGTGCCCATTTGAGGAGATTATGGTAAACTCTGATTCTAAGGAGGACACAAGAGATGTGCACCTCAAGAGGTAGAGGAGGACTAGCTAGACCATAACTTTAGACATTACCTTTTTGTTCAAAATAATCGCAGGTTGATAGGAATACATAAAACAGGATAAGCTATAGACAACATTGAAAGGGTTACCCTTTTTATCTTAATGATGGGTTTTTTTTTGCAAAATCTGATCACCATTAAATGAGACATCTTTTATTTTTGCTCTAATTTCTGCCAAAGCCTCTCTTTTGAGTTTTCAGCTTAACGAGCATTCTTTTCTTCTTCTTTTTTCTTCTCTTTTTTTGATTTTTTTAGGCAAAAGAATTAACTAAATGATGTATTAGGCATAGAGAAAATGAGAATGCGATGCAAACAAATATTTTATATTATGATTTAGACTGTGCCTGTGACAAGCTGCTTATGTATCTCTTATAATCATTTTCCTCTCATTAATTTTTCTCATTTTTTAGGGAGAATCTGGTCCATGAAGTTTTGATTATATGTGCATGAAAATAGAAATGAAATACAGATGTCATCTTCTGATGAAGTATCATTTTGGCTTATTCAAGTTGCAAGGATGGGAAAAATAATTTCTGTCCATATCCATAAGGATGGCACCTTTGTCAGATAGGATCTTCTTAAGCACATACTGTCCAGCTCAGTTTGGTTTGAACTTCTTTTTGGATCATGAATAGAGGCTTGGATTTCTCTCAAAACTGATTTCCTTCTTGCGAACCCTTGTCTCTTGCCTTCTAGTTGAAGTGCTCTGCTAATCTCCATTAATAATAATGAATTTTATATAGAGCATCAATTTTCTTTCCCTTAATGGCATTCAGCTGGTCATGATACCTTTCTATATATTCTATCTTCATTCTTTGCAGCTTCTCCTTAACTGGTTTCTTATGTGTGTAGTTGGGATCTTGTGAATTATGATGCTTAGATCATCCCTATCATATCCTTGTCTTGTACAACTCATGAGTTTTTCCACTACTGCCGTACAAATACAGTGTATGAGATTTTAGATTTTTTTTTGGGCCATAATTAATTGATCATTTTGCCTTTTTCATATTTTTTGTGTTGTTTTTTTTATTTTTCATTTTTTTTATTGCTTTTTTCTTTTTTTTTTTTAGATGTCCTATTTAAAGATAAACCAAAAGAATTAAAGCGAAATAAAAAGTCAAAAAATTTTTCATTTCTACAAAAGTCCCATTATCATAGGTTACATTAAAGGATAAGTTGAAAAGGAGGACAAGACTCAACGAACTCACACTCAAAGAATGATTTAATAGATACATACTCAAAAGACTTAGAGTTAGACTTAGATGACTCAGACTTAGACTCATACATACACTCGAAAGACTCGAATAGGGGCACAGTAGGGTTGGCATTCTTCTCAAAATATCAGTTATTAGGTGAAGTTTGAGAAGGTCGGGTGAGCTTAGTGGTTCAGAAAAGGATAAGTGGTGGTGCTAGACTTTAGGTCTAGGAGCAATGACATCTCTGCTATCAATGAGGTCTTAAATTTTTTGCTTCAAAGCCTTGCATGCAACAGTTTTATACCCTAGCCCTCGATGATAATCGCAGTACTCGTTAGCATTATAGCCCTTGGGCAAAAGGTTAGGAGGTGCTCTTGGCTCTAAAGGCTCGATAAGATGGGCTTCTAAGGTCTTCTTATAAATAGTGCTTAAAGGAATGCCTAACTCATAGAAAGCTTTTCTTTCCAACCTCAATGGCTAGTGATAAGAGACAACATTTACCTCCCCCTTCTCTTTAGTGGTGGAGTTGATAGAGTTAGTGGTGTAATTATTATTCTTATGATACCTCGAACTAGAGGATACATCTTTGATTTGTCCCGATTAAATCAAATCCTCAATCTTAGAGGCAATAGCAATGAGAGCTTTAAAGTTAGGGAGGTATTGAGCTTGTAGATGAGCCTATTATTAGGGGAGAAGATTCTTGATAATGATGTCAGTTTGCTCTACTTCAGATGGATGGTTCACTATTTGAGCCACTTTTGTCCTCCACCTTGTAAAGAACACAGTGAAGGATTCTCTTTGCCCTTATTTAATGGTTTCCAAATCTTGACAGGTGACATCCACCTCGATGTTGTAGTGGTATTGTTTGACAAATGCATTGCATATATCATCCCAAGTCTTCTAATGATTCTGGTCGAGATCTAGTAACCACTTGACAACAACTCCAGTCAAGGACTATTGGAATAATTAAGCAAGGAGCTCGTTATCCACACTAAAGAGTCTCATAGCACCCACATACATCTTAAGGTGAGTCTTAGGGCATGTGGTGCCATTAAACTTGTCTATGATCAAAATTTTGAATTTAGGTGGAACCCTTGCATTTGGGAAAAGGGTCATGAAGTTGACATCTACCTTCTCTTCGTGCTTTTTAATGCTCTTAAGTGTTCTTTCTATGGCCTCAAAGTATTCTTTCTATGGCCTTAAATTTCTTCAACAATTTCTTAACTTCGAAAAAGCTAGAGAAATCTCTACTTTGGAAAGGATTCGCAGTAGGAGAGAGAGTGGTTGTTTTCAAGTCCACGGTAGGAGAGGTTAAAGTTTTAGGTGCTCTCCCATTATTGTTGAGATTGATAATAAGAGGAGTAAAAGTAGGGGCATGGCTAGTCCCAGCTTGAGTAGATGCAGGCTCAACACGAGCAAGAGGGATAATGATAATGGCATTGGTCATTTCCTAGACCTCATTGATGATGGATTGGTATTAGGACTTAAGGGCATTGGTAAAGGTGGCAAACTAGGCATTAAGAGCATTGGTGAAATGTCAACTTGGGTCTTAAGGGTGGTGATGACTGCGGTTTGGAAGGTCTCCTCTTATTTCTTGAGGAAGCTAATGAAGAAAGCACTCATGGCTTCTTGGTCAAAGTTAGAAGTGTTGACCATCGGTACCTTGAAAATAGAAAAATGGGTAAGAATATAGAATTATGAAGAAAAAAGGATGAATGTAATGGTATGTAGGAAAAGGATTCCCACCATATGGTTGGTCATCTACTTTAACATGTTCTGTGAGGTTAATGTGTTTTGGGTGATGGACCATCGGTTTAGGTCTTTGAGGTGTTTGAGGATTCACCTTGTCGAGTTTCTCATGTTATATATGTATGGTAATGTCATGATGCATGCCAAAAAAGGTTTCATGGGCATATGCACAAATGTCTTGATTATTACAATATATGGAACCTAGGATTGACATTAGGATGACTACATGCACAAGGGTAAAGGGTGGTTTGATTAAGGGTCCCCATCCTACTAGAGCATCAATATACCTAACCACATGTGAGACAAGGAGCCTTGTGTGGGTCCAATGGTACTGATTGCTCGTTACACCACTGAAATGATCAAGGATTTATTACAGGGTAGAATACTTTTGCTATCTCCCAACATACTCAAAGAGAGTTATTGAACTAATGCTACTCACCATCCAAAAATTTTCCTAAAACTAAGGTTAGGCAAGGAGCCTTTATTATGCAAAGTGGTGTATGAAAGTCAAATTATACTTAATGAGCTAAATAGAGATTATTTTGGAAAAATTTTCTTTAATCAAATAGTAATCCTCTTATTTTCCTTTTTATTTTTAAAAAAGGATGGCAACCAAGTCCTCATCGGAGTTTCTAGCTGTGAGGCCTTGCCTAAGCATTGGCCCGATTTACTAGAGAGAATTAGGATGTTCAATTGAGTTTAGACTCACAATGGAACCATCAGGTTCAAATTGATTGATTTTGAAAATGATTTTAGGAGTCACCACCATAATTTATTTTTTAGTGGAAAAATTATGGGAAATCCAATTGACTCCAACTCATTAATTTTCAATTAATTTACCTAAGGATAAAATCACTAGTCTTCAAACCAAGTTGAGTTTGAAGACTAGGTTTTTGGTTAAATAATCTAAATTTAACTCTGAAGTTTAATTTGACTTTGAAAATTAATTTCATGGATGACAAATATTATATGACAATTATAATATCATGATTAATGTATGAGCATAGAGAAAAGGAAAACATCCACAAATTAAACTAATTACAAAAATTAATTAAAAAGGAGAAAGGAGATTGATTGGGATTTAGATTTGAGATTTGGATTTACATTCCAAACGTGCCTATGTACCCCATTGGACGGGGATCATAACACACGTAGTTCATTTCACGATTAAGTGGAGGAGTTTAAGAGTTGATCATATTGATTTTGGTATTTTGAAATTGAGGGAAAAAGGCTAATACCTTTGCTTTTAGAGGATAGAGGATTTTACCGAACCGAAGTTTTGTTTTATCGAGACCGAATGATTAGATTGATTGGGAGATTAATTAATTAATTAAAATGATTAATTAACTAATTAATGTGATGAAATGGATGGATGGATGGATTAATTAATTAAAATGATTAATTAATTAATTAATTTGGATGAAGGGTGGATTAAAAAAAGGATTAATTTGATTTTCAAAAAAAGTGATTAATTAATTAATTAAAAAGATTGATTAATTAATTAATTGAGTGATTATTTTTAATTTAAAAAAAAGAGTATTAGTTAATTAAAAAGATTAATTAACTTAGTTAGAGTAAGATAATTAATTAATTAGAAAGATTAATTAACTAATTAGAGGAAGGTTGAAGGGAAAAGAAGAGAGAAATTAGAGGATAACTATCAACTCTAACTCAAGGGGTATGGAAAAATGGTGGAAATGAAAGGGTATTTATAGGAAAATGAGGGTAAGGGTAATTTACAAAGTGGAAAAAATGAAAGACCAAAAGGGTAGGGCTAAAAAAATGTTGAAAAATAATATTGGGGGTATTTTGGAAACTGCAAAAAGGGTGGTGGAGACCACGCCACCGAAAGGGCCTATGGTACCATCAGGCTTTTGTGCGGCACTGCCAGTGTTCTGGGAGCTTTGGCATCCGGGTCAGTTTTTGAGACTTTCAAGTTAGTTTTCGAGAGTTTTAAAGTTCAGAAATTTTATTGATCACTGTCGATAGGCTCGAAATTAATTTTAAAACACTTGAGAAGTTAGTTTGAGAGGAACTTACTGTCTGGTACAGAAGTTTTGATCAAGGTTGGATAAGCATCAGTGTTTGAAAATTAAGTATCTTCATACTAATATGACTAAAAGTTCATTTTCTACTTCAAGGGCGTTGCCGCCTTGACCCCTGCTCGTTAACCGACTAACTGGACCACCATATTGGCTCTACGTAGCATATTAATCTGAGCATGTGTCAAGCTGTGGCCAGATGATGACAGTATAAAATTAAGGGTTCACAGTTGCCCCTCATAAGAATTGTCTTTTCTGCAAGGTAATTCTAATGATAGTGAACTCGAAAAAAGGGATGGAACAATAAACCGTGATGTCTAAGTCAATGCTTAGACATGTTTGGGTGAGTGACATGGTTGAAAAAGGAAAATGGTAAAAAGAACCACAGGGATGTTTAAGCAATCGTTCCTAAACATGTATGGATGGAAAATCTGGTTAATAAATACAAGTGAGAAAATAGACCAAAGTATGAGCCCTTGATTTCTCGCTTGTGGGAGCTAAGGCCTCAGCTCCCATGAGCGAGAAATCAAGGGCTCATACTTTTTCTTATAAGGTAGAAATAATATACTCGCCAAAAGGTTCATACTCCCATGTATGATACTTGTATATACTTGCTAGAAGAAGTCTTTTTATATCTTGAAGCATAGTAAAATAAGCTCATACTTCCTAAGGGTATGATAATATACTCGCCAAAAGGCTTGTACTCTCTAATAGTACTTTACATACTTGCTGAAGTCTTTACACTTAAAGGTACGTGCTTGTGAGTAGTAATATTAATTGAGGCCTCCAACAGTTGAATGGTGCAAAGGGTTGCCTTTCCTCAAGACTGTTGAGGGTTATAGGCTCCCATCCAAGGGATTGCACATGTGAAAAATGTATCGTGTTGCAGGCCCATGCAAATCTAAAAAGATTACAAATAATAAAGATTCTTTTGGAATCAACTTTTCAGATCCGTAGTGGAGTCACCACTGTAGCAACTAGGTTTCTGGCTCTAGGTGAATAAACCCTATAACACTCTCCAATATGATATTGGAGGAAGATGTAATGCGCCAAAACCCAAAACGAAGAAAGGAGTCACCACTTAGTTTTTGAAAACTAGAAAAAGTAGGATGACTAGGATTCTTTGCTTCATACCTAACCAACCTCATCAAAAATTCTGGGTATGGAAGTTAGGTATAAATATGGAAGTTAGGTATAAACTTGGGAAGGTTTGTTAGGTACCCAGGTTGCCCAACTGTTAAGTTGGCCTTTACTTAAGTCAGTATTATGCTAAGCTTAACATGGATTTGTTGGGCATTTTGATTTGTTGTGAAAGTTATTTCACAACATTCAGTTCACCTAACATATATAATTTGCTCAAATTAAACAAACAAAAGAGAGCCTAACTTTATTGTGAATCTATGAATTGTTAATTTAAATGAATTGTTAATTTAACACCCTTATCATTTAGCCGCAGCTTGACAAATGTTAAGATTAGTGCGCTACGCATAGCCAGTATAATGGTGTCTTTAGCCGATTAGAAGGATCAAAAAATAAACTTTCGATCACATTAGTATAAGGATACGTAATTTTTCAAACATTGACACTTTTTCTACCCTCACTAGACTTTCTGTATTAGACAGTGTTTTTTCAAAATTGATTGGATTTTCTCTCAGACTGACTGCTCAGTTGTTCTAAATTTGATTTCGAGCCTATCAACACTGACCAATAAGATTTCTGAACTCTATAAATCCCAAAAACTGACCTAGAAGTATCAAAAAATGACTTGAAACACATAAAAACCTTATTGAAAGAAGACCTAAAAAAGCAAGTTGAGTTGCCATGTGGCGCCGCATCAAAGGTGGCGTGGATTCGCGTCATAAGCAGTGCGGATTCGCATTAGAAAGGTACGGCAACCGCTTATCTCTAAAGAAGATCCATACAAATTTGACGCGGAGCCACGTAAATTGGTGCGGATCCACGTTTGACCTTGTCCCCTGCCCAAACAAAAAAGTCCAAAATGCCCCCATCTGAATTTTTTTTTTAGTATTTTTTTAGCCTTACCCTTTACGTCTTTCACATTTTTACTTCTCAAATCTCTCTCACATCATTTTCCTATAAATAGCCATTCCATTTCCTCATTTCAAAACACATCTTGAGTTAGAGTTGATAGCTATCCTCTAATTCCTCTCTTCTTCTCCTTCCAACCACTCTTTAGTTAATTAATTAATCTTTTTAATTAATTAATTATCTCACCCTAACTAAGTTAATTAATCTTTTTAATTAATTAAACATTTTTTAATTAATCACTCAATTAATTAATTAATAATTAATCACCTTTTCAAAATCAAATTAATCATTTTTCTTAATTCACCCTTCCTCCAAATTAATTAATTAATCATTTTAATTAATAAATCCATCAATCCTTTTCATCATATTAATTAGTTAATTAATCATTTTAATTTATTAATTAATCTCCCAATCAATCTAATCACCCAGTCTTGATAAAATGAAATTTTAGTCCAATAAAACCCTTCTCTCACCAAAAGCAAAGGTATCAGTCTTTTTCCTCATTCTCAGCACACCTAAACCAAAATCAATCTAATCAACTTCTAAACCCCTCCACTTAATCGTGGAATAAACTACGTGGGTTTTGATCCCTATTTAACGGGGTACGTAGGCACATTTGGATTCTAAATCCAGACCTCAAATCCAAATTCCAATTAATCTATTTTCCCCTTTTTTTAATGTAATTTATGAATTTTTCATTTTAATTTTTTTATTGCACTCATACCATGATCATGCATTAATCATGATATTATAATTGTCATATAATATTTGTCATTCATGAAATCAATTTTTCAAAAATCAAATTAAACTTTAGAGCCAAATCATGATTGTTTAACTAAAAACCTAGTCCCCGATCTCAACTAGTTCAAGGCTAGTGATTTTATCATTGAGTAAATTAATTAACTAAAATTAATGAATTAGAGTCACAATTTGGTTTTTCCTTAATTTTTCCATTTAAAAATAAATTAGGAAGGTGACTTCCAAAATCATTTTCAAAATCAACCAAATTCAAATCTGAGGGTTCTATCGTGAGTCTAAACTCAAATGAGCATCTTGATTCCCTCTAGCAAATTAGGCCGGTGCTCAGGCGAGGCCTCACAAAATCATGAGAATTAATTTAGCCCAAGTCATTTACTAACATGCCAAAGCCCATTTGGTTGGTTTCTAATCATGCCAACATGCCATCCTAATTGCTTAACGAAAACATGCATTTTTGCTACCAATTATGGATTGATTCGGATTCAAAAGCCTTAAGCATGAATAAATAGAAGGATCTAAATATGCTTTTTGAACACAGCATCATATTAAAACATGCTTTGCCTCTAATTAAACCAATTTTAATTAATAACCTAAATAATATACATTCTAAGGTGATGAAAGCAAAATAAATCAATTTATGTTCATTTACTTGCATAAGACCTTAATTTTACCAAGTGAATTAGGTGGACAAAGAATCCTAAGTTTGAAGTATGATTAGAGGGATAAGAATCCTTCAAAACGTGAAGAGTCTTTAAATTACAACCCAAAAAAATTGAAACAAAATAAGAATAAATCCTAGTAAACTAAACATAAAATTTGAGGCCAAAATTCAGTACGGAAATGAAGCAATTTGGATCTAATGTCTTCTACAAAGTTGTAAGTCTGCTTCTTAGCATTCTAATGCATCTTAGATTGTCCAAATCCAAGGTATACATCTCAAGTTATCAAAGAATGCATAGTCTACCAAGTCTATGTGCACTAATAAATATGCATGCCTAGCAACCAACGCACACTTATGTGCAACGCCTAACAACAAGTGCACATAGGCTGCATGCCTATAGCTAGGCAGTATGTCCAACAGGCTACAAATATCAATTTTCCACCAAAAATGTATTTTCCTACTAGTTTATGATTTGGGACACCTTCAAACAAATATATATGCATAAAAATGCAAAAGACAAACTCCAAAACATTCAATTAAGTGATCAAATTAAAAATTTAAATCAAAGAAGTGTGAAATACCAAATTAACATAATTGACCCAACTTGATTCAATTTAAACAAATCTGACATAAACATGAATCATCAAAAAGTCTTAAAATATACTAAGACAATCATAAACACATAGAACACAGGTGTGAAGGTTTGTGAATATGCAATCAAATAGATTAAAAAGGAAATTAAAATGATGGACATACAAATAAGCTAATGAAGTTATCCTAAATTATAAAAAGGTAATTAAAAACTATTCTAATCCACCTCAAATATCTTTAGTATGTAAAAATGAATTAATCATATCAAATAAAGCAATTAACATAAACAAAATAAACATTAACAAGCATAATATTATTACCCCAAATATACACATAAGTCAAATCAATAATATATTTGAAATAGAAACATAAAAGAATCAATTAAAAACTTATTTCAATCACTCTTTTCTCATCACTAAGAACTACATTAATTAACATGAAAATAAAGAACACGTGATGTAGATATATATGTATGAAATAATATCTTCAGTATATGAGGAAGAATCAATTGAAAACTAGCTTCAATCAAATCCTATTCAATTTCATCATAAACAAATACATATAAACACTTAGAAACATATTATAAACATGAGATTAAACATGAAATATGCATGAAACTGAATAAACAAGCATAAACATAAATAAATTGAAATATAACAAAAAATAATTGAATCCATATTGTAAATCATTCCTTCGGCTAACTCAATTCCATGTAAGGATTTGAGACACTAGGAATATTGGTTTTCATAGGTTAACCCTTAAGTTTCACATATTTTTGTACATTTTGCTTTGGAGATGAATAACACAAGTTTTCTTAAGAGTTTTTGGTTGGTTTTAATCACTTGATGAAGGAAAATGGTTTTTGGTTGGTTTTAATCACTTAACAATGGAAAATGGAGGCTTTCTACATGTTAGACGAGTTAGGATTTAAGGAGGACTATTTCTGCTATTTTCTAAGGTTTTCTAGACTACCCAAAGGTTCTCTTCTTTCTCAGTATTTAAAATAAGATGAATATATAAAACCCCTCCATTGGAAAATTTCCATTTTAGAAAATATATTTGATGAGGGATAAAAATGGCCCTTAAAAGATATATGGGCTCCCTTAAATCAAGGCCCACTATAACCATATGCCTCCCAAGATCATAGAAGGATGAACGAAACCCATTAGCCGAATCTTCAACTATCCTAAGCCTAAAGGCTCTCTAAATGAACTTGTACTGCTTCATCATCAAGTAACTTGCTAAACAAGCCAAGACTGAAGCCTACTGCTGATGTGTCATATCAATTGACACAAAGATATATCTTTGGGCAATCTGCACCCTATCTTGACACCTCCCTCACCAAACACCCCTGAGGACAAGATAAGGGACATGCGTCTGCCATCATTACACCTACCCTCTCCAGATGATATGGTTGAATGATAGAGGACATCTTTTCTCAGGGAAACGTGTCAGCCTTACCTCATACAGAACCATACAAAAGAGGAAGAGGAACTCAAGTGTCACAACCCAACTTTGGAGACATGACGGTCTTAGAACATGGGGAGACATAAGGTCACCCACATCCGTAGAACCCACATATACTTATACAAATACTGCCTAGGATCATACCAAAAAAACCTCTTACATTAACTTAAATAAACCCTTTTTTTTTTTAAAAAACCTTAAGTTGCAGAAGCATAATTAAAATATACTTCAAACATAATCCATAAGGAAATAATATTTAGAATTCAATTAAAACCTCAAAGGATAACATTTCAAAATAACCATCCAAAAATGAATATTCCTAGAGCATCTAAGGATGACTCTTCATGACATATTAAACTAATTTTCTTGGACAAGGAATTACCCAAGCGAAGTAGGATGCTTGAGCCATCACCTTGCCACCTCATAATGCTCACCTGGAACCACATAAGGAAAAAGGGTGAGATAGATGATCTCAATGAGTAAACAATAGGGATTGTACAATAATAAATATCTCTTAGAAAGGGCTCATAGCTCATAACTTATAGGTCTTGATTCATAGTTTGCAATTTAGAACGGTTCACAGAAATCACACTTATAACACATAGAGTGAAGGCTACTACCATAATCACTCTAACACATAGAATGAACGCTATTGCCATAATCACTCGAACACATAACATATAGAGTGAAGGCTATTGCCATAATCACTCAAACACATAGCCGATAATTACTCGCATCGGTACGAGGATCACATAGTCAATGATTACTTGCATCAGTATGAGTAGCACATAGCCGATGATTACTCGCATCGGTACAAGGATTTTTGCATTAAAAAAAAGGTTAAAGGTACCATAGCAAGAGATAATGGTAATCATATATAACAATAACATTTTAGCGATAACAATTTATTATTTTGAACAAAAGATATAAGAATAGTGTAGTTTTAGAAAGAATATAAGTTAGGGTGATAATCACGAGAAATTCTCATTGGATAAATAAAATAGTTTTGGACCAATTGTCCTTTGGCTTTTTACAAAGAAATCACTTAATTAAATTTTTGGATAAAAGAAACTTGGGTTTCAAAGATCGCAAAGGCCTATATAACAATATATCACATTCTTATAACACAACATAATGTTGTTCACACTTATAACATGAACATGGCGTTTACTCACCTTGGGATTCCTTTGCTCCTAGTATACATAGTCCTTTTGCACTTCTAAAGCTCCTCAAACTCTAACATAATATTTAATTTAATACTTAGTATTTATTTACTCATGATGCTCCTATCCCATAGCTACCCATGCACATATAGCATACATATACACTTAGAGTTCACATATAGGTGTACTCATCACTTGAACATAACACGTTGACTTTAAAAGTCTTGCATAGTTAGGCCTTATAGGCTCACATGTAAACACATTACAATCATGTCAATACCTTTCTAAGGTCATCACAATATTATTGCCTCAATATCAATTTACTTTAATAATTATCTTAAAACACTTTACACTTCCATACATGTCAACTTAACAATTGACCTTTCAAGTGTCATGCTTAACTCTTATGATCCTTTTTATTCAATTGTCACTTCATCAACTCAAAACCATGTGTTCATCATCAAGTCATCATAACATCTAGTTCCATATTTCTTAACCACATTTGCATACTAATCATAATATAACATTAAGATAACTTAAGTATACCTTAAGTATACCAAAATGCCTTTAAGCTTATCTAAGGTCATACTTTCAACTAGCAAGAAATTTTATCATTTCTTATACATACATACATGTCAATAATCATCAAAACACATCACATAAAAAAAATATAAAAATTGGAACAAAAATATTTATATAGGCCGAATGCATCACCAAAGTAAAAACTAAATTCTTTTTCTTTTTACATTTTTTGTCTATTTCAGAAATATGTAAAAACATGGTTTAAACCAAGATATTTCATGTAAACACAACAAAAATCATTTTGGAATTTTAATTCACATGAATAAGCCACTCATAGTATTGCTTATGTATGAAAATTCAATTTTTGGATTATAGAGTACAAAACCATGAGTTTTCTGGTTTTCAGTATTTTTCAGTCATTTCAAAAATATGTAAACAAGTTGTTTAAACTATTATTTTTCATTTGATCTTAGCAAATATCAGTTTAGAATACATCCATACATGATTCGGCAGCCATAGATAGTATTTATACAAAAAAAAAAATCCAAGTTTTAAGGCTTAGGTGAAAAATCATGAGTTTTTATGCTTTCCACGCTTTTTGTTCATTACAGCAATATACAGACACATAATTCAAACCATTATTTTTCATCAAAGCAAAACAAATATCACATTAGAGTACTACCTCACACAAATCAGCAGCCACATATCAATTTAACAATAGAATTTTCCAACTTCTAAGTTCTAACACAAAAACCTCAAACTCCTTTGTTTTCTGATACTTTCTAGTCATCGCAGAAATATGTAAAAATATAATTTAATCCAATATATAGACACATGATTCAAACCATTATTTTTCATCAAAGCAAAACAAATATCACATTAGAGTACTTCGTCACACAAATCGGCAGCCACATATCAATTTAACAATAAAATTTTCCAACTTCTAAGTTCTAACACAAAAACCTCAAACTCCTTTGTTTTCTGATACTTTCCAGTCATCGCAGAAATATGTAAAAATATAATTTAATCCAATATTTTTCTTTAGAACAAGTCAAAAATTAGTTTAGAAACTATTGATGCACAAATTGCCCCCCTCTAGTATGTTTATGCATGAAAATTGTGATTTTAAATTATAGAATTCACCTTTGGAGAAATCTTGCGGAAAGATTTGTGTTTTCGGTAGAAATTAGATTTTCTCTTCCAAAAACTCACCCAAACAGAATTAAATCTATAAAAATCAGTAATCAACCAATTCAAAATAATTTTCCCATAATTTATTTCATAGAAATCAGTTTAGAAATTGAAAGAGATGAAAAACTTACAATTGTGGTCAAGAAATCGCGAAACTGAAAGGTGTTTTCTTAATTTCGGTTGGGAGATTATTTTTTACAGAATTTTTCTGTAAAAATACTGAATAATAACAGAATGATGGCTATCTAACAAGGGCTGGCCAAAATTTTGCTTATATATTAGGGTTTTGGGTGAAATTTCCAAGTTTACCCTTAATGAGCTAGGTTAGGAGTGTTTTAGTGTAGTAGGTTTTGGGTATTTGGGTTTTTTATTTAATTTAGGAGCTGATTATGGGTAATTAAAAATATAATATTTTTCTTATTATTTTCATTAAAATTTTCCCAAAAACATTTATTTAAAAATATTTTAAAAATACTCATAAAATTATTTTATGCTTAAAAATCGCCTTTTTACATGAAAATTCATTTTACGAAAAATAAATTATTTCATTCTAATGAATTTTATTCGAATCATTTATTTCACAATAATAATTCATATTAGGCATATTAAAATTAATTTAACATGCCCTAAACTCATAAATCATGTCACACATAAATTTTCGTAAAATCAAATGTTTTGTCACAATAACTCTAAATTCAAGCAATTTGTCACAAAAACTCCTAGGGTAGATGTGGATTGTTACATTCTCCCCCCCAAAAGAAATTCATCCTTGAATTTCCAAATCTAACAGCACAACACACTTTACTTAACTTCTTCTCCATGCTTCTACTGCACCACCCAAATCCAATATCTAACTATAATTAACTTATCAAATACAGTAAGACACATACTCACGATCTATCAAAAAGAATCGCCTAGATAAACTTTTAGCTTAAGCTATACCTATGTTAATCTCTTATTCAAATAATTCTTAAAACTAATCCTTAATAATTTTGTATCCCCTTAACCTCAAACAAAAGTAATAGAACCTTTAATTTCACCTTCAATCAAATATAATCTCAAACATTTCTTTTCTTTATATCTCTACTAATGTTAACATATATAATAACACCTTACTCACTACTTCCATTCATTATTTATCACATTAGTCCTATAAGAGTCCAACAGATAATTCCAAATTAATAACTCCAATTGATATTTGATAATTTACTTTCCATATTAATAATTATTACTTAATCTATTATAACCTCAATAAATATTTTGTATTTAATACCTTGCTAACATTATAATTTCTACACTCCCATCATTTATTAATTAAAACATATTTAAACTAAACAAACATTCCTATATATATCATATCCTAAACGAACTTGCATCCTATTAATTTATAATCCCAAATAAACTTCTTATTATATTTCAGACTTGCTCCCTTTCTAAAAAATATATACATCAATATGATGACCTAATTACCTAATGCCTCGTAATTTTCATACCTTTAGCTCGTAATATCATCTCACTTTAGGTTTCCACTTGCATCTTGAAATACTTCCCATTCCTAATCATTTAACTTATCCATATTAAAATAATAAACCTTCTAATACCATTGCTATTCAATAAAATCTTTATGCAACTCTTATATCTTTCCAAATCCATGCCATTCTAGGTTATCTTAATAAAAATTCTTCCTGTACTAAAGATTACTACTAAATTTTCCAATAACCTCAATTGAACATTATTACATCTAATGCCTCAGAACATTTCTCATCCAGAGGACTCCAATCCCTTTCAGGTATGTTCAAAACTATTTAAATTTTCAAAACTGCATAGGATCATTTATAAGAACTAAAACATTTTCATCCTTGCATGTGACATGCAACCTTAATGCAATGCTTGATGCGGTTCATGATATATGATTTTGTAAAGCAAAACTCAATCCATATAGATAGACACACTAGACACAAGTACATAATTAAATCAAATCTAGAACATTTTATCTTAAAATCATGTTATACCCTCATAGATTAAGTCCTTATGGATCCTCAAATTTATAATTCATGGCCTTGACATCTATCATCTATAAAAGTTTATATCCTTATACTCTAATTGCGCCCTATATACTCAAAGGAATCTCATCACTAAAGAATCTCTACTAGCATCATACTTATCCTTTTATCAACATTACAAGTCTGATAATACTTATACTTTTATATCTCCCCCTCTTAAAAGAAATTCGTCCTCGAATTTCAATACTTACTCACATATTCTCGAAAAAGTAGGGATGCTTCTACTGCATCCCTTCCTCGACATCCTAAGTATACTCATCCATTTCATGATTACACTAGTAAACTTTAAATCATAAATATCTCCTTGATACACCAATATCTCCCATCCTTAGTTCAAAATTTTAATTACCTTCCTCTAAAATCAGTATAAGTTCCACACTCATATAGCTAATCCATTCCTAAGATCACATCGAATTCTAGGACATCAAGTTCTAATAACTCTATAAGAAGTTTTTGTCCATCAATGTCTACCTCACAATCCTTAAACAATACCTTACTTCCATCATTTCTCCCAAAAGAGTCAACACTACTAAGGGTTTATTAATTTATTCCTTATCTCTACCGAGACTCTTAGCAAAATATGGAGATGCAAATAATTGCATAACACCAAAATTAATCAAGCATCTTGTACTAAAATTTCAAATGGGAATAATACCTTTTTCTTTGAAATTAGACTACATAAAAATTCTTCCTTTGACTATAATTGATATCTATGTAAGTGATAAAGAAATCCCTAGCTTTCTTGTTGTTCTTGTCTATAGGGTATCATCTATGCCACAAATTCCTTAATGTACTTCACTTACTTCATATCGTATACTTATATAAAATGTAACTGATTCATTTTATTCTCCTACTGATCATTAAATATCCTTCCTCTTCTTTTGGCATCAATCAAAATTACCATTTAATAACTCTATTTAATTCATATATTAAACCATTGTAACATGTAAGCATTTCATACCTCACAAAATTATACCTATCAATCATTAATCTAAATTGGATCAAAACTTAGTCAACTTTTCTTTCTAATCCACTTAACCCCACTATCAACTATCATATTTACCATGCATTTAACATAGCTACTCATCATACCATATCATATCACAAGGCACATGTCACATATCACATATCGCATAGCATATATCACATAGCATATGTCACATATCACTTATCATATAAAATATATCACATATCATAATCATATAATATATATCTCATAGCATGAAGAATTCTCCTATTATGCAAAAGTGAATCATGCTATAGGCAAAATGAATCAATCCATACTAAGTCGCTGAGCAATCAATTAACATCATTCACATCGCAAGAGTCTTCTTTTTCTTGAGGTACATCACAGGTATGGCTTTCTCAAATAGCTTTTGCCATGTCCTCTTGTATGCCACACATGGTGCTGTAGGTTGTGGTTCTCCAGCAGGGGTAATCTTCTTGGTCATCTAGTAAAGGAATCATAAGGCCCACAAGCAAACAATAACAAATAGTACTATAACTTATTAGGATTTGGCGAAACTATACTAGCGATCGACTGCAAGTGACATGACAGGAAAATTCCTATGCTTCAGGATTATACTTAGTCAAACCAATAAGCAGACAAGTCTGAACTAGACTTTAAAAACTACAGCTCTGATACCACCTTTGTCACATCCCAACTTTGAAGACATGACGGTCCTAGAACATGGGAAGACATAAGGTCACCCACATCCATAGAACCCACTTATACTTATACAAATACTGCCTAGGATCATACCCAAAAAACCTCTTACATTAAATTAAATAAACCCTTTTTTTTTTTTAAACCTTAAGTTGTGGAAGCATAATTAAAATATACTTTAAACATAATCCATAAGGAAATAATATTTAGAATTCAATTAAAACCTTGAAGGATAACATTTCAAAATAACCATCCAAAAATGAATATTCCCAGAGCATCTAAGGATAACTCTTCATGACATATTAAACTAATTTTCTTAGACAAGAAATTTTCCAAGCGAAGTAGGATGCTTGAGCCATCACCTTGCCTCCTCATAATGCTCACTTAGAACCACACAAGGAAAAAGGGTGAGATAGATGATCTCAATAAGTAAACAATAGGGATTGTACAATAACACATATCACTTAGAAAGGGCTCATAGCTCATAACTTATAGTTCATGATTCATAGTTTGCAATTTGGAAAGGTTCACAGAAATCACACTTATAACACATAGAGTGAAGGCTACTGCCATAATCACTCAAACACATAGAGTGAAGGCTATTTCCATAATCACTCAAAGACATAACATATAGAGTGAAGGCTATTGCCATAATCACTCGAACACATAGCCAATAATTACTTTCATCGGTACGAGGATCACATAGCCAATGATTACTCGCATCGGTACGAGAAGCACATAGCCGATGATTACTCGCATCGATATGAGGAGCATATAGCCGATGATTACTTGCATCGGTACAAGGATTTCTGCATTAAAAAAAAAATTGTTAAAGGTACCATAGCAAGAGCTAATGGTAATCATATATAACAATAACATTTAAGCCATCAATAACATGTATCCCAATAGCAATAGTAGTTTATTGTTTTGAACAAAAGATATAAGAATAGTGTAGTTCCAGAAAGAATATAAGTTAGGATGATAATCACGAGAAATTCTCATTGGATAAACAAAATAGTTTTGGACTAAATGTGCTTTGGCAACCCAAGTTTTACAAAGAAATCACTTAATTAATTTATTGGATAAAAGAAACTTGGGTTTCAAAGATTGCAAAGGCTTACATAACAATATATCACATTCTTATAACATAACATAATGTTGTTCACACTTATAACATGAACATGGCGTTTACTCACCTTGGGGTTCCTTTGCTCCTAGTATATGTAGTCCCTTTGCACTTCTAAAGCTCCTCAAACTCTAACATAATATTTAATTTAATACTTAGTATTTATTTACTCATGATGCTCCTATCCCATAGCTACCCATGCACATATAGCATACATATACACTTAGAGTTCACATATAGGTGTACTCATCACTTGAACATAACACGTTGACTTTAAAAGTCTTGCATAGTTAGGCCTTATAGGGTCACATGTAAACACATTACAATCATGTCAATACCTTTCTAAGGTCATCACAATATTATTGCCTCAATATCAATTTACTTTAATAATTATCTTAAAACACTTTACACTTCCATACATGTCAACTTAACAATTGACCTTTCAAGTGTCATGCTTAACTCTTATGATCCTTTTTATTCAATTGTCACTTCATCAACTCAAAACCATGTGTTCATCATCAAGTCATCATAACATCTAGTTCCATATTTCTCAATCACATTTGCATTCTAATCATAATATAACGTTAAGGTACCTTAAGTATACCTTAAGTATACTAAAATGCCTTTAAGCTTATCTAAGGTCATACCTTCAACTAACAAGAAATTTTATCATTTCTTATACATACATACATGTCAATAATCATCAAAACACATCACATAAAAATTATAAACATTGGAACAAAAATATTTATATAGGCCAAATGCATCACCAAAGTAAAAACTAAATTTTTTTTCTTTTTGCATTTTCCGTCTATTTCAGAAATATCTAAAAACATGGTTTGAACCAAGATATTTCATGTAAACACAACAAAAATCATTTTAGAATTTTAATTCACATGAATCGACCACTCATAGTATTGCTTATGTATGAAAATTCAACTTTTAGATTATAGAATACAAAACCATGAGTTTTCTAGTTTTCGGTATTTTTCGGTCATTTTAGAAATATGTAAACAGGTTGTTTAAACTATTATTTTTTATTCCATCTCAGCAAATATCAGTTTAGAATACATCCATACATGATTCAGCAGCCATAGATAGTATGTACACAAAAAAAAATTTCAAGTTTTAATGCTTAGGTGAAAAATCATGAGTTTTCGCGTTGTCCACACTTTTTGTTCATTACAGCAATATATAGACACATGATTCAAACCATTATTTTTCATCAAAGCAAAACAAATATCACATTAGAGTGCTTCCTCACACAAATCAGCAGCCACATATCAATTTAACAATAGAATTTTCCAACTTCTAAGTTCTAACACAAAAACCTCGAACTCTTTTGTTTTCTGATATTTTCCAGTCATCGCAGAAATATGAAGAAATATAATTTAATCCAATATTTTTCATCAAAATAAGTCAAAAATCAGTTAGAAACTATTGATGCACAAATCGCCCCCTCTAGTGATGTTTATGCATAAAAATTGTAATTTTAAGTTATAGAATTCACCTTTGGAGAAATCTTGCGGAAAGATTTGTGTTTTCGGTAGAAATTAGATTTTCTCTTCCACAAACTCACCCAAACAGAATTAAATCTGTAAAAATCAATAATCAACCAGTTCAAAATAATTTTCTCATAATTTATTTCATAGAAATCAGTTTAGAAATTGAAAGAGAATAAAAACTTACAATTATGGTCAAGAAATCGCGAAACTGAAAGATGATTTCTTAATTTCAGTTGAGAGATTATTTTTTAGAGAATTTTTCTGTAAAAATACTGAATAATAACATAATGATGGCTATCTAACAAGATCTGGCCAAAATTTTGCTTATATATTAGCGTTTTGGGTGAAATTTTCAAGTTTACCCTTAATGAGCTAGGTTGGAAGCGTTTTAGTGTAGTGGGTTTTGGGTATTTGGGCTTTTTATTTAATTTAGGAGCTGATTATGGGTAATTAAAAATGCAATATTTTTCTTATTATTTTCATTAAAATTTTCCCAAAAATATTTATTTAAAAATATTTTAAAAATACTCATAAAATTATTTTATGCTTAAAAATCGCCTTTTTACATGAAAATTCATTTTACGAAAAATAAATTATTTCATGCTAATGTATTTTATTCGAATCATTTATTTCACAATAATAATTCATATTAGGCATATTAAAATTAATTTAATATACTCTAAACTCATAAATCACGTCACACATGAATTTTCATAAAATCAGATATTTTGTCACAATAACTCTAAATTCAAGCAATTTGTTATGAAAATTCCTAGGGTAGATGTGGGTTGTTACATCAACCCCAGGTAGATAGAATTCTACACTCTCTCACTTCTTAGGATTAATATCCTATCAATACTGACTTGATCATCGGAAGGTCTTCTTCAAGCGAAGGGCCTGGCTCCTCTTTGATCATCTTTTTCTTCTTTGTCGATACTAGCATCAAAGCCCAGCAAGGAAGATCCAGCCCCCATCAAATTAGCGTCATCTATGGGAATCGTTGGATGATCTTTTAATAACACTACATTTCACTCTGATCTACAAAGAAAACCCACCTTTATGACCAACCTCGACAACCTTGAATCTTCAACCCCCTCAAATCCCATACACACTCTTCCTCCACCTACTGATCCATCCACGACAACCCTCATGGACCTGAACACCTCGCTCTAACTCCTTCTTTCCCAACAGAATGCAGTTGGATCGAGTCAGACCTCCTTGAATCCTATAAACCCCAACCTAGCTCCTGCCTTGTAATTCATTAACACTATAGCTGCGTTTGTTAGGGTTTCTCAACAACAGACCCCTATAGTGCAGACTCTCATTACTGTCCTAGAAACTACCCCTAGGAGGAATGCTGCTCGAGCCTTAAAATATGAAAGGCAATCCCAAGGACCCATAGAGGTCAATGAAGAGCAATTGATGAACTTAAGAGTAAATACAGAAGCGAGGATAGAGGAGAGACATGGGGAAGAGGAAAGCTCAATCGAGGAAGAGGGGAGTACAAAAGCTTCACTCCCAGACAGCGAATGTAAGTGTTTGCATGGAAAAAATTTTCATGCAAATGATGTAGAACAAAGCGAAGGCTGAAGCAGAGGAAGATATGAATAGAAAGAATGAAAATGTAGGAAATGAGAAAGCTACAAGAAGTACTCAAAGGAAAAAGAGTAGATAGAGGAGAACATTCCGTTGCTAGTCACCCCTCGCAAGCACGAGGTAGAAGATCACCCGATATTAGCAACAATCATCGAAAGAAGGAAGAAAAAGTGAGAGATGCTGTAAACAAATTTTTAGAGGAAATGAATCAAGGTTCTAGTGGAAAAGCCATGGACAAAACCTTAAAGCTTACTTTGAAATCTCCTTTTGTTAGATCCATCAGAGACTATACTATGCCTAGCAAGTTTAAACCGCCTGCGTTGAGAAAATACAATGGGGAAGCTAATCCTAGAGTCCAAATTATGGACTACAAACACGCAGTTGAACTTCAAATGACAGATGATGAAGCTCTGTGTAGAGCGTTCAACGGATCTTTGGAAGGAGCTGCAACTAGATGGTTCGATGGCCTAGAAGAAGGAAGCATCAACTCTTTTATGGAGCTGGCCAAGTCCTTTTATGCATTGATTTGCTTCTAGTATAGATGGTGGTGTAAAAAGAAAATGAATCCCTAAGGGATTATATGGCTCATTTCAACTGAGAAGCCTTGAAGGTTACTCATTTAGATCAAGCCCGAGTAGTAAAAGCATTGCAAAATGGGACCTCCCATATGGATTTTCTTAAAGCCCTTTGTCGCCACGCTCCTAGCACCTGAGGATGCAATGGCAATAGCTCAGAAATATATACGAGAGGATGACACTTTGGCCTTCAATCAGATGATGAAGCGAGGAAGAATGGAGATCACTCCTAAAGAAGAGCCAAAAACAAAACAAGAAAAGAAAGTGGAAGAAAAGCAAGAAGAGAAGCCTTCCGGTGGACGAAGGAGAGGGAGAAGAAGAAACAATCAGTCACACTCCAACTTCAATCCAAGTAAATTCACTCCTCTCAATGCCAGTCTAGCTGAAGTCTTTGCAACCTTTAAGGATCAGAATATATGGGCTTGTCCCAAACCTGTGGTAGCTCCCTTTGAAAAGAGAGATCAAAGCAAATATTGCCTTTTTCACAATATTCACGGTCATAATACCAATGATTGCAGGCAGTTAATGGAAGAAATTGAGAGATTAATTAAGCAAGGTTACTTAGGAAAGTTTGTAAAGAGAGAAGAGCCGAGCAAGGCTGGTCCCAACGAAGATAAAGGAAGATACCCAGAGAGGGCCAATGATGGTTCAATAGGGACCATCCACTGTATCACCAAAAGACCAAACAAAGCCTGTGAAAGTAGAAATGGTACAAAGGTCCTAGCCAGACAAAGAGAAAGGCCCAAGTACATTTATTATGAAGGGGCAAGAAGTCAATCGGAGAGACTAGATGGAGTTGTCATGCCCCGAACTCGAGGGCACATGACCGACACTAGGACACGGAAAATGCACGTGGCTACCAGTGCCCGTAGTAAGCCTAACCCAAACCACAAGACAAGAAGCCCAAAACACACAACTGAAAAGCCCAACTGAAAAGGGCTATGGGCCCAAATAAGGTAAGCAGAACCAAAAGAATCACAACATAAGACAATTATCAAATTGGCCCAACATCAATTATTCTATATATCTCAAAACTGTTTAAATTACAAAAGGTTCTACTTAATCCAGAGATTACAGCTCTTTAAAATACATAACTGAAATAATACACGAAGCACAAATACAAAGTGTAACATTGTGGAGTTCTAGAGTTACAATTACAAATGTACTTCTATTATATACATTTCTGAATACTCAACAATATAAACTACTGCCGAAGAGAGACTGGCAGTCTACTCAATTACAATTCTTTCACCAGCTCATTCCCTAACCTGAAAGCAACAAGATGAACAGGAATGAGCGTTCGACTCAGTGAATGATACCAGCTAATATATTAAACTGGTATCCTACAGATATACTACACCTCACATGATATGCATTATGTCATAGAGACAAACAAATCATCCAATCAAGCAAGGATGGGGTATGGTCCACAGTACCACACTGATACTCAGTACTCAATATGGGGAGCCGATCCCCCTACTCTGGCTCTCTGAATCTAATAATTTGTCTCTTATAACCAAGGGGTCCAGCCGTCACTGGTCTGTACGATGCAGCCCTGACCCGACTGACAGCAGCCTTGGCGATGAGCAGGCCCGGCCGGCATCCATCAGTCATAGTTCATCTTCTGAATCTCATCATAATCCAAATCATATCCATAACAATCCCATAATCCTAGGTGGTATTGTATCCTCCCGACCTCCATCCATCAATCACAACCATAGTATGGCACAGAATACAGAATATCAATTCATCATTCACAGTCAAACGTTACATGCTTATAGATGCAGTAGTAGTGCATAATATACATATATATATACACAGCAATGCATATGAAATGAAAATAGGATAATATATCAGTGAGTATCACTCACCTAATTGTTGACGCTTCCGACCGGCTTCCCTCAGAAGAGTAGCCTTGGAACCAGGAAGACGCAAGACACCGACACCTCGCAACAGAGAACATCATCACGATAAGAAATCACACTTAACCTCATAACAGACTCAACAACCTAACAAATACTCTAAGAACTATTAAACATAAAATAACTCATATAACAACTGAAATACAAGGGTTCCAGGTTCACCTTCACAAATTCTAAACATACAGACGTCGAGGATCATGCCAGAACATCAAAATAGAACCACTGGACCTCTCCACGCGCTGCCGCCGGTGGTGGCAGAGCAGGGGAAACTCCACACCAGCAGGTTCATCTCAACTCCAGGAGCACAAAAATGGTCACTACTCGCCGGCACTTGCCCTCCAGCCACCGAAAAATGCCTCCAAAGTCACGATTTTGCATTTTTCGATCTCCTCCTCCGGTGGTCCTCAGGGGGCAAGGTAGGTACCAAAATGAAGCTCTCATCTCCAGGAGTAAAACGGCACCAAGATCGCTGGATTCCGCTGCCAAAATCGACTAAAAAATTGATTTGAAGTCGCGGTGGCCGGCAGTCCTTCTCTCCTCGCGTACGCCGCCGTGCCGCCGCCGATCAGAGCGCCGCTGCCTCTATTGAAGTTGCCGGTCCTCCCTCTACCCAGCGGTGGTGGCGGTGCTTGCCACCGCCCGCCGGAACGCTGCCAACTCTCTCTCTCTCTCCCTCTTGGCCTCTCCCTTTCTCTCTCCTCTCTCCTGCCCCGTTCTGCCTGCTGTCCCGTTCCTGCTCTTTCTCCAAAACTCCCCGTTTTGCTTGGACCAATCACAGCTCCCTTTCTTCTTCTTTTTCTTAACTTAAAACATAGATTTGTTATATATATATATATACTAAACCATGTAATATATACAAATAATACTATATATATATATATATATATATATATATATATATATATATATATATATATATATATATATATATATATATATATATATATATATATATATATATATATATATATATATATATATATATATATATATCTTTATATAAACAAAATACTACACGTTTATATATATACAAAATAATAATAATAACAATAATAATAGTGATAATAATAATGATAATAATAATAATAATAATCATAAGAATAATAACAATAATAATAATGGTAGTAATAATAATAATAATAATAATAATAATAATACTAATAATTAACAATAATTATAGTAATTATAACGGAAATCCAAACTTTCGATAAAATACTATAATCAACTTATAATATTAATTAATATCTTTATTAATACTCAAATATCAAAATATAATCCAAAATACAATTCTCCAAAAATCCACATTAACATAATCATAATAATATACATATATAATATTGTAATAAAATTACCATTAATACTACGTATTCACATAGTATGAATATTTATAATTTAATAAAATATAATTCCAATCCTTACTTTAATAAGAAAAATAATAAAATAATATGTTTCCGTACGAAAATAGAATTTTATAAAATAAATGAAAATTCGGGTTGTTTCAGGAGGTATCCTTCGCAACCCCCATGCGGACCCATTGGTAATTCAAGCAATCGTAGCCAATTATGTGGTCAAAAGAATCTTAGTAGACAGAGGGAGTTCGGTCAACCTGCTGACAGAGGAAGCATATCTGAAGATGGGTCTCAAGGAAGAGAATTTGGAAGAAGTAAAACACCCAGTTCACACCCTAAATGGAATGGAGGTCCCATCAATAGGCATGGTTAAACTACCCTTCACCATCGGCACGACCCCTGAAAGTGTGACTACCATGGCCACTTTTGTTGTTGTCAAGACACATATGACATACAATGTCCTACTGGGTCGACCATTGCTATACGACCTGGATGCCTCAACTAACATAAGACATCTGAGGATGACAGTTCTAAAACCGGACAGAGGGGCATTCCATGTCTATGGCACTCAAGACGGACAGAGAGAAAGGCAACGAAATGAGAAAATAAAGAAGTGCGAAGATACGATTGAAGAAGTGGCTACAGTCAAAGCTGTCGTTCCTAAAAAGAGGACTAAACCTGTTGACAAACTAGAAAAGATGATGGTCAAAGAGGAACCTGAAGAGTTTCTAATGATCAACTCTTCCTTGGAAAATGAACAGAAGTGGCTAGCGCACCAATTTCTGAAATTGCTAATAAATCGTTGATAATCTGTCGGTAATTAAAAAAAAATTCATGTGTCATCGGTATTCCATCAATAATTTAGTAAATTTACTAACAAAATTATTTTTATCAGTATATTTTGTCGATAAACTATGATTTTCTTATAATGTCAAAAATTCTCTAAAGTATAATTTCTTTAATTTTAAACCCTTTTTTATTGATTCAGCAAAATTAATTTAGGAAAAAATTTTAGTTTGGACAAACCTTCTAAACTATTTAACATGAAAACTAAGAACTCTTTTATTAAGTTCTTCATTTTCACTAAATCGATCTTAGTTTTTTAGTGTAGTCTTCTGATTTTATCTTTATGGACTTTACATCTTATTTGAATCGTTTGAAGTATTGGCTAACATAATATGTGATCCTTTTTTAGCACTCCAATCTTCAAGTTAGATGATCTTCTATGACCTGTAAAATAGATTAGCACAATACATACAAACGCACAACCAACTTGTCTTCTAATTCCTTTATGTTATCATCAAAATCATATCAATAGGCTAATTGGATTAACAAAAACTCCATTGTGCTATTTTGCTTAATCTACGCGGATGAAATAATTGTTATTAAGAGTGATGTGGGTCTTCTTGGTGAAATAATGGATGCAGTAAAACAATGTTTTGCTTCGAAATATTTGGGTAGACTGCATTATTTTATTGGTTTGGAAGCATCATGGGTATCTGAAGGATTATTCCTTACTCAACAAAAATATGCTACTGATCTTCTTCGGCGAAATCACATGCTTACTTGCAATGGCATATCTAATCCTACTTCACCAATTGAAAAGCTCACTATTAATGTTGGTGAACCAATTGAAGATAAAGAAATGTATAAAAATATTGTAGGTAGTTTTACAATACTTATCTACTACCAGGACTGATATTTCTTATGCAGTTAACAATGTCAGTCAATTCATGCACAAATCCACGGAAAAAAATTGGTCCACAACTAGTTACGTATATTGTGCTATTTAAATCTACTGCTACTTGTAGGTTGATGATTAAGCCAAGTAAATTTTCTTTACTTAGTTGTTACTGGTAAGCTTATTGGGATGGATGTATTGATGATCAAAAATCCGCAACTAGGTATGTAGTGTTCTATGGTGATAATTTGATATCATGGAGCTCTAGGAAACAACAGAAAGTGGCTCACTCTTCGACTGAGTCCGATTATCGAGCACTTGCTTCGGAAGTTACTTGGGTGCATTCACTTCTTAAAGAAATTGGCTATCTTGTGACCTCAACTCCCCATCTATGGTATGACAACCTTACTGTCACTTAATAGCTAATTCGGTATTTCATTCGAGGACAAAACACTTGGAAATCAGCATTCATTTTGTATGTGATAAGGTAGCAAAGAAAGAATTGAAAGTGTTATATCTGAAGTCTCAAGACCAATTAGCTAATGTTTTAACAAAAGCATTGAGCAAAACATGGTTCACAATGCTTCATGACAAGTTGACGGTCTCTTCGCCGCCAGTACAACTTGAAGGGAAGTGATAAGGCAAACAATTTCATATTACTCCCTGTTATAGGTGTAACTTATCTTTGTATCTGTACAGTTAGTTTAGCTAAGTATTTGCGTAAGTTTAGATAGTCATTAACTCTATCTAGACTTCTTCTCTTGAGCTGTATAAAAGTCAATATGTATCTCATATGTTAATTGCCTTCAATATAAAATTTCTTCCATAGTAATATGTACACATATAATTAATTGAAATACAACATATACCATGTATTGTACGTAAATATAAGTATACAAATATTTGCAATATTCAAAAAATTTAGTAGGGTATATACTATGTTTAAAATATATATACTTAAAATAAATAAATAAATTGAATTTAGTGGTTAATTGTACATTATTTTCCCTTAATATTCACCAATATTCAAACTAAATCAAAATTTATAATTTCTCAAATTAAATATAATGAATAAATAATTTTAAAAATCGTGGATTATGAAACAAATGATTTAACATTATTTAATAGGCAACATCAATAATTTTAGTAGCAACAATGTAATATTACAATCTTATTCAACATATTCAAAAATTTTCATGTCATAATGGGGCATGATGAATGCATTTTACACTTAAAAACTTGTAATTCAGAAGATAGAGGATGCACTATATTCTGTCAATATTTCGAGAATCTTATATATATTTCTAGAGCTATAACCTTGTTGTAGGTTTTGTAAGTTATAACCTATCCACTCTTTTCTTTTTAAGAAAAAAAAATACGAACTTAAATAATGGTCCCTCACATTATCTTTCGCCACAACCCCACACACATACACAAAAAGGGGGGTTACAATTATATTTGATCTTCTTAATATATGTGTTTTTTTTTTTTTTTTTTAAATACTATTGAAGAAGCGCAATTTGAATTTAGATTTGTACTTAAGTACAATAATATATAATTACTATTAGATTATACACGTGATGAGTTTAATTGCAAAAGAAAAATAAATATTGTGTAACTTCTAAGAATAAATGGTAGTCAATGCAAACTCTTGGCTTTTTAACAGTTAAGGAGAAAACATTGTGCATATATAGTACGAAGCTTAATTTCTCTCTGCATTTTGAAGATATTATTTCGGCAATTCAAGCTCGAGATTTTCATATCAGAAAGAATAACAATTGCATAAATTAAGCAATGCTTTCAAGTAGGAAAATAAAACATATGCAAATACAAAACTTCATCTTTGTTACATACTCTCGCAGCAAGCTCTAGATGCATATCTAACCTTGTACTTGAAATGATAGACTTGGTTGGTTCTACTCTAAAAGTGGATTCTATTCAGTCAAGTCGGGCTACAAACTGGCAATTGCGGGTCTTCATAGTGATCAAGCAACAGGCAGTGGCCAAAATATATTTTGGACACCGCTATGGGAGCTCAGTGTTCCGCAAAGGCAAAAAGTTTTTCTTCGGCTTGTGCATTCAGGGGAAATATAATTTGGGAAAAAAACATGTTAATGTTGATCCTTTTTTCCCACTCTGTGAAACTGTCTTCGAATCTGAGCTCCATGTCTTTAAATCGTGCGAATGGACTGATAGATGCTGGGTCTGCTTCGCCATTTGGAAGGGCAGTTACTGAATTTGTTTGTGATGAAGTTCATGTATGGGTGGAGCAAGTGTTTGACAGGCTGGATAATGAGCAGAGGTCTAGTTTTTGTGGCCATTTTGGATGGTATATGGTGGAGTGGAAACCAAAAACTGTGGGAGGGCATTACTGTAGAGCCACAGGCAGCGTTGAACAGGGACTACGTACGTGGTCTTTTTGATTATAATAAAGCTCGTGAAGTGGTTAACATGGAGACACAAGACCAGCAAGTGCAGGCAAGGGGAGCTGGGAATTTATGGAAACTTCCTGCACATGGGTATTATTCTTGATAACATAAGAGAGCTTTTGCCTTTGGGGATGATTGTAAAGCATCTGAAAAGGGGGGCAAATTCTGCTGCACGGATGATAGCAAAGGGTGCTCAAGTGTAATACGCTAATTCTGTGGGTAAATAGAGTTCCTATCTATGCAACTAATGTTGTTGCCCTTGATGTAATGAGTTCAATTTCAGTTTAATGAATTCCACTATTCCTCTCCAAAAAAAAGGCCCTGTACTTGAAGACCCTTGTTCCAATTTTGCATTTAAGATTGTTTGAATAAGGAAAATATACTTTGTGCCCACCCAGTTTAGCTTGACGTGCATATTTCAATCTAATAATAAGGTTTGTAGCTAAAAAAGCTTCACATCAAACAGAAATTAATGGATGCGGTATGATCATGAAGCAACTTACTGGATGGTGAAAAGGCCAAGAGAATGAGAAGGATCAAGATTAATACAGGAACAAAGAGAAGAATCAGTGGCGGAGGTGGCAACGGCGGCAGAACAAGCGGCAGCACTAGAAGGAAGAAAGTAAAAACAAGCATGACTATTATTGATATGAGCTTCGAATAATTGAACATCAAAATTATCACTGCTTGAATCTGATCATCAGATGTGTAGCTTCCATTGAAATAATGGTGTTCTTTTCTTTCCAGGGTAGAAATGGGCTCTTCATTAATAATATTAGTTATATTATATATAAGAGTATAAATAGATTTGAGAGAATTTTGACAGAATGAGATTATAAATAGGTTGAGAAAGAATTTAACATATACAGTGGCGGATTTACTATGGGGAAGTGGCGAATTTATTGATAATAATAATAATAATAATAATAATATAAAGAAATTGTGTGCATCAGTGGAGGTGTTGCTGGTCATGGTTGTTAGAGTCATGGCCCACTCCTGATTCAACTGAATGAGAGTTGCAATCCTGGAAGATATTATATTTTTAGGTTATCATTGTTTTGTTTTTAGGATAAAGTACTATTTAATTCCTGAAACTTAATGAAAATAATAATTTTATCTCTATAATTTAAAAATTACTATTTAGTCCCCATAATTTCATTCTGTTAAACAGTTTAGTCCTTCTATTAAGAATTTCAATTAATTTCTGTTAACTCCATCTGTAATGTCTAAAATACCCTTAAAATATCTCTAGCCCTAATTTCCTTTGCTGAAGCTCAAAATATTTCTTCTTCTCATTCATTTTAACATAGGAACTCTTCTCTTTTGCTCTCTCTTCATTTTAGTTTATACAAAAATCAAAATTTAGCGATTACATTGTTCGTTAACAGCAAATGAATTCGAAGGTGTTTGATTTAATTTCACTACATTTATAAATGGACCCATTTTTGAGGTAAGTTTACATGTTCTAGTATTCATATATTTGATTGCATGTGTGTGTGTGTGTGTGTGTGTTTTGGTTGGGGGGGGGGGGGGGGTGGTGGGGGGTGCGGCCCCCTGGTGTGGGGGGAGAGGTGGTGTGGGTGTGGCTATGTTTGGGGGGTTGTTGTGTTTGATTATGTTTAATAAAGTAGAACACATTTGATAATTTTTAATTCCAAAATCTAGGCATAACGGGTAAATTTTAAAGTCAGTTGATGGGAGTCAGACATAATGTTATTTGGCTATAATGTCATTTTTGTGTTGTGTTATATATTGATATTGTGTTCTTGAAATACAATGATATTGTGTGTATTAATTTTTATGAGTAAATGCAATTTGAGAATTAGTACACACTAGGTGTTTGTGAAAATGTCTAAATGGACACATTGTAGTCAAACACAAAGTAATTTGAAATTTTGTACTCTATTATTGTTTGTATTATTATGATCATGATTTTATTGTTTTTTTTTTTTTTTTTTACTTTGATGAATTTAGGCCCAGATTTAGTTGCTCTCTGTTTTGATATCTCTATTATAGCTACAAATATAATTGTGGAGTTGTTTATGTTTAGAGGACATCCATTCTTTATTTCAATTTAGATTAGATTAATTCAATTCAAGTCAAATTAAAGACAAAATTAGCAATTTGATGACATTACAAAAATTAACTACAAGTTGGATTAAAATTTAAGTTTGTACATAACTTCAATATTATATATTTGTGTACATTCCATGCAGATATTGAATTTTTTTTTATTTTTAAAATAGAGGGTCTGGTTTAGTGCTATGCAAATTTGATACCCTTAACACTAATTTGCTAGGGAGTCATTTTTGTTTATGTGCTTGTTATTAAAATGCTAGTTCTATGTTAGCAATCATATTATTTTTACTTGGTTTTAATATCTTAATTGGCACATAGTGCTCGCACATTTGCAGGTATCAGTTATCTAAAAATTACACCTAATATTTCAAATTCCAGCAAAAAGAGGGAAGCATTTATAATGTCTATCCAAACAACTATGACTAAATGAAGTTGGTGGAAGATGTTTATAGGTTATTTCCTGAGATAACATCAGACTTTGTAGATTTTGTTTGTGGGGTGAACATAACAATCGGATTGATGATGACGTGGTTTTTATGTTTGAAATGTTTAAAGATACTTATGAAGTGAATGTGCATGTATATGAGAAGTATGAACCATTAAGTGTAGATGACACTGAATTGAGAGAGAAAGTACATGAACTAGCAAATTTGAGAGAGGCAGGAGACAAACAAAATATTGCATTGGGAGATGAACCAATGACTAATTTTGGAGATGCAGCAGGGCAAATAATACTTATGTTGTATGATAGTGTTGTTGAAAATATGGCAAGTGAGAGTGGGAAGAGGTACACGCTAGAAGGGACAACAATGCTAAATTAGGTGGTTCGAGGGGTAGGGAAGAGGTACATGCTAGAAGGGATGACAATGTTGAAATATGTGGTTCAAGGGGTGGGGAAGAGGTACACGTTGAGAAGGGTGGGGAAGGTGTACCAATTAGGCAAAATAAAGGTAAGGCTATTTCTGGTGCACAAGTATGGGATAGTTACTTTGGTGTTAATATGAAAAATAATGAGGGTGAGAGAAGAGACAGAGGAGGCAAGGGCAATATAAGCGGGAGAAGGAGCAGAGTTGGAAGGTATAGTAAAGGTGGGAGAGTCAATCAATCAGGTAGAGACAGCAAAGGACCTCAACTGGGAAAAAAACTGACACAAGCAAGAGGAAAAGATTTAACACACCTTATAATCAACCAAAAATTGGTGTTGAAGACAATTAAGTATATGGAGATGAAGAAGAAGAGTACAAGTTTTCTAATTCTGATGACGAGGACTGGATAATTAATGATCTAATGGAGGTGTTATACAACACTGAAACCAACACTAAAACTGATGATGATGATGAAGAAGAAGAAGAGGTTCATCCTAAAAATGTAGAACTCTATAATGATGAAGATGAGATGAGTAATGTGGCCTCTGATAATACAGATGAAGTATGCAATAGTGAAGATGATAGAGTCATGAAAAAGAGAAAAAAGATCCCTTCAAAGGGAAGTTTGCTAGCCCTTACAGACCTGCTGCTTCTAATGAAATAGAGTTTAAGGTTGGGCAAGTATTTGAGGATGTGGATGCTCTAAGATTGGCTCTTAGATACTATGCAGTCAAAGGTGGTTATCATATAATGAAGAAGAAAAATAACAAATTAAGGGTGACTGCATATTGTGATGGTACAGGGTGTACTTAGAGGTTGCATGTATTTATGGTACCAAATGAAATCACTTTTATGGTGAAGACCTTACAAGTTGAGCACACTTGTGAAAGAGTAGCTTCTAGTAAGAATAGAAATGCAAATACTAAGTGGATTAAATCCAAGTTAGTTGAACAACTAAGGGCATATCCTACAATGTCATATAACCTAATGACCTATGAATTAACCACAAATTGGGGAATCAGTCTACCTAATTAGCAACTAAATAGGGCAAAGCACAAGGCAAGGGAAGAAAATGAAGGGTTATATAGTCATTCATATGCTCAATTGCTAAAGTATATTGAGCATTTACAAAGGTTTAATCTTAACACCTTTGTCAAGCTACAACCTCAACCAAGGCAGAATGAAGATGATGAATTTATTTTCACCAAGATATTTGTTTGTTTTGAGGCTATGATGAAAGGATTTTTGGAAGGTTGCAAACCTTTCATTGGATTAGATGTGTGTCATTTAAAGGGTCCATTTGGTGGATGTTTCCTATCAGCAATATCTTTAGATGGCAACAAAGGAATCTCACCACTTGCTTTTGGGATTGTAGAGTCAGTACATTGGAGGAAGGACTGATGCTAAACCACTGACTTTCATAACTAACAGACAAAAGGTACATGTGTATTTTGATCCTAATTTATTTTAGTAATCATTTTATTTTTATACGCATATCTTAGTAATTGGTGCTGTATTTTGTCTCAGGGTGTAATTGAGGCTTTGAAGCAAAGATTTCTAGATGCATGTCATAGATTTTGTGCAAGACATTAGTTCATGAATTTCAGGAAATCATTCCCTTGATTGAGCTTGAAAAGGAATTTTTGGCAAGCAGTTAGAGCAACACATAGTTTGGAATTTTGGACTGCCATGAATAATATGAAGCCTAAGAAGGGAGGAGAACCATATGATTGGTTGCTAAAGATTCCTTTGTCTCAATGGATAAAGCATACATATTGGCCAGAAGGGAAGAGTGAACACAGTATCAATAAAATTGCAGAGTCATTTAATAGCTGGGTAGGTAAGTTGAGATTCTCACCTATTGTGAAATTAATTGACTCTTTGAGGCAAAAATGCATGGTGAGATTACAAAATAGATATGCAAAAGAATGTAGCTAGAAGGGGAAAATATGTCCTAGGACCATAAAAACTTTAAATGTCTTGATTAAAATGTAAAGGGTCTATAAATTCTTACCTAGAAGGAATGATGAGTTTGAAGTGCAAGAAGGACCTTTGACATTTAGAGTGAATTTGAATACTAAAAGTTATAGCTGTGGGTGGAGGTCTATATCAAGTCTACCTTGTAAGCATACAATTGTATGCATTAGGTACAAAAGGGCAAAACCTAAATATTATTGTGGTGAATATTTCGATGTTGACACATATAGGAAGGTTTACAGTGGAATCATACATCCTATGCCATTGGGAAACTATGAACCAAATGAGGAAACCCAAAAATTACTACCACCTTAATTGAAAATAGGTGCAAATAGGCCTAGAGTAGATAGGAAAAGAGATAAAGTAGAAAAACAACCAAATTCCACAAGAGCTAGATTATACCAATTAGATGCTCTAATTGTAGAGGACTTAGACATAATAGAAGAGCATGTGAAAGAGCTCCTATGAACAAGGTAAAGTTGACAAATTATGATATATTTTGTTTTTTTTTTTATTTTGAACTATAAAAACTAATGTACTTAACACATATGCACGAAAATAGATCACAAAGGGGTAGGGGCAAAGGATGGAGAGCTGAAAACAACACTACTACTAATATCCATAGACAAAATGATGAAAACATAGTAATTTTTTTCCATTTGAATATTTGTATAGTTAGATGAATTGACAACTGATCTAATTATTAGATGTGTAGGGAAGAGAGCTCAAAATATTGAAAGTCAAACACAAACAACTCATAATAACCAAAGGGGTAGACCAAGAAGGACAGTAAATATTCATGCAACACCATCACAATTGAGTCAACACTCAACAAGAAGCAGAGTAAGAAGGCATGCAAGTGATGTAAGCAACTCAGCACAACCAAACCAAAATTTTGAAAGAAGAATGAGAAATAGTAGAGTAAGAAAAGGAGTTCCAGCAAACACAAATACAGAAGCTCAACCTATATGTCAATCTGGAAACACAATGGCAACTAGATCACATTAAATTAGCATAGAGAGGAGGTAATTGTACTGCAAATGTTAATTGTGTTTTGTTATTGGTTAGTATTTGTAGCTGAAGACAAAAGGGTCTATATATATATATAGTATTTTTGGCAATATAGAACTAATTTTTGCAGTACATAATGAAAAGTAGATATTGCAGTAAATAGTTACAAGGATCACTGATATGGAATTTTTTGGCATATGTGATCCATTGATATATTGCAATAGATGTGGGAGAAAGATGTAAATGGGGGAAAATTTGATATAGGAAAAAGATGTAAATGGGAATTACATTTTGAGGGCAACAAGTTGATGGGTATAGATATGGATCCTAGTTCTGCATTTTTTGAGAGACTTGAAGGTTGTAATGAAATTCAAACCTAAAGTCATTGTAATTTTCAATTTTCTATGAATTATGACCAATATATAAAAATTTAGTATATTTGAATATGAAATAGCTAAAACAGATATTTGAATGCTTATTTATTCAAATGATGATGAATTGTATATATAGGTGAAATTATTGCTTATATTCGTGCAGGTTGAAAATGTTAATTGCATATCTATTATATTGTTAATTTTTATCTTTTATAGTACACTTTAGTCCCTCAACTTACAACATTTAGTACTATTTAGTCCCTCACATTACAAATTTCAAAACTAGTTAGTCCCTCCAATTATAAAATTGAATAGATTTTTGTCCCTCACATAATGAAATAGAATACTATTTAGTCCTTGATGCATCAACAATGAAGCTTTTAATGAACCATAAATTAAAAAACTAACCCAAATGCAAAATATTTCAAAAGCCATAAATACAATACTCAATTCTACAACAACCATACTATCATTAGCATTCGTCTTAATATTATTTACAAAAAGGATTATTGATCAAGGCCTACAACTATTACACCTCCAGTCTATTACCAAAACACAATTGGGAGTAGGCTTTCAGTTTTTTACACTTTGCTACCAAAAAAAGAAGCCCACAAAAAGAAATAAAAAATTACATTCAGCAACCCACAAAATCTGAACTCAATTCCCAATCATGGCATCTTTCATATTAACATAACCGCTAAGATGATGAGAAACAGAGTACAAATTAGACACAAGCCAATCAACATCTTCAAGAAAGCCTAAGAAGAATCCAGTCCCTCAATTTTCCCCTAAACCTTATGATTCTCAATTTGTAGCCACAATACCTCATCTTTTAAACCAATAATATCAGCAATCGATCAAGCTCGGAAGATTGTTGGAGAGTCAATTGTGTTGGTAGTGAAAGTTGATCTGAAGGTATCAACTAGCTTGCACCAACACAGGAATGTATCGCACTGATTCAAAATACAATAGTAATATAGCTTGCATGGGTTGTCAGTCAATTCAGATATTTTGATTCCGGCTCACTTCCTACACTTGCAGTAAGCATTGAGATACCTCCCTTCCCACCCACTATCAACGCCGCTCACCTCTGACATTCCTTGCAGCTGTAACAATGCATTCATATTATGTATATAAAACCAAAACCCAAATGAAAAAACTCAAATTTCTTTAATTTCTATCATTTAAAAATACCAAAGCTCAAAATCCAAAAATAAAAATACAAACTAAAAAAATAACAAATGAAAAACTAACAATACAAATTCTAAATCAACAACTGAATATGCAATATCACATTTAAAGGGGGCCAAAAATATGAAAAACGGTGTTACCTACAAATACGAGAGTAGTAGAAAGAGAGAAAGAGTGCACAAAAAAATGCAAGGGAAAAACGTGAGCCAAAAATAATTAGGTACATATTTACTTATTGATTCAAAGAGGGGTATTTTGGGTAGAAAAATATAGACTTTTATATGAAAATATTATTTTCAATGTTGACTAACGGAAATTTGTTGAAATTCTTAACAAAAGGACTAAACTGTTTAGCAGAATAAAACTACAGGGACTAAATAGTGACTTTTTCGAACTGCAAAAATAAAGTCATTGTTTTGGTTAAATCTCAGGAACTAAATAGTACTTTATCCTTATTTTTATTCTGCAACCTTTTTTTTTTAAGCAAAAAAAACTGATAACATTAATTGTATTGAATTTTCCATATCTTTTTTTATTTTTTTATCTTTTTTTTTTAAAAAACATAAAGACACTATTTTTGTTAAAATCGCATAATGATTTTAAATAAGCATGTTAACCAATATATATTTCATTTAAAAAGAATCGCAACATTTCGAATATTATCACTATAAAGCGTACAGAATAGATGTACTTTTATTATTTTTGTACTACTAATTTTTTGAATTAATTGTATAGCATATTAAAATATTAAGGTAAACATATATAAGAGAATTAAAAGAATTAGAGAGAATTAGAGAGAGAAAAAAAAAAAAAAAAAAAAAAAAGATAGAGAGAGAGAGAGAGAGAGATGGCTAAGATTTTTATAGATCTCACAAAAAATTTAAACTTAGTATACACACAACCTAATTGCAGGATAGTTTGATACAAAAAATCAAGTCAAAGAAGACAAGTCGCATCAACCAAATGCTAATAAACTTTGTAAAACTTTTGACTTATGGTGGAATTTCCGAAATATTATCTAATTAAAATTAAAATTTGACCAAAGGGAAAATGCAAGAAACCTATAACGTGTAGTGATATCATATATATTTTTCATCCTACTTTTCCAGAACTTTCATTGATAACCAGAGGTTAGTGGCCTTTTTTCTTTTTCGGTGGGGTGAAAATGTCATTCTGACAGGGAAATTAGGAAACTAAAGAAGCAATATGCATGTATGTACACAATAAGAATAACAACAACGAGAAGAAGAAATTGCTAGAAAGGTACAAGTTCATGCATGGTACTTGAGTATTGACAATTTTGATTGAGTATTGACAAAAAACATCATTGAAAATGCCTGAAAGCTATCAATAACCCCCACAATATTGAAACATCACATGAACATAGCCAAAAAGGAAAATCACATATGTGTGCATCATATAAAAAGGTAAAATATTAATCAATAATAATATTCATGATTCATGAATATTAATTGGTAGGGCATTAATTATACGCCAATACTCTAGCAAGGGTTTCCAATGTAATATTGTTGGTGGATAAAATTATAGAAGTCGTGAGAGGATTTGCTTATTATTTCATGATAGCTAACTTAGCATATCTTGCACAGAAATTATTATTGAATTTCTATGTTAATTAAGCAGTTTGATTCGATTTTCTTCAAATTTGACTTGTTTAAAGATTAATAAGTTAATTTATAGTTAGTGGCGGGGTGGCCCCCCAATATTTTGAAAAATACTTTATGTATATTGTATCTCATAAAAAATTTTCACCAATTAGCTTTATTTTCCTGTCTAAAAAATTTATATACGTGCAACAGTACTTAACTTCTTAAAATTTTAGAGTAAAAAAATAAAATATTTGTTACAATTCTAAACAATCTCAATCTATTATGTAGCCTAATAATTGTTACCAATAAGTACTTTTTTTCCCCCAATCGAAAAACTTGTCATTTATTATTAATGATATAATTAACGATATTATTTGGCTTAATAAATGTTATCAATTACTTATTCTTTTGTCCAATCAAAAAAATATTGCCTACTTTTATTGTTAAAGTTATAATTAACCTTATATTTTTTTTATTATTAATTTTACAATTAACGTTATATTTTTTTAAATTAAAATTATCAAATCTCTAATTTTTAAGACAATAATTATTTTCAATGGATTTTTTAATAAATAGCTATAATTACATTGTATATTAATTTTAATAAAAATAATTAAAGATAAGCATTTTATTCTATTCTCTTTATTCTTTACTTATCTGAATTTTTTCATAAGAGAGATCAAGTAATTTAGCTATGTTATCAATGAAACCCTTTAACCAACCATCCGATTTGATTTCTAAATTTGAATAAAAAAATTTAATAAGTAATTTTGCATCTCAAAAAGCAAAAAAAAAAAAATTTATAGTTTTAAAAGGCCAAAAAAAAAAATTTACCTAGGGCCACAAAAATTGTTAAGCTGGCCCTTTCTATATATAATGTTGTTACATATATGCATATCTATTTTCAAGTTTAACAATTAATTTTTTTACATTTAACAAGGGTAAAGTACTATATATATATATATATATATATATATATATATATATATATATATATATATATATATATATATATATATATATATATATATATATATATATATATATATTTCCAGAGCCAGTACATGGGCTTTCAGGCATATTAGTACAAAAATACTTAATTTTTAAACATTAACACTTTTTCATCCTGACCGAAATTTCTACACCAAAAGTATCTTTCCTAAAGCTAACCTAATTTTTTCTCACTGTTTAATTATTCTAAAATTAATGTCGAGCCTACCGACATTAACTGGTAAATTTTATGAACTTTAAAACTCCTAAAAACTAACTTGGAATTTTTAAAAACTGACCCAAAAAACTAAAAAGGCAAACTAGGACCCACGTCACGTGGCAGCCACAGGATTGACCTACAGCGCCTCACTAGTAACTGTGCAATGTTGCAGGTGCTACTTGCAGCTTGCCGCAAGTACCTAGTTTGGCACTGCACAGGCCTATCGAGTCTAGTCCCCGCCTATCCCTGTAAAATTTCTGAAATACCTCTCCAACCCAATTTCTAGCTTTACTCTTCCTTGTTTTCTCACATTTCACTTTTCCAAACTATTGCTTATCCCATTTGCCTATAAATAAGCATTTATTTTCACCATTTCTCTTCATCCATTGAGTTAGAGTGATAACTATCCTCTAATTCATTTCATTCTCTTCCTCCAATCAATCTCTTTTAATTAATTAATTAATCATTTTAATTAATTAATTGACTTATCCTAAGCAAGTTAATTAATTTTTTTAGTTAAATAATCTTTTTTAAAAAATTAATCACTCAATTAATTAATTAATTAATCTTTTTAATTAATTAAGTAATCACTTTTTCAAAAAATAATCCACCCTATTAATTAATTAATTTTTTAATTAATTGATCAATCCACTTAATCACATTAATTAGTTAATTAATTATTTTAATTAATTAATTGTCCATCAATCAATCCAATTTTCTAGTATCGATAAAAACAGAACTTTAATTCAGCAAAACCCTTTACCTAAGCCACACAAAAATGTAACACTTTTCCCCATCAATTCAACCTTCATACTAAAATGAATCTGATCAATCCCTAAATCCTTTTACTTAACCATGAAATGAATCACATAGATTTTGATCCCCATTTAATGGGGCGTGAATGGACTACGTCGACACGTTTGAAATCTGAATCCAAACCTCAAATATAATTTAAAATTAATTTCATTTTCCACTTATTTTCAATTGTAATTATCTATTTTCATACTTTTGTAAGGAAATTTGTGATATTCATAAAATTCTATAAAGGGTTAGAGAAGGCATCTCATTTTTAATTAATATATTTAATTAATTATTTTTGAAATTAAAAAACGATAATATGGTTCTCCTAGCATCCATAAGGACTAAAGGAAATACTCTTCTTAATTTGTGAATGATACTCTTTTAATTTCCCTAACACTCATATATATGCCAAGCATTCATATTATGTCATGTTCATACATTTTTATAATTGTCATTTAATATTTGTCATTCATGAAATTAATTTTTCTAAAGTCAAATTAAACTTACGAAACAAATCGTGATTATTTAAAATTAAAAACTTAGTCCCAGAACTCAACCTAATTCAAGACTAATGATTTTATTATTGAGTAAATTAATTAACTAAAATTAGTGAATTGAAATCATAAATGGATTTTTACTTAATTTTTCATTTTAAAATAAATTACAGTGGCAACTCCCAAATTATTTTCAAAATGTAAAATTAATTTTCTAAAATATAGTTATTCCAATTATGAATACCAAAATTCGATCTATGACTTCCTTAAAAATCATTTGTCTTTTCTTAAAATAATTTTTTAGAGCAAGAGAGGGGCGTTTGGATAAGACCTTACATATATATATATATATAGGTCTAAGACAATTGCTTTAGTCCATTAACCCACTCAACCGGACCCCTAGCAAACACAAGTCCAATTGTCTTCTATAAATGTACGCAAACTGTATTTATGTGATGTCAAAAGTGGAACATAAGGATCAAAATTAGAGACCGATGTTTCGCTTTTAAAATTAGGAAAAGAGAAGAGAAGTTTCCGTAGGAACAAAGAGATCCGATTGGAATAAAATATAAATTATCTCAATGCCTAATTAAGAGAGAATTAAGCCAAATTCATTAATAGCGTCAACATATTGTTAAAATCTAAAAAATTTAAAATGCTAATAAAATCTAATATTTTATTAATGCTAATAAAATTTCAAATGCTAATAATATTAATTAATCACATTTAAAATGATTCCAACTCGAAAAATAATTTGACGAGAAATCTGATTCGATCCATTTGCTACCTCAATGATTAACAGCGTAGAGGAGCTAAACCTATTTTGGAACGAATGGGGAGGAAAAGATGGGACCTGTTAGTGCCCCAGTGGCGTAGCCGCATCCACACAAAATCCAGCCGTCGGTTAGGTGGGAGCGTGTATTTAACCCAACAAGTCAAGAAAGTGAAGTACATTGTGGAGTTAGCAATCTTTTTTGGACCTATTTGATGACGATTGCAACCATTTGATTTATGACCTATTTTCACCCTCATACAATGCATCTCTCTCTTCCTAACAAAAGTTCAAGTTCGTGCATTGCAATTGCTAGATCTTTAAAGAAAAGAAAAAAAAATCAATCATGCTTTTGTTCAAGAATACTTTTGTTTCCAAAACTAAAATGCAGAAATCCCAATATGTATTAGTGGATCATATTTGGGTTATTAATATATATTTTTATCATAATAAAGTTTAATATAAATATAATATCATTAATTTATCATATCAAAAATCTAAATACAAATATAATTCACTTAATTAATTGATTATATATAATAAGAATAACACATTTAACATTTTAAATTAATCTATTTTTTATATTAATATTCAAATATGATTAAATTTATTAATTTAACTCCTATAAATTTATATTATTAAAATATCTCCGGTTTTACTCTTTTATTTAAAGAGCATTTTTTTTTTGC
>CANTUT010000688.1:237500-253929 GCA_947687605.1 Reutealis trisperma
TAGTTAAAGTATGCATGAACAATTCATTTAATAATGAAGGAAGCAATAAGAACAAAATAATAAAAGCAATAAAAGAATTAAATGAAGAAAGCAGATAAAAGAATTAAATTTACAACACAAACCAAATTAGGGGATATTCCCTCTAGTCACTTATAGGATACTAAGGAAGTCACACATTCTCCAAACTAATTCTAAAAGATCACAATAAAACAAAAAAGAGAACAAAATCCTAGTCTATATGAAGAAGGTAAAAAATAAGGAAGGTTGTTTATTTTAATTAGATTTAATGCTTAGAACAAGCGTGCCTATGTATTTCTTCAAATGGGAATCAAAATTCACATAGTTCGCATTTCTTGCGAAAGGGGTTTGTTTAGTCTTAGCTTTTTATCATGCTTCAATTTAATTTAATTGATTACCAAGTGGAGTTAATTAAATCATATTCTAATTAACTACCTTAGCAAACCAAACATCATGCAAGGAGCCTTAGAATAATCAAATAAATAAATAAAATGAAATAAATAAACAAATAAATAAAAGGAAAAGAGAAAGTGAAAGGAAACTTACCTTAGATGACAAGTGACTATTGGCCTTGGATAGCGGGTAGCGGCTTGTCTAAAATGGCAAGAAACTTTTGACTTGTCCGATCGGTTCAAGAAGTCGCAATCTAACTTATTTTGCAAAGCAATAAGCAATAGCAAAACAAAAAAATAAAAGCAAATTTTAAACTAAAAAGCTCATTCCTTGGTGGACCAAGCTTCTGGAGATGGTTCGCTTTATGTAAACCAAGCTTGTGGAGATGGTTTACTTGATGCAAAGGCTAATCAAGCAAACCAAGAGGTTAAGAGGTGAAGAAAATAGAGTGGGAGGACTCCTATATATAGGGAAAAGGTTGGGGGAAAGTTTTATGCATTTCTGATGTGGGATAGGTGCATAAAATGAAGAAAAAAAAAAGCAAAAAATATCTGCTGCTGCCAAATACCCTATGGTTGTCGTAAATGCATTAGCGGTAGCTGTAGTAATATCAGTGGTAGCCGCAAGCACTTTGGCAACAACAGCAGGAACTTCATCCAATTTTGCGATTTTCTACCATTTTCACCCTTTTCTTGTCCCTTTTTCAAGATTCCACTTGCATTATGCTCGTTATTCAATTTTGGATGATTTAAGGATGGTTCAACGGTCAAACGGATAGGTTTCTATTCCCAAAACTTTGTTTGTTGATTTTTCAATTTTGGCTTTCAAAAGTCTGTTTACTAAACCTAAGTACCACTAAGATTTCAAATATAATTTGGAGAGTGCAAAATTAAGCACAGTTGCCCCTCATTAGAATTGGCTTGACTGATTGGCGATTCTGATAATAGTAAACCCAAGGATAAGGGATGAAAAAAATGAACCAAAGGGATGTCTAAGTCAAGATTTAGACATGTTTGGATGAAAGACGTGGTGAATTTTGAAGGTAAAGGATAGGTGGAAAAGAGGAAATAAAGGAATGTTTAGATGATCATTATTAAACATTTATAGGTGAAGTTTCAAAAGAATTTTCATAAAGAGGCAAGGGTAGGAACCACATGATTGATTAGGTGATCATTACTAGATATTTATAGATGAAATGATCCTAAGGCTATCTTAGGATAGTTTGAAAGAGAAACCTAACACTATGTTAGGTTGGTGATCCTAAGGTTGTCCTAGGATAGTGTAAAAAGAAAAACCTAATACCATGTTAGGTTGATGATCCTAAAGCTATCCTAGAATGATCTGAAAAGTTTTAAAAGGGAAACCTAACCCTATATTAGGTTGATGATCCTAAGACTATCCTAGGATAGTCTAAAAAGTTCTGAAAAGAAAGCCTAACCCTATATTAGGTTAATAATCTAAAACTTTTGAAAGAGAAACCTAACCCTATGTTAGGTTGATGATCCTAAAGCAATCCTAGGATGATATGAAAAGAAAAACCAAACTCTATATTAGGTTGATGATCTTAAGGTTGTCTTAGGATGGTTTAAAAAGAGAAACCCAATCCTATGTTAGGTTAATGATAAACTATCTTAGAGTGGTCTACAAAAGGAGATACATAATTCATATTTAAGGTATGAATCCTAAGGCTATCCTAGGATAGGTCTGATATTGATAGTTCCAGTCTTGATTCAGGAACTTTGCTTAATAATTTTGTTGAATTTAAATTAATGATTTACCTTGCTTTGAGCATTTGGATTAATGGTCCTTTTTGACTCAGATGGGTGATACATCTTGCTTTGTGAATTTTCACATGATAATCCCCCTTGATTTAAGAGTCTGCTTAATACAAAATGCATATATTATACAATAATTGGATACTTTGAATTTGTGAAGGGTAACTTTTGTAGGAAAATGCTGAGTTTTTGGGAGAAAGATACCTTCATTTTAGAAAGGTGAATATTTAGAAGGGATATACCCCTAATTTAGAATGACAAAGGAAAGTACTTAGGCCAATTTGTTTTGGATAGACTAGCTTGGGGATGGTAGGGTCACACTTGATTTGGACATGGTATGAGGCTAGTTAAAGGGTTATCAAAGGCTATCGATTCGGCCTTAGAAGAGGAAGAGATCGAGCTAATCAGCTTAAAAGGCTTAGTTAGGCATGGCCTTTTGATTTGGATCGGATTGAATGGCTAGCTTAGGGTCATATCATGTATGAGGCTGCTTGGTAAATGGCTATCAGTTCAGTCTAAAAAAGAAGTCACTTTAGGAGGTTAAGCTAAGTATGGCTGAAAGAGGTCAGGTTAAGCTTAGGTGGGTTTGGTTTTGAAGAAGGTTTGGTTTGAGGCTAAATTTGGAAAGCTCAATCAAGGAGGTCAAATCCTTAGAGACAATTAGGTCAGTAGGTTAGGTTAGGTCTAGTTTTTGGGAACGTCAGTTTGTTGGGGTTGTTGTTAAAGAAGTTCATACAAAAGTCTTTGGTCAAGTCTAGCAATTGGCTCAGTTAGTTATGGCCTTTGAGGAGAATCAATTTGGAAGCTTAGTTTAGTTTGGCTTTAGGAAAGATTTTTTTAGAATGAGTTTATCATCTTAGAAGGTTAGACCGATTTGGCCTTGGCTAGGGTCATTTGGAAGCTTAGCCTGGTTTGGCTATATAAGAGGTTAGATTAGAGGCTCAATCAGGTTATGGCCCTTTAGAAGTTCATTTAAAAGGCTTGGTCAGATTTTGCCTTAAGACTGTGTTAGAGAGATCAGGCTGTAGTGCTAAACTTTGTAGAAGATCGAACTGAGAGGCTAAGTCTTGCTTAGAGGAAATGTTAGGCTAGGAAATTAATTTTGAAGGCTCAGTTAGATTTGGCCTTTAAAAGAGATCATAGGCTTCATAAATGAAGGCCCTTTGGGAGAAGGCTTCATAGTGAAGGCCCTTTAGGAGAAGGCTTCATAGTGAAGGCTTCTCGATTTAGACTTCATAGTGAAGGCTTCTCAGTTTAGGCTTCATGGTGAAAGCTTTTGGTTTAGGCTTCATGGTGAAAGCTTTTAGTTTAGGCTTTTAGGTTTGGGCTCTGGGATGAAGGCTTTTGGATGGAGGTAAGAGTGTTTGACCCTTCTTCGGTTTAAGATTTGACCTAGACTTGAGATGAATATATGTTTTGTTGTACACAATGGATGCATGATATGGATGGAAAAAATATTTCATAAAGATGCAATTACATAAGGCTTTGATTATGGTACATACAACCTAAGGTCAGGATCTAGGTTCATTACATAAGAAGGTAAGGGTGGCTTAGATACGGTACTCATCACACTAGAGTAGCGATATACCTACCCACATATGAATCAAGGAGCCTCGCATGGATCTAATGATACGTGCATGCTCATTTCATTTTTGAAAGATCAAAGGATTCGTTACGAGGTGGATGATTTCACTATTGACGACTAAACCCAAGGAGGGTTACCTACTCATTGTTACTTTTTATCCATTATTTTCCTAAGAAATCTAGGTTAAAAGACAAGGTGCCAATACAAATGATGCATGAAAGTCATTTCTATATTACAAGTGCCAAACTTTGATTTAAACCAATTGGTAGTCCTCTTATTTCTTTTGTTAAAAAAAAAAGTGGTCCCCAATGGAGTCACTAGCTATGAGACCTCGCCCGAGCACCAGTCTGATCCACTGAAAGGGATTGAAATGCTCATTTGGGTTTGAATTCAAGATAAAACCCTTGGGTTCAAATTGATTGATTTTGAAATTGACTTAGAGTCACTATCTTAATTTTATTTTTTTATTTGGAAAAATATAAGTTAAAAACCCATTTAATTGACTCCAATTTATTTATTCAATGGAAAAATGCACTAGTCCTTGATTACCAAAGAGGATCCAGAGACTAGATTGTTGGTTTATTTTGAAAAAGATTTATTTGGCAAATTTAATATAAAATGACTTAAAATAAATATCACGAACAATTTACATAATGTATGAAATAATTAAAGTATGCATGAACAATTCATTTAATAATAAAGGAAGCCATAAGAGAAAAATAATAAAAGCATTAAAAGAATTAAATGAAGACAAATAAAATAATTAAATTTTCAATACAAACCAAAGTAGGGGATACTCCCTTTAGTCCCTTATGAGATTCTAGGAGAGCTGCACATTTCCCAAACTAATCTAAAAATATCGCAATAAAACAAAGAGAAAAGAACAAAATCCTAGCCTATTTAAAGAAGGTGAAAGAGAAGGAAGGTTGTTTATTTTAATTGGATTTGATTATTGGAACAAGCATGCCTATTTACCCCATCAAATGGGAATCAAAATGCACATAGTTCGCATTTTTTGCGAAAGGGGTTTATTTAGTCTCAGTCTTTCATCATGTTTCAGTTTCATTGATTAAAAGGAGGTTGAGTTGATTGATTTTAATTAATTACTAAGTAGAGTTAATTAAATTATATTCTAATTAACTATCTTAGCAAACTGAATATTAAGCAAGGAGCCTTAGAACAGTGAAATAAATAAATAAACAAATAAATAAATAAAAGAAAAAGGAAAAGGGATAGGAAACTTACCTCGGACGGTGGGCGACTACTGGCCTTGGATGGCGAGTGGTAGCTTGCCTCAAACGGCGGGTGACGGCTTGGCTAAGACAGCAATAAACTTTTGACTTGATGAGTCAGCTTGGAAAGTCGCAACCCAATTTGTTTTTTAAAGCAATGAGCAATAGCAAGACAAAAAATAAAAGAAAATTTTAAACTAAAAAGCTCATTCCTTGGTGGACCAAGCTTGTGGAGATTTTCACTTGATGCCAACCAAGCTTGTGGAGATGGTTCATTTGATGCAAAGGTTAATCAAGCAAACCAATAGGTTAAGAGATGAAGAAAATAGAATAGGAGGATCCCTATATATAGGGAAAACGTTGGGGGAAAGTTTCATACACTTCTAATGTGGGATAAGTGCACAAAATGAAGAAAAATAAAAAAAAATGAAAAAATATCTGCTGCCACCAAATGCCTTACAAGCTGTAGTCGTAAGCACTTTGGCGGCAGGCCTAACTTCGTCTGATTTTGCGATTTTGGCCTATTTTCACTTGTTTCTTGTCCATTTTTCATGATTCTAGTTGCATTATACTCATTATTCAATTTCAAATGATCTAAGGATGGTTCAAATATCAAAGGGATAGGTTTCTGTTCTAAGAATTTGTTTCTCAAATTTTCAATTTTAGTTTTCTGGAAGTCTGTTTACCACACCTAATAACCTCTAAGGTTTCAAATGTAATCTAAAGGGTATAAAATCAAGGGCTTATAACAATATATTAGTATATTAGGTACTATCATAATTAAAATAATTAAAACTAATAACCACTTAGATAATAGATTCTCATTATATATTAAGCAATAATTATATTATTTCATTCGTAATTAGTGTAAAATTACTCTTAACATAGTGAAATTAATATTTAGACATCACACATAATTACTTTTTGAGTAAAGTACTATTTATTTCTTGAAGTTTACTTAAAATAGTGACTTCATCTTTATAGTTTAAAAAAATCACTATTTAATCCCTATAATTTTATTTCATAAAATGAAATACTCCTTCAATCTATTTTTTTTATATTTTATATCAAAATAATTAAAAAATAAATAGAAAATAAGAAAAATAAATTTATGATACCTAAAACACCCTCTTCCATCCCTTTGCCGATTAAGAACCTGAAAAACAAAGCAGAACTTGATTTGACTTGCTTCAACATCTTGAAGATGTAGATCTTAATTGTATATCTGTGGTTTTCTTTACAGGCTTCTTCTTCTTGTCTCCAACCACTGCACCGCCTTCCACCAGCAACTGTCAGCCTTTGGTTTTTTCTTCACTGGAGCTTTCTTAGCCATTGTATTGTTCTATTTTCCTGGATTCTCCTCTGCCGATTTCTTCTTGATTGGCATCTTTTATGCTTTTGGCGCAATTGAACAAAGGGTGAATTTGGGGGTTTTGTTTTGATTTTTTTTTTTAACAAAGAGAGGAAGATGGGAAACAAAGGGTTGTCGATTGCTCAACGATCCATTGCTCAAGCTTCTTCTTCCTGATTTGAGGAACAGTGGCGGCAGTGTTGTCTCTCTCTCCCACGGACCTCATCATCACCGGTGGTCTCTCTCTCTCATCAACTCTTCTTTAATTTCATCTATGCCTAGTGCTTTACTATGAGTCTCAACACATGCCTTGTTCCTCTGGGTCTCTCTCTCTCTAGATTTGAAATACCCATTTTTTGTATCTCTCTCTCTCTCACTCAATTGCAACCATTGATTTCTATAAATTTATTTTGTTTAGTTTGTAATATATATCCAGAAAATTAATATGTTTAATTTGTAAATTTAATATCTTCAATTTGTAAATTTAGTTTTGATTAATTTGTTGAATTTGATTTGTTGATTGATTTCGATTCTGATTTTTCCCAATGGTATGGTCTATCTTCCATTTCATCTTCTCTGTTTGTATAGCAGAATTGTATAGCAGAAAGCAATAAGTATTTAACCATACATCCAATATAGCTGGGTAAAGAGTTCATAAGAATACAACACTAACAATGAATACTATAGACGTACCATGAATTCAAAAGGTAAATCTAATAACTGTATTTGACAAATGCATATGCAATCAACAAGAAGAAATAAAGATAGCGAAGAAGCACCTAAGCTTTTTTTTTTTGTTAATATCTACTGGCAAAATTTACTCATATGAATAGATTTAACTTCAAACAATTACACTAGCAGAAGATGGGAATCCATAAAATTATAATCATCATCTCGTTCACATAAAGAATTCAAAGCATATGATTTCCAAAGAAGCTTGGAGGATGAGTGTTTGGGTTTGTTTTTTAAGGAAATACAGTAAATGGAAAATTTAACTGTAAATGAGAGATATTTTAGATTTTTCATGAAAAATTAAATGAAGCAAGTAATAGAAAGACATATTGAGGTAACGAAATTAAATATTAAAAATTAAAAAGTAATTTTTTTAAAATATAAGGGTAAAATTATTATTTTATATAAAATTTAGATATTAAATAATATTTTGTCTTTATTTTTTTACAAGGATTAAAACTGGATCAAATAGGAGAGTGAATATACTTTTACTACCATGGTACCGGCTCAAATGGTTATTTCTTTTTTCTTTTATTATTATTTTTTTATTCTTATCGATGCTCTTTTATCATTAAACCACTTTAGGGTAATAAAAAATTATTTAGGTTCCAATGCGTTAGAAATAAACTATGTAAGTACAAAGTAAAGATTTTAGGTAAGTGGGGTCAATATATAATACAATATATATACATAATTTTTTAATTAACCAAATTTTTGTATTAAGTTGTTAATATAGATAAAAACTAACTTTAAAAACTAATTTATTAAAATTAAAGAGTTCAATTCTATATTACTTCCTCTATTGTGAAAAAAATGGTCATTGAAAAATTTAGTTTTATTCATAAATAAGTAACCATTTAGCAACCTAATAAAAAAAATAGTGAAATGGTTAATTTAGCCTTTATTTTTCAAGTATGAGAGATATTTTTCTAATTTATACTGTAATTAATAGGGGTATTTTTGATAATTTATGATAAAGTTATTACTTTTTTAAAAATTGTGATTTTTTCTTAATGGTCACTTTTTTCAGAATGAATGGAGTAATCTTTTAGTATGTTTGTATTTAATCAATGTATGATATTTTTCCATATATTCCATATTATATTCTTAATAGTTTCCACAAATGGCAACTTGGCAAAAATAATTATTTATTATGACTAGTTGACACTTGTAAATTTATGATATGAATTGAGTTGATACAATTGAAAGCTCAACAAGAGCGAAGAAATATATTTAAAAGATAATTAAATGAAATCCTCTATGGGTCAAAAAGAATTGAAAGAAATCCACCATAGGGTAATAATTGAAATCAAATCAAATATGAAATATATCGAAAATTGAAAGAGAAATTAAAATTCTAATCCAAATTATGATATAGTAAGAGGTGGTATAATAATTGATTAAATTCTGATATCATATTAAGTTTTTAATATAAATTTAGGAGAACAAATCTTAAAAGCTAGATTGTTAAGGTTAAGGTATCCAATTTGAATCTTTTGTACTAAACGTAGTATTATTTACTAGTACTGCGGTTTAGTTAAGCAATTTTGTGTACCAAACGAACTATTAATATATTTGTATTTAATCAATATGTGATATTTTTCATATTATATTCTTAACATTTTGAAAAATAACGTAATTTTTAAAATGTTATTAATAAGTTATTTCTCATTAATTTTTTCATCATTATATAAGTTATCAAATGTTATAAGGTTAAAAATTTTATTTATTTAATAATGTACAATTGAAAATATAAGCTTAATAGGCAAAACTAAAAGTGCATAAAAATGTATATATATATATATATATATATATATATATATATATATATATATATATACATGACATCTATTATCAATATAATATGATAATGTACTGTAAAAGGATAATTTTATAATAGAAATTGCAGCTTAAGATAGATAGTTTTTAAATTGTTATTTAATGAGAAATATTAATTTTGTAGTGAGATAAAAAAAAAAAAAGAATTTACCATAATTTATATGAATTTCTTTAATTTTTCACGAATTTAAGTAGAGCCAACATCAATTTTTAATGGTACCAAATACATGAATTGCTAAAAATTATTAATTCTTAGAAGGATAAAGCATACACTTTACAGTGTCTACTAAATTATCACAATACAAAAATAATACAAAAATATGAATATATTAAATTTAAATAACAATACAACCGAGACTTTTATTTCATATATTTTTCTTAAGACAGATTTATTTCTTGCTACTAGAACTTAAGAATTTGATGCCTATTTCTCAGTAAATAATGGTAAGTAAATAATTTTGAGCTTCACCAAAATTATTTCACCTCGAATTAGAGTTGTGCTTGAACTTATTACCAGGATATGAGAGAAACTAAAAAGCTTTTTCTCCAAATGCTTAGATTCAATGGATTTGAAGAATGATCAAAACTCCTTTATATAAAGAATATAAAGGTATAAAATTAAATCACTTACAGAAATATTACACATTAATTAAAGAAACAAAAATATTACGTCAAAGGTTACAAAACAATTAAAGAAAAGTAAAGGGTCAAAAGTCACAAAACAATTAAAGAAAAATTACAAAATAATTAAATCAATTATCATTCAAACATTCAATTTACTTCAGTTCAATTGATTTTCCAACATAAATAAAGTGTAAAACGTCGCACATCTTCCATAAGGTTAATTGATTTTTGCAATGAAAATTTTAAAGTTATTATTATCCTATGTTGTTCTATGGAATTCATATTTCTATAGCTTTAACAATAATAAAGTCTTGTAAGATTACGGCCGCAAGTTCTCATTGTGTGGCAGTAGGCACTTTTTTTTTTTTTTTTTTTTTTTTTTCATATAATTTAAAAAAAAAAAAAAAGGGAATTTGTACTATGAATTTTAATTCAATCATTATGAACTTTAATTCAACCGTACTAAATGGTTATCAGACTGGTGAAATTTGAAGTTCAAATTTCAGTTAAAATCAAATTAAAAAAAAAATCCAATATTTGTTATGTCGAGTTGATTATTAGAAAAGGGAAACATGCTTTTACAAGGGGGGAAACTAGCGGATTTTGAGGCTTTCGAAAAAGAGAATGCAAGCATAGGTTGCTAGGGTTATTGGTAATTTCTGTAGGTTTTTCATTGCCCTGTCTTATTATCACCCTACTTTTATTTCAAGTTTCTAAAATTTCTTCATAGATATATCATTATCATTGTATGATTCAACTAAATTCCTTTGTGCTCTTTCTTTTGGCTAGCTAATAATAAATCATGTATCATCATCCATCATTATATGATTTGGCTAAATTCATAAGCATTTCTTAATGCAATTCATGATTACCAAATACCTTTTTTTTTTTTTTTTTTGCATTGTGGAGAGAGAATCAATCATGAATTTATTATTAATAGAAATATGTACTTATTGCTAAATTATATCTTGGTGTGCAAATATCAGCTTTTATTAATATACATGAATTTTGAAACATAAAATTCATTTATAAATGATATAATTTTGTTAAATTTCATAAAATTTAGTTATTAAGAATGAAATAAAAAATTTTATTTATACTAAAATGGAAATTTTAAATTTTAAATAAATTTCATAAAATTCAATTGTATCTAGGGAAGGATCCAAGAATAGAATGCATTTCTTATATCACTTTTTTTTTTTAGGGTAAAATCTGGATCAAATTCATTAAGCACTTACCTATGATACCCTAGATCGTACATGTAATATTTTTAAGACTGATTTAATTCCATGAATAAATAGTCTCAACACTCCAAATAATTATTGAGATGTATTAGTTTAGGTTAATTTAAAAGATTGTACCTGTCAATGGTGAGGAAATGTTCGCAAGAAAGAATGAGATATGAAGGCGAGTGCAAACCTTCTATAGGAATAACCAGCTCCGCTGATGAAGATAAAGCAGCATAAAATAGATGAATCGAGAGGTTCAATGTCACGACCCAAATCTGAAAACATGTGACCAGTACTAGGATACTAGTGATACATGTAGATATCAGTATCTGTTGTAAGCATGACATCACATAAAACGACAAAACTACCATATAATAGGGCTATGGACCACATGTTAAGCAGATCCAAACCAATAATATTTTAAATTAATGCCACACTAAGCTAACAAAATCATTATCTCAAATTATCATATTACATATCATTAGTTTCTACTTAACAAACAACTATCAACTCAAAAGATACATAATAATACAACTGACAATTAACCATATTACAGATAATAGAGGTAATATTGCGAAGTTTTAAAATACTAATACAGATATATAAATATTATTTACATAATTCAGTAATTAAGTACAAGTAAGTAAGTACAAAATACTGTTGAAAGACAAGAAGGCAGTTTAACTCAATTCAAATTCCTTCATAAGCTCATTCCACTACTTGAAAAATAATTTAAATAGGAATGAGTGTTTGACTCAATGAATGATACTAACTAATATATTAATCAAGTGTCCTATAAATATGCATCTAATGTTCATACCAGTGCAATGTGTCACAGAAATAAACAAATCACATAAACAAACATGGATAGAATACAGTTCACAGTACCACACTAAATCTCAATATGGAGAGCCAATCCCCTAATGCTAGCTCTCTTAATCCAATAATCAGTCTCTTATATCCAATGAGTCTAGCCGTCACTAGTTTGTACCATGCAGCCTTGACCTAACTAGCAACAGTCCTAGTGATGAGTAGGCTCAACCAGCATACACTAGTCATAGCTTATCTTCTTAATCTCATCATAATCATCCTCATAAATTCTAAGTGATACTATATCCTTCTGATCCCATCCGTCAACCATAACCATTATGCAATAATAAATATCAATTCATCAACCACAATCATATGTTAATATGCATCTATGCAATAATAATGCATAATATATATATATATAAATATATATAATAAATGCAAATGCATGAAAAGAAAAGATAATATACTAGGGAGTATCACTCACCTACTAGATGACGCGTCTAATAGACTATCCTCGAAAGTGGGACCCTTGATGACAGAAGGATACTAGAGACATTGACTCTAAATAACAGATAAGACAATTAGGAAAAGAGCGATCTTGTTGGCCACACATTGCCCCTGCCAGTGGCAAAATAAGGTGATCTTTACACTAATTTGCTTGTCTCAATGCTAGGAGCTTGAAAATCATCACCACTTGTTGCCACTCGCCACCATTACGCTGGAAAACATCTTCAAAGTTTTGGCCTCCATAACTTCGATCTCCACTTTTGATGACATCTAGGAGGCATGGTAGGTATCATCTTGAAGCTTTAGCCACTAGGAGTCAAACGAGACCAAAATCATCAGATTCTAAAATCGAAATTGGTTGGAATATGGAGTTAAAGATTCGATGCCAGTGAGCCTTCTCTCCTTGCGTACACTGCCATCCATTGCCTGATCACAGTGCTACCACTTCACTCGAAGTCGTTAGACAATGGGCTAGCTGCTAGTGATGGCGGCGCAACCCACAGCCAGTTGGACGATGCCTTCAGAGCCTCTCCCTCACAGTGTCTCTCTCTTCCCTCTCTACTCATTCTATCTCCCATTTTTGTTTCTTCCTCCAACCAACAGCTGGCTGATTGGTCCACTTAGGACCAATTAGCTGCTGGCCATTCCCAACTTCATTTTTTCTTCTTTTATATATAATAATAATAATAATAATAATAATAATAATAATAATAATAATAATAATAATAATAATAATAATAATAATAATAATAATAATAATAATAATAATAATTAATTACATAATAATTACAAACAAAATCCCAAAACTTCAAAATAAATTTTCTTAAATAGCATTTCTTTGATTTTTGTTAAACAATTAAAATGAATATAAATTTCATATTAAAAAAATTTAATAAATTAACTTCACAAATAATTGAGTAAGTAAAATAGTTTCTTTTAAATTGATATATCATCATTGTCTGAATAAGATTTTATAATTAACAATATATCTTAAATTAATTGAACATAGCATTAATTTCTAAAATTTCTTAATAATTAATATTCAAATCATAAGAATATATCAAATTATATAAAAATGAAAATTTCAATTACGCTTTAATAAAGAAAATAATAAAATAATATATTTCCATATAAAATAAGATTTTATAAAATAATTGGAAAATCAAGTTGTTACTCTCAATATCGAGGTAGATGAATGTATATATAGATGCAAAGTGAACTAAGTGACTTAAAGTCAAGTGGTAATAAGCAAGTTCAAGGTTATTGTCTTGTAAACTACATCCATGAACAATATTATGCGAGGTATGTGGCTGTGAATGAAAGCTATCTACTCCTGGACAAATGGAAGGAAATATGTGGCTAAGAGTGTAAGTTACCTGCCACTGAATAGTATATTGGCCACTATAATTAACATAATGTCCTTCTTTCTTTCGATATAAGGTATATAGTGTTGCCAACTTTTATGCTTTTGTCTTAAGTCAAATTTCTTTCTCTTCTTCAAAAAAATCATAAGTTTTCCAGATAGATCTAAGAAGTCACACCCTAACCTAGACAGATGCAATGGTCCTATGACTTGGGAAACACAAAAGGCTACGTAAGTCCATATAACCCCCTAAAATTATCCAATTACAAGGTTTTTAATATGGAAAAAGGGTATCAAGATCCATTTATAAATCCAAATTTAATATCCCAATTGTTAAAGAAATATCCAATATTCATTATTAATTCACATAGCGAAATAATTAAACTTCCCACACTTTCAAACGATTTAAAATAACCCAACAACCTAAATGAAGATGCATAATTAGAAACAATCCAATAAATGGAACAAGACTTAACAGTCTATGAAAGTTTATTCCAAATGATGACTCCAACCCTCAAGAGAAGACACATGTTTCTTGAGGTTAGCCTAGTTAGCTCAAACTTCTGAGAAGATAAAAGAAAAAGAAAATGGGTGAGAATAAGTCTTAGTGAGTTAGTAATAGCAACAACTGCAAAGTCAAATAATGGGTTAAGCAAGGGTTTATGATTCCCAGTCAAATGAATTTGCAAATATTGATACAACATCTAGGTATTCAATATGTGTTTTTCGATTTCATTGATAAACAATGTTCAGACATTCAATTATCGATTCCATTCTTTAGCAGCACTCAAATAAAGAGTAGGTGGTGTGTCTCAAATTGGTCTAGGTAGTAACCTAAGCCTCGCTCACCCGATATACATAATAATGCATGGAGTTGATTAGACCCTATGACTAAGACCACCCTTCCTAGTTATGGCTGGGTACGCTCACCCTATCCACTGGCTTATATGTGCATATGACCAATGTGACCCCCACATTGGAAGGGGATTCCTACTTTTGCAAAATCATAGGTTTAAATATTCTCAATGTATTATTATTATCATGATATGGTGTGAACCCTTCATTTTGCATCCTCTAGTTTGCATTTGAACCCTTGGAGGTGCTTAGTCTCCATAAACAGACATCTAGAAGTTGAAATTGTCAAAATCAGAAAATTGGGAAATGGAGCCCTGAAAATCAAAACCTATCCCTTTGACCTCTGAACTACCCTTAAATTATTTAGGATTGAATAATGAGTACAATGCAATTGGAATTGCAAAAAATGAATGAGAAAGGCCAAAATTACTAAATCGGATGAAATCAAGCTTGGCTACCATAGACTGCAGTAGCCGTAGATGCAAACGCAATTTTTCAATTTTTTCTTCATTTTTTGCACCTATTCCACATTAGAAGGTTACAAACTCTTCTCCCAACCTTTCTACTATAAATATAAGCTCCCTAACTTAATTTTACAAACCTCTTTATCACACCCCACTTTTGAAGATGTGACAGTTCTAAGGCATGGGTAATCATAAAGACACCAACAACCCATAGAAACCATACATGTGATGAAACTCAATATAATATTAGTAACAAATACAATAGCCTAAGATCATAACTTGTAACCTAATCATACTTTCCATATACTATTCTCATCATTCATTCTTATTCTCATAAGCAATCCCAGTTTACCATTTAATTTACATATTAACATAACACTTATCAAATACTTTAGATCACACCAAATTTAATAATCCCATCTTACATACATGGAGCATCTAAGAAATTTTAAACATTTATTTAAATATAATAATTATCAAATAACAAACTATTACTTTAACTTAGTAATTCTCAAGGAAGAAATGATTGCTGGAGGAGTCAACTTGCCACTATCCACTAGACTCTTAAGAACATTCTTCACCTGTAAGAATTGGTGAGTGGAGGGGGGTGAGCTTCAGGGAAAGCTCAATGAGCAAGAAAACAATTAATCTTTGAAAAATTTAAAATATAATTCATTGATCATATTTTGTAATTCATGAAATCTAAATCTTTAAATTTATTTATTTACTTTGAGCTATTCCCATTATTTAAGGAAATTATACAAGTAAATCTTCATTTCCAACTCTGCACATTTTTGAAATCTTTTGAATCATAATACTTTGATTATTTCAATAGATCATATGAGATGTACTTTTGGAATAATCAAAGATAGTTTACTTTTTGCAGTAAATAGATTATAGTATATAAAGTTCACATTTGAATTCAAATTGTAACCCATAATTCTTATCTTTATTAAAAGGTAATAATCTTTGATAATGGTAGAACATGCTTAAGTAGTTTTCAACACTAGCAATGTGTAATAAGTATTTAAATTCATAAGATTCTAGAGGTTTCAATCTTTACTATATATGTTCACATTTTGAAATTTCATATTTTCTAGAAGATAGGCAAGCTTCTACAATATAAATTTAGTATCTTTAAAAACGCATACATCTTGAAGTCTTTACAATCTAATTCCAATTGCATGACACTTGAGGTATATGATTTTTGTTTTCATTAACTTATCTCAAACTTTGGTATGATTTGAATAGTATAATAATTTTTCACATAAAGATACACAAATAAACATTTAAAACCATAAGGTTTTAGAAACTTCAACTTATCATTTTATACAAATATATTTTGGAACTTTGTATTCCTTAGAAATTAGGAAACTTTATACAGCATATGTCTAGTTTAAATATATAAATATAGACAGCTGAAAGCTATTTATTACATATATATAATTCTTTAAAAATTTCATATTTCAATATAAGAAATTAAAAATAATAATTCATTATATAAATTTTAAAAAAATTCAAAATTTATATAAAATGAGAGTATTAAATTATTTTCAACAAATACATAAACAAAAAATTGTCTCATCAAATAAGTACACATATTATTAAAAACATTTTATATTTAATAAGTTATAAAATCAATAATGTAA
>CANTUT010000689.1:0-95000 GCA_947687605.1 Reutealis trisperma
CGACGCCGCACTAGGCCTGTGCCATGCCACATCAGACTCATGCAGCATGCAACAATCAATGCATGTGGTGCCGCACTCCTGTTTTGTGGTAGCCACATGTCACCCTAACACATTTTTTGAGATTTCTTTTTTTTTTTTTTTTAAAGATTGGTTGTTGGCATGGAGTTTGGAAAATTTGGATGTCTAGTGGCAATGGTAATTGAAGGCTAAAAATTTTCTTTTGGGGGCGCTACCCCGAAACGCCACCCACTAATCTGTTAGCGGGACCACCCTAATGGTTCCGCGTAACGCGTTAAACTTAGAAAGTGTTAAGGGCTTGCTTTGGATGATGAGGGTGAAAATTTGAGGGTTCACACCACAAATTCCAAAACCTGAAGTAAGCCCTCAGAAAAATCTCAATCTCCTCATAATGCCACCATGGCAACTATTCCATACCAACCCAAGTTGAGTTCCTCAACCTTGTCAAGTTTTTCAATCCACAAATGAATGTCTTCGCAGGACACAAAAGTCACATGAAAAATTACGTTCATAAAGCAAATGCGTAAAGCCACCCTCACATATCCATGCAATCATTCATTACAGGCATCATCACAAATCGTGCTTAGTATAGAAGTTAAGCAAAAGGTCCATAAATTCTGAAACATGCATATATAAACATGCATTATCTGTGTACCAGTATCTATGCAATCATTTGCAATCATGTATAAGCTGAGCCAATAGCCTCACTGATATCTCCTAAAGCTAACTAGTACTTCCTTAAAACTAACCGACAACTCCTAAAACTGATCAGTGTCTTTTCGAAGCTAAATGATATCACTCCAGATCTAATCAATAAAGTGTGACTTCCAGAGTCTCTTTACTCCCAGCGAAATTCTTTTGAGCCTTCTGAAAAGGCCTTACCCCTTACATTCAAAAGCCCAAATTTCTTTAGTGTAACCAAAATCTTATCAGAATCTCTTAAGCCATTGAGGCTCCTTCTTTATTGAAATCTTTTTAGAATCTATCAAGCCAACTCACTATAGGCCGAGCTTTCCTCCTATCAAAATCTTTTTAGAATCTCTTGAGCTGACTCATTATAGGCCGAGACTCTCCCTTTACTAAAATCTTGTCAAAATCTCTCGAGCCAACTCGCCATAGGTCGAAGCTCTCTTTTCACTAAATTATCCTGTCCAAAATTCTCTTTCACCCATAAATGTCTAGAAATGGTCACCTAGACATCCATGTGGTTCTTTTTTCCATCTTTTTTTTATCCAAATCCATCAATTTCACCTATAAATGTCTAGAAATTATCACCTAAACATCCATGTGGTTCTTTTCTCTATTTCTTTTATCCAAATCCATCAATTACACCCATAAATGTCTAGAAACGGTCACCTAGACATCCATGTGGTCCTTTTTCCATCTTTTTTATCTAAATCCATCAATTTCACTCATAAATGTTTAGAAACGATCATCTAGACATCTATATGATTCCACTTTCCACATCTTTTACCCAAATCCATCAATTCACCCAAAAATATTTAGCCACTAGTCTAGATATCCCTTTGGTCCATTTTCTTACTTCCATTTATCAGCCATATTTTCCACCCATAATTATTTAGGAATGATTTCTTAAACATCCCTATGGTTCTTTTTACCATCTTCCTTTTTCAATGATGTTTCCCCTCCAAACACAGACCTAGACATCATTTTGGTTCTTTGTACTACCCCTTCTTCTAGGTTCACTATTATCAAAATTGTCCTACAGACAAGACAATTCATATAAGGGGGTATTGTGAACTCTTAATTTTACACCTCATCATCCAGCCACAGTTTAACGCCTGCCAAGATTAATGCGTTACACAAAGCCAGTACGGTAATTTCGCTAGCCGGTTAGTAGGCAGGAGTCAAGGGAGTAGTGCTCCCAGAGCAAAAAATAGACTTTTTAGTCATATTAGTATAAGCATACTTAATTTTTAGACGCTGACACTTTTCCTACCCTGACCGGACCTTCTGTATTAGACAGTATTTTTTCAAAATTGATCAGATTTTTTTATCAGACTAATTGTTTAATTATTCTAAAATTAATTTCGAATATATTGAAACTGATCGATTAATTTTCTGAACTCAAAAACTCCTAGAAACTGACCCAAAAGTATCAAAATCGAACCTAAGCAAAAAGAAAAAATCAGATGGGCCAGTGTTGGCTCCTCACTAGGTGGCGCCGATGGCTCCGATGGCACAGGCCCCACTTCCCTTTTTGCTATTCCCAAAATGCCCACAATCAAAATTTTCAACATTTTTTTCCAACCCTACCCTTTTGGTCTTTTCACTTTTCCACTTCCCAAACTGCCCTCAGCCATATTTTTCTATAAATACCCCCTCATTTTCTCCATTTCTCCACACCTCTTGAATTAGAATTGATGGTTATCTACTAATTACTTTCTTATTCTCCCTCCAACCACTCCTCTAATGAATTAATTAATCTTTTTAATTAATTAACTATCTTACCCTAACCAAATTAATTAATTTTTTTAATTAACTAAAACTCTTTTTTTTTTTAAATTAAAATTAATCACTCAATTAATTAATTAATTAATCTTTTTAATTAATTAATTAATCACTTTTTTCCAAAATCAAATTAATCTTTTTTCTTAATCCACCTTTCATCTGAATTAATTAATTAATCTTTTTAATTAATTAATTCATCTATCTTTTTCATCATATAAATTAGTTAATTAATATTTTTAATTAATTAATTAATCTCTCAATCAATCCAATCACTCGGTCCCAATAAAATGAAATTTCAGTCTGGTAAAACACTTTGCCCTCCAAAAGCAAGGTATCAGCCTTTTCTTCTCAAATGCAAATCAAATCAATCAATACAATCAACTCTAAACCCCTCTATCTAATCGTGAAATGAACTATATGAGTTTTGATGTCCATTTAATGAGGTACGTAGACATGTTTAAAATCTAAATCCAAATCTCAAATCCAAATCCCAATCAATCTCCTTTCCCCTTTTTTTAATTAATGTAATTTATGAATGTTTCATTTTATTTTTTTTTTATTGCACTCATACCATGCTCATGCATTAATCATGATATTATAATTATCATATAATATTTGTCATTTATGAACTTAATTTTTCAAAGTTAAATTAAACTTAAGAACCAAATCGTGATTATTTAACAAAAAATCTAATCCCCGAGCTCAATCTAATTCGAGGCTAGTAATTTTATCTTTGGATAAATTAATTGAAAATTTATGAATTGAAATCAATTTGGGTTTTTTCCTTAATGTTTTCTCAACTAAATAAAATTAAGATGACGACTCTCAAAATCATTTTCAAAAATCAACTAATCAAAACCCGAGAGTTTCATCGTGAATCTAAGTCCAAATGAATATCCCGAATCCCTCCAGCAAATCGGACTGATACTTAGGTAAAACCTCGCAGTTACTTTGTTTAGAAACAAAGTAAGCATAAAAAAATACCATTTTAATAATAATAATTTTTAGACGTAGCAATAGTGAAGAGAAATAGTCATGTGCTTACTTTAAGTGGAATCCACATAATTTAAAAGCTTATTTCAATCTTGAATAGCCAGTCCACTTTTAACCTGCTATAACTTGGTATTAAAATTGAAAGTGTCTAATTTATCTATGAACCAGATGCAGTATAAAATTAGACAATAAATAAGTTAACCCAGAAGGTAATATTGCAAAAGGTTACAAAGTTCGGAATAAATGAACCTATTAGACCATTATTGAATTACAATAAAAAAAAAGGACCATATATATATATAAATTGTTTATTATATATTTTTTTGGTGGATTTTGCATAACAATTTCAATTTTCTAATTAAAAGAACTATTCAATTTCATAAATTTGATTTGCATATTAGAAAAATAAAAAAGATGTTTCAAATCTAGCTAGATATATCTAGGGAATAAAAAAGAGAAAACTCGGATATCTTATTCATAGATTATAGAGAAACAAAAACTTCATCCAAATCATAGGAAGATAAAATGTAATTTCATTAATTATAAAAAAAAAATTAATAAAAAAAAAAAGGAAACAAAAATGTGATGACATTTTTTGAAAGGGGTTGATACATTCACCAAAAAAAGAAAAAAAGAAGAAGAAGAAGAAGAAGAAGAAGAAAGGGATAATACGAGCATAATAAGGCAACTAATAATGCTGTCCCAACCCCTGTTATTACGTAGAGTTGATCATCTACTGAATCTGTCTGGCATGATATATGTGAAATATTAACCCTCATAATTAATCCCCTGTAACACTCTTCTCTCTATCACTATCGATCATAGATACTGTGTTAAAGAGGCATACATAGCTTTTATATATATATATATATATATATATATATATAGTAGTAGAATTTAAATGCTGTAAGGTGGGGGCTTGGGCATGTCTTTGACGAGACCACAAAGCAAAGCATTGTCGGGAATGTTGTACTCATCCCTAAGAGATCGGGCTGGGGAAAGGACGCTAGCATAAAACTGTTGGCCAAGATATGTCTTCTCCCATATTTCAGATCTAATGTTCCACATTCCAGCATTATCAAATGTCAAAAAAATGGGCTGCCCATGATTTTGGGAATACTTGCACAGTTGTCCTGCTCACAGCATCAAGAAGATTGTAGTTCTTTCTTTTCTCAGGAGTCCATGTGCCAGGCTCGACCCTGTTCATGATCAATCATAAAATTACTAATGAGTAAGGCTACCAAGTTGAGGTTGCGAGTTGAAACCCCAAATTAACAAATAAAATTAAAAAATTGAAATACTTACGCCACTGCAAAGAAAGAATATCCATCCAGATGCCATGATTGCATGTTCTTCTCAGTGTTCTCAAAGATGATCTCCACAAAATTGCGGAATGTCATATTAAGCACATTGGGCTGTAAGATGGGCCTCAGTAACTTTAGCTGGCGGTTCATCCTTCATAGTGTCATACTTGAATACCTTATCTGCTATGCCATAATATTCAGCAAGTTTCAGTGGGGTTTCTGGGTCAACATGAGAAATGCCATTCACGGCATAACGAAGCTTGCCACCTGCCTTGGTGGCCACATTAACAAGTTTGATAGTGCGAGTAATGTTGATTGATCCGTAATGGAAAGACCCCTGAGGATTTGGCCTAGCAGCACTTGCAGTGAGATTCCAGCGGAAGGAACGGAACTGATTTAGAGACCAAGCCCATCCAATTGGTGCCTCTGGGAGTTCAGCTGATGCTGGGCCCTTGCCATTAGTGTATCGAATAATGGCCTTCGCAGTTAGCTCGGTTTTAAGGAATCGGGTGGAAGCCACGAAATAGTAGTCCTTTGGGTCCTGGTTGGCTTCTACAAGTACACTGAAGCATTGACCAACATGAATATCAAGGGATTCGTAAATATTTTGTACCACATGAGACCCTTCCATCTCCACAAGCTTCATTGTGTGGCCTTGGAATCGAACGTTGAGGGATGTCTTAAGCCCAGCATTGCAGATCCTGTACTTGTACACTTTTTCAGGTTTCATGGTGAAAAGAGGTTCATCCTTGCCATCACCCTTTGCATTTTTACCATTAATTAGGACACCATCAGGCCTGCCAAGAACACGTCCACTATCCAACAAACTCCTGAGAGATTTGTGGCCCTTAGTGTACCAGTCATTAACGATGACAGTATAGTCATCTTCGGGATCGGCATAAGGGACAGGGATGAGCAAACGGCTATTGATACGGAGGCCACCCAAAACCACCGGATGCCTTGTGCATAGCTGTGCTTGGATAGTAGATGAAGCTGCCAATTTGGTCCTTTACTTGGAAATGATAGGTGTGATTGGTTCCAGGTTGGATTGGACAATTGGTTCCGAGGACACCTTCCTGCCAAGAGTTTTTCCTCTGCTGGATGCCGCTCCTGTATACATACATGTTTAAAATAAAACTTCTAATTTCCAGATACGAGATCGGCATGTACAATATAAATACGAAAAAGTAATTAATTATTTTACCATGTCAAAAGGAATGGCTCGTCAATGTTATTGAACACATTGATCACTATATTGTTGTTGCTTGTAGAATTGATGTTGGGTCCAGGAAATTCATTGTTGATGAGAATGCCTTGCTGAGGAACTCCCAAAGGAGAGATCGTACCATAAGTAATATTCCATGTGAAAAACAAGTAAGGATCTTCACCTTGTACCACCGATAACATTGCCCCACCCATCACACATATTAATAGCGTTAACATCATGCTACCCATTTCTTAATTTGATAATAATTACGAATTAAGTATATATATTATATAGATATATATATATATATAGAAATTAGAGAAACAGAGGCAGATTTCTTTCTCTACTAAACTTAACTAACCTTTCCTTCAATTTCTTAATTTTTTTTTTTCAAGTGAAACTTTCTTTTTAATATACATACATATATAACATTATATATATATATATATATATATATATATATAAGAAGGAGATGCTTTGCCTTGCACAATGTATACTTCCAATGTTCCCTTTACCCATTTATATATCAAAGGATCCTCTTTCATGGAAACATACTAACCATTTAAGTCCCACAAATTTCTCTTTGCTATTTTTTTTGTTTCTTGATCCTTCCATTTCGCCCTTTCTCACACTTGTTTTATTCCTATTAAAAACCGCATCCTATTTTTACTAGCTTGACTACTAACAAGCCACCTTTGTATCATTTTTATTTGCCCCACCCTAAACTTATGCTCTCTCAATTAAAATCTTTTAATTCCTGCTCAACTTCTTTAGGGAACATATGATCCATTATATTTGCATTATTTTCACCATTAAATTCAAATACAACTTAATTTAATAGAATAAATTATAACATACACATGATGTATATATTATAAATATTAAGACAATTTAGATGATGAGATTTGCGTCTTGCTAATTTTGCAATCATTTTTAATTAGTATCATGGAACTTCTCTTCAAAAAAAATCCTAGCTCTTGTGGGAAAGTAAAGTTAGAAACTCAACCCCCCTAAATAGTTTGAGAGTTGCTTCAATTTTTTCCTTTTTTTTTAATTTAGAATTAAGGTGGTATTATGCATGTTTTGTACTGATTTCACCTCATAATCTATTGAATTCAATAATACAAAATTCTAATCAATTAAAATAGTATGCATGACATATATATCTATTTATATCAATCAGCTTTTTAATTCAATGGTATTGGAGTTATTTTTATTATAATATATTAAATTTAAATTAAATAATTAATAATTGCATCAACCAAAATTAAATTTCAGAAATAATTAATCTCTGTGGGGATATTTCTCTACCTGATATCATGGTTCAAAGGACAAGTGAATCATCTACCTTTCTTTTTCCATTGAAGGGAGGCTAGAAGCCTAAAGAAAGAAAACATGGCACATTCTAGGCAAAGGGACTCCTACCCTATCTTGCAATACAGATCAAGAATACTAGGAGGAGGATCAATAATCTCATGACAACCCACTGAAGCATCAAAAACCATATTAGCTAGATGGTGAGCACAATGATTCCCTTCACGATAAATATGAGCAATTTGTAGCTTCCAGTCCTAGCACATCATTTGCTTAATATCTCGAATCAATGCGAAAAAAGTTGTTTCTAAAAAGGTAAGTAATTTTATTTTAATTTCGGTTAATTTGAATTATTATATTTAATTTGTTTAGGGTTAATATTTCATTTTGAAAATTTTTTGAGATACTAGTTGGAAATATAATTATATTTGGAAAATATAGTCTCATACTCTTTGTTATTATAATTTATTTTGGGTATATTAAATTTAAAATATTTAGTTCTGTTTGGTAAATATTTTGCAAAATAATATATTATTGTGAAATAACAATTTCTGAAAAATAAGAAAATTTGGATATTATTATTTTTTGTGAAATAAAAATTTTGTGTGAATGTATATTCATCAAAATCATAATATTTGTTAACAAATAGAAATTTTTAATAATAAATTTTGATAAATAATATATAATTAATATTTATTTAATTTAATTAACTTAGTTAAGATCATAAGTAATGTTTAATTCTAATATATAATTAATAATAAACATCAATATTATGTAAAAAGTATAATATTTTTTATAATAATTTAAACAAAATAATATAAATTTAATATAATTTATTAATTGCAATAAAGTATATTTAATATAATTTGTTTAGAAAGCTTATAAAATGTCGATTATTTTAATATTTATTAATAAAATTGAATCATTCACATATTATGTGGTAATTTCTTGCTAATTGTAATGAATTTTAAATTGATAGTTGGTAGTATCAATCATTGAAGGAATTTTTCTTTTAATAGTCAATACAAAAAATTCACAATTTATAGATAAAATTTACTGACAGAAATAATTTTTTTGGCAAATTTATTAAATTATCAACCGAATAACGATGACACATGAAAATTTTCTTTTTTTATTAATTTTCGACAAACTATCGATGATTTACTAACAAAAAATTATTGACTGTCAAATTTTGTCGATAAATAAGATGCAAAAAAAATGGCGCAAAAAATTAGTAACAATATACCAACAAAATTTTCAATCAGTCAATTTACCAACAAAAATTCAGTCGGTAAATTAGAGAATAAAAATATTTTTTAATCTATCAACAAAAAATTTTGAATTTACTGACCAACATTTTTGTCGGTAAATTTACAAACAAAAATTTTAGTCAGTAAGTTAAAAAGTAAAATTTTCATTAATTTAATTATAAAACTTTCTAATTTACCAACAAAATATTTCATCAGCAAATTTTGACAACTAAAATTTTAATTGATAAATTAGAGAATAAAATATTTTTTAATTTACCAATAAAAAATTTTGAATTTACTGATCAAAATTTTCTTTGGTAAATTTACCAATAGAAATTTTAGTCAGTAAATTAAAAAGCAAAATTTTCTTTAATTTAATTAGAAAAACTTTCTAATTTACTAAAAAAAAAATATTCTATCAGTAAATTTACTAATAAAAATTTCAGTCGGTAAATTGGAGAATAAAATATTTTTTAACTTATTGTCCAAATATTATATTGGTAAATTTATAGATAAAAATTTTAGTCGGTAAATTAAAAAGAAAATTTTTTTTATTTAATTAAAAAACTTTCCAATTTACAAACAAAAATATTCCATTTATAAATTTATTGACCAATATTTCAGTCAATAAATTATAGAGAAATTTTTTTAATTTATCGATAAAAATATTCCATTGGTAAATAAAAATTTTTGAGGGAAATTTCCCTCCAAATTTTGCAATAAATTTTTTTTAAAACAAATTACTGATATAAATTTAATCGGTAATCCGTCAGTAAATAAAAATTTTGAAAGGAAATTTCTCTCTAAATTTTCATTTGATTTTAGAAAAAAATAAATTATCGACAAAAATTTAATCGGTAATCTGTCAGTAAATGAAAATTTTAGAGGAAAATTTATCTCCAAAAATTTCATTTGATTTTTTAAAAAAAAATAATTACTAACAAAATTTTAGTCAATAATCTGTCGATAAGTGAAAATTTTGAAGAGAAATTTCTGTTCAAATTTTCATTTAAAAAATTTACTGACGCAAATTTAATATGTAAATGGCATAAAAAAAAAAAAAAAAAGCATGAAATGCCTCTTTCTCATCATTTTTTCCCACACTTCTTTTCTTTCTCTTTTCTTATCTTTTTCTCAATTTCTTTTCTCCATTTCTTACAAATAAAATTTCTTTTTCTTTCTTTCTCATTTTATTATTTCTTTATTTTTTTTATCACTTAATATTTCCATACTCTTTAATATTCATATACTCTTTCTTTCTTATTCTTTTTTTTTTTTCTATTTTATTTCTTAAATTTCAAACTCTTCAATACAAAAAATCTATTAAATTTATTTCAATTTTTATATTTTTTAGTTTTTATAATTTATAATTTATATTTCTTAAATTGTTTCAAAAGGTAAAAAAAGTATTAATGTGATTTTTAAAAAATTAATTATTTGCTATCTTAAATTTAATTTTTGATTAAATTTTTTATATAAATTTAGTAAACTAAAAAGTAAATTTAATAAATTATTTATCTTACATTTTCTTGTTTACTCTTATTATTTTCTCTCTTAATTTTAGGTTCTTTTCATTCTTTTTGTAGTTTTGAAATATAATTTTAATTTTTTTAACTTAGCCATTTTTTATATTCTTTAAGCTTCTTAATTTATTTTATAACTTTTTATTTCTTAATTTTCATGTTCATTCTAGAAATTTTAATTTTGGAAATTATTATTCTTATTTTTTGAAGAATATTTATTTTTTTTAAAATATAATTTTACCAATGGATTACTGACAAAATGATTTATTTTTTAAAAACTAATTTACAAAATTATTGATATAATACCGATAAAATATTTAATTTCGAAAAATATTTATTTAAACTTTATCGATGAATTACCAACTTTTTTTATATTTTTAAAAAGAAAACTTACCATTAGTCAGTAAATTGTCTCTCTACAAAAATTTCAACGATATAAATTATTTTACCAATAAGATAAAAATAATGTACTAACTAAAAGTCCATTAGTAATTATCGATGGTTTTGTATTCAGTCAGTAAATTGTGTTACCGACAAGCTAAATACTGACTAAATTTTTTTCGGTAAATCGTCAATATATATATTACTAACTAAAAAATATAATTTACCAACAAAATTTTTAGTCGATAAATTATTTTTTTTTTTTTTGTACTAAGTGTCATGTGTTTCAACGATGATTATGTGCGTAAAAAATTTACAGATCAAAAAGAATACTATGTTGGTTTGTGTTGCAATACTACAAAAAAATTATAATTTACTGACTAAAAATTTTATCGGTAAATTATGTTTTTTTAGTTTGTAATACATATGCTGACAAAAAGATTTTAGTCGGTATTTGGCTTGTTAGTAACACAATTTATAGACTAAATATAAAATCATCGGTAATTACTGATGGAATTTTAGTCAATAAATTATTTTATATTGTCAGTAAAATAATTTATATCGTCGAAATTTTTATAGGGAGATAATTTACTAATTAAATTTTTAGTCGGTAATTTCTCAGTAAATTTTTATTTTTTTTAAAATAAAAAAGTCAGTAATTTATCGGTAAAGTTTAAATAAATATTTTTCGAAAGTAAATATTTTGTTGGTAATACATCAGTAATTTTATAAATTAATTTTTAAAAAATAAAATATTTTGTCGGTAATCCGTCGGTAAAATTCTTTTTTTAAAAAAAATACATATTCTTCAAAAAATAAGAATAATAATTTAAAATTAAAATTTTTAGAATGAACATGAAAAAATTAAGAAATAAAAAGTGATAAAATAAATTAGGAAGCTTAAAGAATATAAAAAAATGACTAAGTTAAAAAAACTAATTTAAAATTATATTTTAAAACTAAAAAAGAATGAAATGAACCTAAAATGAAGAGAGAAAATAAAAAGAGTAAAAAAAAAAAGGTAAGATAAATAATTTATTAAATTTATTTTTTAGTTTACTAAATTTATATAAAAAATTTAATCAAAAAATTAAATTTAAGATAGCAAATAATTAATTTTTTAAAAATCACATTAATACTTTTTTTATGCTATAAAACAATTCAAGAAATATAAATAATAAATTATAAAAACTAAAAATAAAGAAATTGAAATAAATTTGATAGAATTTTTGTATTAAAGGGTTTGAAATTTAAGAAATAAAATAGAAAAAAAAAAAGAATAAGAAAGAAAGAGTATGTGAGTATTAAAGAGTATGGGAATATTATGTGATGGAAAAGAAAATAAAGAAATAATTAAATGAGAAAGAAAGAAAAATAAATTTTATTTGTGAGAAATGGATAGAAAAAAAAAAAGAATAGAAAGAAAGAGTATGTGAGTATTAAAGAGTATGGAAATATTAAGTGATAAAAAAGAAAATGAAGAAATAATTAAATGAGAAAGAAAGAAAAAGAAATTTTATTTGTGAGAAATAGAAAGAAGAAAAGAGAAATAGAAAAAGAGAAAAAAAGGGAAAGAGAAGAAGTATGAGAAAAAATATCAGGAACAACCTTTTTATGCTTTTTTTTTTATGCCATTTACCAATTAATTACCGAATGAATTTCCGTTAATAAAATTTTCAAATGAAAATTTAGAGAAAAATTTTCCTCCAAAATTTTTATTTACCAACAGATTATTGACTAAACTATTGTTAGTAATTTATATTTTTTTTAAAAATCAAATGAAAAATTTAGAGGGAAATTTCTCTTCAAAATTTTCATTTACCGATCGATTACCTACTAAGTTTTTGTTGGTAATTTATTTTTTTTAAATCAAATGAAAATTTGGGGGGAAAGTTTCTTCCCAAATTTTTATTTACTGACGGATTACTGACTAAATTTATATCGGTAATTTGTTTTAAAAAAAAAATTAGTAAAAAATTTGGAGGGAAATTTTCATTTACCAACGGAATATTTTGTCAGTAAATTAAAAAAAATTTCTCTATAATTTACCAACTGAAATATTGGTTGGTAAATTTGCCAACAAAACATTTTTGTCAATAAATTAGAAATTGTAATTAAATCAAAGAAAATTTTGTTTTTAAATTTACCGACTAAAATTTTGTAGGTAAATTTACAGATGGAATATTTTTGTAGGTAAATTAGAAAGATTTTGTAATTAAATCAAATAAAATTTTGCTTTTAAATTTACTGACTAAAAGTTTTGTTAGTAAATTTACCAACAAAATTTTGGTCTGTAAATTCAAAACTTTTTGTCGATAAATTAAAAAACATTTTGTTATCCAATTTACCAACTAAAAGTTTTGTTGGTAAATTAGAAAGGTTTAATAATTAAATCAAATAAATTTTTTTTTGTAATTAAATCAAATAAAATTTTTCTTTTTAATTTATTAACTAAAAGTTTTGTCAGTAAATTTACCAATGAAAATTTTGGTCGGTAAATTCAAAATTTTTTGTCGGTAAATTAAAAAATATTTTGTTGTCCAATTTACTAACTAAAAGTTTTGTTAGTAAATTAGAAAGGTTTTATAATTACATCAAAGAAAATTTTGCTTTTTAATTTGTCAACTAAAATTTTTATTGGTAAATTTACCAACGAAAATTTTGATTGGTAAATTCAAAATTTTTTGTTAGCAAATTAAAAAATATTTTGTTCACCAATATACCGACTGAAATTTTTGTCAGTAAATTTACTGACTAAAAATTTTGTTGGTATATTGTAGCTAATTTTTGCGCCATTTTTTGCACCTTATTTAGCGACGAAATTCGACAATATGTAATTTTTTGTTAGTAAACCGTCAATAATTTGTCAGTAATTAATAAAAAAAAAATTTTTATATGTCATCAGTATTCTGTAGGTAATTTAGTAAATTTACTAACGAAATTATTTCAGTCAGTAAATTTTCATTAGTAAATTTTATCGGTAAACTATGATTTTCTTGTAGTGCGAGTGGCATTTTAGAGTGGAAAAATCAAGCAAGTTGGTAGAAGATATACGTGCTCTTAGAGCTCTAATCATACATCGTCGATCACTAAGTTTGATGAGAAAAAACATATCTACATACGAATTGCTATTAGTCGAATACGAAAGAAGAATACACGGATGCTTCATTGAAAATTAAGATATTACTTGTTGAAACTTTCAAGAAGAACAAGCTAATGCTAATAATAGAACATTATCTGATACAAAAGTTAGCAATATACTTAGGTACCATAAGTATACTTTCAATGATGAGATCTCCTATGAAAAGACATAGTATAGGATGTAGAATAAAATGTCATTTGGTAGGTTTTATGCTTTGTATAATATTAATTGTATTAAATATTAATTTAATTATATGAAATTAATTATTGTAAAATTAACTAATTTCATAAGAAGCACAAATCATCATAAATATACTATATGGATTGAATATATTAATTTATGTGTGATCATAATATAAAAAATGCAAATATAACTATTAAAATAAATATGATAATATATGTGTAGTTGTTAAAAATGAATACAACTGATGGCCTCCGCATCCTTTGCATCCCCCTTGAATATGACATTAGTCTCCTTTAGTTCCATAAGGTAGAGGTCAATGATGATGTGGTGGACCACATCGAGGCTGAACCACCATAGGTTGCATTTCTATAGGCTCTTCTTCAGCATTAATAGCATCCTGCTCTTGAACATCTACGTGATATGGAACGAGAGAATAAAAAAATAGATCGCGATACACAAATGATTGTCCAAAAGCAGGTGCTAACATATCATTTGGAGTGAAGAACCAGCCAAAGAAATGTATTTGTTGTATGAGAGTTCCACCTATGTCTGTTGTACTATCCAAGGTGTGAATGCAGAAGATGAAGCTGTATATAGGTTTGGTTGAAACATTGCAAATGCAAAAAGATCATAAGGAGGCTGCATATGTGAACCAAACTCTGGGAATTGAGTGGAGAATTGGGACTGTCCACACAATTTATGTGTAACAGCAGGATGCACCACCTCTAATAAACTATCAAACTTGAATCTAATTGATGTGCTAGGTTGAAACCTATCATCATTAACTATGGCATCCTGCTGACCTGATTGATGGTATTGAACTAGACGCAATGACTCTAGATTGAGTGTACTCCCAGCCTGGCATCTCTGGCTAGCACTCTTGTTAGAATGTCATCGAGTTTATCGTTCACTAAGACTGACATCCACCTAATGATGTGCTGGAATTTGCTTTGGCTCTGGAGGTTGCCCAGTCGCAATTTGTTCTTCCTCAGTTAATGCATCAAATAGGGTCTGATTAATTTTATGAATTGTGTTGACAGCTTCTGTTATATGGATCCTCTCCACAACATCTTTCTTCAATTAACTACTATTAATTTGATATGATATAGAAAAATGAAAAAATATCTAATGATTATTTGAAATGAAATGCAAAGATTAAATTAATTATAATACAATGGTCCATATTATGTTAACTAACCGTGATATTAAACAGTCTACCATGGTGAGATAGATATCTCTTAGTCACCCTTTTATATCATTTCATATATTGAGAATGGTATTCTGGCCATGTATTTCATGACATCTAAATGGATTTGTTGATGTTGATCATTCCATATCACAATTCATTGATGATGGTGCACATGCCAATCACCTATTCCACAATGCAAGTGACTGTACTCCAACCCTCTAGGTTGACGAGGCTACAACGGTATCCATTGATGTTGTCCAAACTATCTTATAACTCTGTTAGGCTAGTGCCACTGTACAATATGAAATCATATAAGGGGGACAATTGCTTGCCATATTTCTTATCCATTATGGTAGTAATTAGGGAGTGCTTCCATTATCTCTTGATCATATGGTAGTGAAATTATCTGTATGAGAGATATTTCAAGATTAATTAAAATTTCACGTGAAACAATGTTATGGTAATAATTGTGATGGTTATCTTATATATTAGATATTAATACCTGTTGATCATGCATGATATCAAATTTATTCTGAATAACAGACAAGACGTGTGTAATGACATTTGCAACATGTTTGGAGTTGCTCCATCTATATGCAAAATTAGTTAATTAATTAAAAATAATATTAAAAATAAATTTATTATAATTGAATACAGTTAATTATATATCGTACTTATTGCTACCCAAGTGAGGCGTCGACGATTGGAATTCTCTCATGTATATTGGGCAAAATGATAGAATGTCTATCCTATGTCCACAACTGCAAAATAAAAATTTGGCCTATAATTTTTGTAGTGTCCCTATATGCTTCGTACATAACTCACTGTATAAACATGCAAGATAGGTAGCTCCCCAACCATATTGATAGATACGGTCAAAGTCCTCTAAGAGTGGTAGCCATATCAAATGAACTCAGCTTTCATCATCACTAGTGAACAAAACTCTACCAATAAGACATAGTATATATGCACGTACATATGCGTCCATCTAGTAGTCCATCGAGTCATCAGGAAGAGCACTAAACCATGTATTTAGCCAATAAATCGACACTTTGTTGCCTTGAATATGTACTGTAGTTGGGCCTGAACAAGAAGTCTCAACATAAAGCCCTACCATCTATATGCATGGATCTTATCACCGCATGACTATCAATAGGTAAACCAATCTATATGTAGGCATCATGTAGGGTGATTGTCATCTCTCCATAGGGAAAATGAAATGTATGCATATCTGGTCTCCATTTCCCTATCAATGTAGTGATAAGTTAGTGATCGAACTAGAAAAACCAATCTGGGACATGCCATAAAATCCTGTATGATGAAATAGCGGAAGTATGTGGGTATCAATCTCAAAATCACATATCACTGAAGCATTACGCCTATATCTTAGTGGCTTAGCATCCCCCTCATCAGCCCATACAACACTTGATCGGTGAGTGTCCTACATGTATAATAAAGTAACATCATATAGTCTCGGATATATGTGATCGGCAGCATATCCACTCTCCATACCTGGAAAATATAGTAAATAAAATTATATTGAATATCATGTTAATTTGGAAATATGATAGTGCATAATGATACAATTTGACATTAAAGAATTTACAATTATATTGAACATGAAATGCATCGAATGTTGATTCACATATTATTACAAAATATTTCAAAAAAAATTACAGGACTTCAATTACATGGTTTTTTTTTTTTTTCAAAAGTTATCTTACATCTATGTCATCATTTGATAGTTCAATATTAGATAAACAATCACTAGACGCTGTTAATGTTCTAAAAATTCATGCTTGATTAATGTTGCCCTCCTCAAAAAATTCTCTAGAATGGTGATTATTAATGCCTATTTATTATTATCTTAATATGATTATTCTCTTCTCTTATACGGAATAATGCTCAACGAATTCCATCAATATTTGATATTGGCATATAGACTGCCTTGGCGTGAGAACTTGGATATGAAATTCTCTCACTTCTTCTCAAAGTACTAATGATTTAGGTGTGCAAAAAGACCACTCATTAAGCAACATTGTAATAACTTGCTCATTGTTTTGTTGATTCGGGTTAATAGGATAGTGGAAATCATCATTAAGTGCCCAATCTCGGCCACATGCTCTAAATAGGTCACTAGGAGTATAAAATGACATTGTCACCTGCCATTATTTTATAAGAATAAATATTCTATATTTAGTCTAATAGCTAATATTGTCCATGCATACATTAATACCATTTACTCTTTAATGAATTTAAATGCAAAAGACAATAAATAAGGTAAATCAAAATTCATCACAAAAGAGATACAATAACAAAATACTTTAAATATTATATTCACCTATTCCTATTGTTTGATATTAGACATGTCTTAATGTTATGACCCTTTTGACCACATAATCTGCATAAATAAATAGCTTTTTCCTTAACCTGCTAGTTCATCTCTGTTTTGATACGTGTTGATTTAGGTCTATCACTATTGCACAACCATTATTGATTAGACATAACACGTATTCCATTGCTTATAGGCTAATAAGGTGGATGGCCTAGGGAATAAAAGCTAGATTTCCAACATTTTCCTAAAATTTCCAATTTATAAAATGGAGAAATGTATTGCTCAAAGTCATTGCCTTGCTTCAAACAACATGCAATGGCATGCAAGCAAGGAATATTATATTGTTAGAACTTGCCATATGTGCATTCAAGTTTTGCTAAAACCACAATTTGTGCATTGCCTTTCTTAATTTTCCTCTCTGGTTCAATCAACCAGTGATCACTTGACATAAGCCTATTCTTTTATTAAATTGCTGCACTTCATGACAACTTGCCCATCAAGTCCATATAGACAGTTTGTCCTGACAAAAACGGGTGTACATATGTCTTTCTTATTTTTCCTTATCATATTTCTCCATCCAGTGATCAAATGTATAAACAAGCTTATTAAAAATCTTATCGACCATTGCAGTTATGGGCAACCCTCTAACATCTTTCAAGAAACTATTTACGAATTTGGCAATATATGATGTCATGCTGCTATATCTATAGCTGCCATCATGAGAAAGCATCCATTGTTCCTTTAGTATTTTTAGTAGCCATTTTGAAGATTCCTTATCTAACTTTGTTATCTTCTTATTGTGAACCCTTAATTTTACACCTCATCATTCGGCCGCAGCTTGACACCTGCTAAGTTTAGTGCGCTACGCAGAGCCAGCACAGTGGTCTCACTAGCCGGTTAGCGGGCAGAGGTTAAGGGGTAGCACCCCTTGTGGGGGTGTTAGGGGCAGCGCTTCCAGAGCTAAAAATGGACTTGCAGTCACTTAGTAGGAGAATACTTAATTTTTCAAATGCTAGTACTTTTTCTATCTTGACCGGACCTTCTATATCAGACAATATTTTTCCAAAATTGACCGAATTTTCTCACTAACTGACTGCTCAAATATTCTAAAATTAATTTCAAAACTATCAACACTGACCGATTAATTTTTTGAGCTCTAGAACTCCCGAAAACTGATATGGAAGTCCAAAAATCTAGCTAAATAGAAGAAGCAGAATTTCGGTCGGCGCGCCTATCAAGGGGCCGGCGGCGCTGGATCCGGCCTGGGCGGCGCCGTCGCCCTTACTGGTGGCGCGCCACCTAATTGGCAGGTAGCACCACCTAGAGGCCTGCTGGCGGCACCCAGGTCTCCAGTGGCGCCGCCCAGATTGCCCTTCTGTAGTTCCCAAAATACCCCCAATATGATTTTTTCAGCTTTTTTTTAGCTCTACCCTTTTGGTCTTTTCACTTTTCCACTTCCTAAACTACCCTTACCCACTTTTCCTATAAATACCTCCCTCCATGCTTCATTCCAACAGACCTCATGAATTAGTATTAATGGTTATCTACTAATTCCTCTCTTCTTCTCCCTCCAACCACTCTTTAATTAATTAATTAATTTTTTTAATTAATTAATTTCTCACCCTAACGAAGTTAATTAATCTTTTTAATTAACTAAAAATCTTTTTTTAAAATCAAAATTAATTAATCTTTTTAATTAATTAATTAATCATTTTTTCTCTAAAATCAAATTAATTTTTTTAATCCATCCATCCTTTTCATTATATTAATTAATTAATCATTTTAATTAATTAATCTTCCAATCCATCCACTCACCCAGTCCCGATAAAATCGAACTTCGGTCTAGTAAAACCCTTCACCTATCAAAAGTCAAGGTATCAGCGTTTTCCTCTCAAACCCAAATCAAATCAATCATTTTGATTAACTCTTAAGCCCCTCCACTTAACCGTAAAATGAACTACGTACATTTTGATCCCATTCAATAGGGTACATAGGCACGTTTGGAATCTAAATCCAAATCTCTATCAATCTCTTTTCCCTTTTTTTTTTAATTAATTTGTGAATGTTTTATTTTTACCATGCATTCATATTTTGCCATATTCATGCATTTTATTTGTAATTATTAATGTCATTCATGAAATCAATTTTTAAGTCAAATTAAACTTAAGAGCCAAATTTAGATTATTTAAAATAAAAAACCTAGTCCCCGAACTCAACCTAGTTCGAGATTAGTGATTTTTATCCTTGGGTAAATTAATCGCAAAATTAATAAATTGGAGTCAACTAGGTTTTTTCCTTAATTTTTCCCATTTAAAATAAATTAGGGTGGCAACTCCCAAAATCATTTTCAAAATCAACCAAATATGAACTCGAGGGTTCCATCGTGAGTCTAAACCCAAATGAGCATCCCGATTCCCTCTAGCAGACCGGGCCGATGCTCGAGCGAGATCTAATAGTTGGCGACTCCATTGGGGACTGGTTGCCACCTTTTTTTCAATAAAAAGGAAAATAAGAGGATTACTATTTGGTTAAGAATTTTTTTTTAAAATAATCTCCATTTGGCTCATTAAGTATAATTTGACTTTCATACATCACTTTGCATAATAAAGGCTCATTGCCTAAACCTTAGCTTTAGGAAAACTTTTGGATGGCAAGTAGCATTAGCTCAACAACTCTCTTTAAGTATGTTGGGAGATAGTGAAAGCATTCCACCCCGCGACGAATCCCCAATCATTTTAGTAGTGTAACGAGCAATCAGTACTGTTGGACCCACGTGAGGCTCCTTGCCTTATATGTGGTTAGGTACATCGATGCTCTAGTGGGACGGAGACCCTTAAATCAAACCACCCTTTACCCTTGTGCATATAGTCACCTTAGCCTTTGACCTTAGGCTCCATGTACCATAATAATCGATACTCTTGCATGTTCATGAAACCTTTTTCAGCATGCATTAGGACATGATCATGCACGCATAAAATGAGAAACTCAATAAGGTCAACCCTTAAACACCTCAAAGACCTAAACCGATGGTCCGTTACCCCAAAAACACCTCACACACTCACTCTGTCAACATAAAAACCTGGTGACCAACCCTGTGGAAGGAGTCCTTTTCCTAACACATCTTCACATTCATGCCATTTTTCCTTCACAAATCTATTTTCTTACCCATTTTTTTTCTGTCTGTTTTCTATTTCAAGGTACCGATGGCCAATACCTTCAACTTTGATCAAGACGCCATGAGCGCTTTCTTCGCCAGCCTCCTCAAGAAATAAGAGGAAACTTTTCAAGCTATACTCACCACCGCTCTTCAGACCCAAGCTGAAACTTTCACCAATGCTCTCAATGCCCAATCTGCCACTTTTATTGATGCCCTCAACTCCCAATGCCAGTACATCATCAATGAGGTTAAGGAAATGACCAATGCCACTGTCACTCCCCCTCCTACTCATGTTGAGCCTGCATCTGCCCAAGCTGGGACTAGCCATGCTTCTACTTTTACTCCTCCCATTACCGATCTCACCGATAAAGGGAAAGCACCTGAGACTCCAACCTCTCTTACCTCGGACTTAAACACAACCACTCCCTCTCCCACTATGAATCATTTTCAAAATGGAGATTTCTTTAGCTTTCCCAAAGATAAGAAATTGATGGAGAAAGTTGAGGTCATGTAAAAAATGCTAAGAACATAAAAAAGCACAAGGACATGATAGATGTTGACTCTTTAGCTCTCTTCCCGAATGCACGAGTTCCACCAAAATTTAAAATGCTAATCATGGATAAGTTTAATGGCACCACATGTCCTAAAAATCATCTCAAGATGTATGTGGGTGCCATGAGACCTTTCGGTGTGGATGATGAGCTCCTTGCTTAGTTATTCCAATAGTCATTGACTAAAGCTGCTATTAAGTGGTTACTAGATCTCGACAAAAATCACAAGAAGACTTAGGATGACATAAGCAATACCACTATAACATCAAGGTGGATGTCACCCGTCGAGAATTGTAAACCACCAAACAAGGGCCAAAAGAATCCTTCATTGTGTTCCTTACAAAGTAGAGGACAAAAGCAGCTTAAATAGTGAATCGTTCATGTGAAGTAGAGCAAATTGACATCATCATCAAGAATCTCCTCTCCCAATATCAGGCTCATTTGCAAACACAGTATCTCCCTAGCTTCAAAGCTCTCATTACCACTGCTACCAAGATTGAGGATTTGATTCAATCACGACGAATCAAGATGAATCCTCTAGTTCAAGGTATCATAAGAACACAACTAACACTACCTAAAGAGAGGGAGAGGTAAATGTTGTGTCCTGTCACCAGTCGATGAATTTGGAAACAAGGAGAACTTTCTCTGAGCTAGGCATGCCCCCTACCATCGTTTACAAGAAAGCCTTAGAGGCTAATCTTGTTAAGCCCTTAGAACCATGACCTCCTCCAAACCCTTTGCCTAAGGGTTACAATGCTAATGAGCACTGTGATTATCATCAAGGGCCAGGGCATAAAACTGATGCATGTAAGGTTCTGAAATACAAAATTCAAGACCTCATTGATAGTGAAGATATCATTGCTTCTAAACCCAAAGTCTAGCACCACCACTAATCCTTTTCTGAACCATCGAGACCATCTTAAACTTCACCTGATAATTGGCACTTTCAGAAGAATTTCGTCCTGCTGTGTGCCTATCCAAGTCCTCCGAGTCCATGTCTGAGTCATTTGAGTCATTGTCTAAGTCACAATTTGCGTCAGAGTCTTTTGAGTTTATTTTTGTTAAGTCTTTCTTTGAATTTGAGTCTGTCAGATCTTACCCATCAAAGTCTATATTTTGCCTTTTCAGCTTATCCTTTAATGTACTCGTGATGGGACTCTTTTTTTCAGTAATAAAAGTTTGAAATTTTTAATTTGCTTTAATTTTTTCTGCTCATCTTTAAGTGGGACATCTTTAAAAAAAAAAAGAACAAAAAATGAAAAATAAAAAAAATGAGAAAAGCAAAAGGATCAACTAATTATGGCATAGAAAAAAAATCCCATACATTACATTTGTATGACAGTAGTATAAAAGCTCATGAGCTGTTCTGTACAAAACAAGATAGGGATGATCTAAACATCACAGTTCATGAGATCCCGACCTACATAAGAAACTTGTCAAGGAGAAGCTATGGAGAATGAAGATCATGATGGAGATTAACCAAGCACTTCAACCAAAAGATGAGAGACAAGAGGTTGCAAGAAGGAAATCTAGTTCTGGTCCTTATTCATGATCCAAGAGGAAGTTCAAACTAAACTGGGTTAGACAGTGCAAGCTCAAGAAGATTCTATCCAATAGAGGCACCATCTTTATAGACATGGACGGAAACAAATTTTCCCATCCTAGCAATCTGGATTATCTGAAATGATACATCATCCGAAGAAGACATCTGCATTTCATATTTGTTTCTCATGCATATGTAATCAGAATTATGTAGACCTAATTCTCCTTAAAGGAAATAATCGATAGAAAAGTGATGTAAGGGATACGTAGGCAGCTCGATTCGGGTGTGGTCCAAATCATAATATAAAATATTTTGTTTGCATCGTATTCTCATTTTCTTTATGCCTAGTACATCATTCACTTGATTCTTTTGCCTAAATAAAACAAAAAAAAAAAAAAAAGAAAAAAGGAAAAAGAATGCTCACTAAGCTGAAAACTTGAAAGGGCAGCTTAAGCAGAAATTGAGTAAAAATAAAAGATGTCTCATTTAATGATGATCAAATCTTGCAAAATACAAACCCATCATAAAGGATAACCCTTTCAAAGTTGTCTATAGCTAATCCTATTTCGTGTAGTCCTGTCAACCTGCAATTATTTCAAAAAAAAAAAAAAAGGTCATGTCTGAAGTCATGGTCTAGCTAGTCTTCCTTTACCTCTTGAGATACAAATCTCTTGTGTCCTCATCGGAGTCAAAGTCTATCGTAATCTTCTTTTTCGAGTCACTACTGTAATCTGTGATGTTGCACTTCTAGTAGATCCCCGAGTCTCCTTCAAAAATCGAGTCACCCTCTATTTATGTTGCAGTCCTCTTGCTACCAATGGCTCCTCATATTGCCTCTCCTTCCTCAACTACTTCATCCTCTATTCCTCTCAATAGGACAGCTTGGTATTCTTTCTCAATTGGCCAAATCACCTTTATCAACTACCTAGTATACCTCTTTGTGGTCCCAAGTGAAATCCTAAAATAAACAGCATGATAAGTCCTCAGCCAGCCATCACCTGATAGCTCTAGCAATAAGAGCTATGATCTGCACAAACTCCAAGAAAGAAAAACTGGGGGCATACCCTGAGTCTACCTCACCTGCCTCAAGACACTCATCCCTAGTGGAAAGCATTCAAGCTAAGCCCAATAGGCAAACCACTCGACACTTATAGCCTCTAGTCATGAAAGATTTAATCCTTTACTATTGGTAGTGCTAAAAATGTCCTCCGGGGGCAAGCTGCAAGCAATAATTTTATTCGACCACTGACTGAGTCTCAATAAGGCATGTGCAGATTGAAAATCAGGGGCCACCACCTGAAAATGGTCCATCAGTCATACTTTCGAGATAACCCAAAACCTAAAACAGACATCCACAAAGTACCTAAAGCAAAAAAGGTAAGAACAGATAATTTTTTTCAACGGAGAATAACTGGTAAGACAGTTTATCTCTCTAAATCCGTAACAAAGCAATTGAGTCTCATCAGTGTCTTTGCTAGCATAGCTTTCACCACAAAATGCCTCTATTCCATCTGCCACTATGGCATTACCCTAATCAATAAACCCGTAACTGACACTCAAACAGAAAATCAAGGCCCTCATATTGAGCCTTTACACCCCTCATACCCCCCTGGTCACCGAAATCATGGAACTTCTCAATCACAGTGGTCAAATTCACTTAACCATCACCAACCATCATCTGGCTTGCAACATTTTGAGGTAAGTCAAAAACTCTAAAAAATTAAAAAAATACCGGACTTTGAACTCTAGCACCACTAGAGTTGCCTTTGAGTTATAGCCAAGCCATATTCCTTATCTCCTTGGAATAGGCACAGCTCCTCCTTAGCAGCACCAAAATAGAAACCACGAGCCACCGGATTCCAAAATCTAAAGCAACCCCTTGAACTCCTCATAATGCCACCATAGCAAGTTTTCTATATCAACCCAAGTTGAGTTTCTCAACCTTGTTGAGTTTTTCAGTCCAAAAATGCATGACTCCGTAGAACACAAAAGTCACATGAGAAATTGCATTCACAAAGCAAATGTGTGAATCCATCCTCATGCATCCATGCAACCATTCATTACAGACATCACCACAAATCATGCATGGCATAAAAGTCAAGCAAAAGGTCAATGAATTCTAAAACATGCATGCATTATCTGTGCACCAACATCTATGCAATCATCTACAATCATACATCTTCATGCATAAACTGAGCCAAATAGCCTCATTGACATCTCTTTAAGCTAACCAGTACTTCCTCCAAGTTGACCAATACCTCTTAAAGTTGACCAATGCCTCTTCGAAGCTAAATGCTACCTTTCCAAATCTAATCAATGAAGCATGACTTCCAGAGTCCCTTTACTCCTAGCAAAGTTCCTTTGAGCCTTCTGAAAGGGCCAACCCCTTACATTTAGAAGCCTAAGTTTCTTTGGCATAACTAAAATCTTACCAGAATCTTTCAAGTCAACTCGCTATAAGCCGAGGCTCTTCCTCTACCAAAATCTTGTCAGAATCTCGCGAGTCGACTAGCCATAGGCCGAGGCTGTCTTTTCACTAAATTATCTTGTCCAAAATCATCTTTACCTCTAGCATTAAGACCAAACAGATAGTCTTCATTGAGATTTACCCAAATCTTCTTTACATTAAGGCTGGACAGATAGCCCTGATTGAGATTTACCCAGACATTCTTTATCCTTCAACATTAGGGTCGAACAGATAGCCTTGATTAAAATTCACCAAACCTTCTCTATCTCCAACATTAAGGCTGGATATATAGCCTTGATTGAAATTCATCGAACCTTCTTTGTCCTTTAACATTAAGGCCGGACAGATAGCCTTAGTTGAGATTCACTTCAGACCTTTATTATCTTGAACATTAAGGCTGGACAGATAGCCTTGATTGAAATTCACCAAACCTTCTTTGTCCTCCAACATTAAGGCCAGACAGATAGCCTTGATTGAAATTCACCAAACTTTCTCTACCTCCAATATTAAGGCCAGATAGATAGCCTTGATTGAAATTCACCGAACTTTCTCTATCTCCAACATTAAGGCCAGACGGATAGCCTTGATTGAGATTCACCTCAAACATTCTTTATCTCCAGCATTAAGGCCAAACAGATAGCCTTGATTGAAATTCACCAAACTTTTTTTATCCCTAACATTAAGGTCAGACAGATAGTCTTGATTGAAATTCACCCAACCTTCTTTGTTTTATAACATTAGGGCTGAACAGATAGCCTTAATTGAAATTCACCAAGACCATTCTTGCATCCAACATCAGGGCAGGACCGATAGCCATTGATACAACCTCATTTTTTCTAGAGGGTTTCCTCCCAAAGGACCTGACAAGAACACATAAGCCCGAAGTCTGACATGGCACCTTTTTCCAATGTTCACTATCATCAGAATTACCTTTTGTCCAAAGCTAATTCTGATGAGGAGGTAGCTATGAACCCTTAATTTTATACCTCATCATTCGACCGCAGCTTGACACCTGTTAAGTTTAGTGTGCTACGCAGAGCCAGCACGGCGGTCCCACTAGCCTGTTAGCGGGCAAGGGTTAAGGGGGCAGTGCCCTTTGCGGGGGTGCTGGGGCAGTGCCCTCGAAGCTAAAAATGGACTTGCAGTTACTTTAGTAGGAGAATACTTAATTTTCAGTCACTTTAGTAGGAGAATACTTAATTTTTCAAATACTAGTACTTTTTCTATCCTGACTGGGCCTTCTATATCATACAGCATTTTTCCAAAATTGACCGAATTTTCTCACTTACTGACTGCTCAAATATTCTAAAATTAATTTCGAACCTATTGACACTAACCGATTAATTATCTAAGCTTAGAACTCCTAAAAATTAATCTAGAAGTCCAAAAATCTGGCAAAAAAAAAGAAGCAAAATTTTAGTCGGCGCGCCTATCAAGGCACCAGCGGTGCTAGATCTGGCGTGGGCGGCGCTGTTGCCCCTACTGGCAGTGCTCCGCCCAACTGGCCAGTGGGGCCACCTAGACTGCCCGTCTACAGTCCCCAAAATACCCCTAATATGATTTTTTCAGCTTTTTTCTAATTCTACCCTTTTGGTCTTTTCACTTTTCTACTTCCTAAACTACCCTTACCCACTTTTCCTATAAAGACCTCCCTCCATCCTTCATTCCAACAGACCTCATGAATTAGTATTGATGGTTATCTACTAATTCCTCTCTTCTTCTCTCCCCAACCACTCTTTAATTAATTAATTAATCTTTTTAATTAATTAATTAATCATTTTTTCTCTAAAATCAAATTAATTTTTTTAATCCATCCATCCTTTTCATCATATTAATTAATTAATTATTTTAATTAATTAATCTTCCAATCCATCTAATCACCCGGTCCTGATAAAACGGAACTTCAGTCCAGTAAAACCCTTCACCCACCAAAAGTCAAGATATCAGCGTTTTCCTCTCAAACCCAATTCAAATCAATCATTTTGATCAGCTCTTAAACCTCTCCACTTAATTGTGGAATGAACTACGTGGGTTTTGATCCCCATTCAATGGGGTACGTAGGCACATTTGGAACCTAAATCCAAACCTTAAATCCAAATCTCTATCAATCTCTTTTCCCTTTTTTTAATTAATTTGTGAATGTTTTATTTTCACCATGCATTCATGTTTTTCCACATTCATGCATTTTATTTGTAATTATTAATCTCATTCATGAAATCAATTTTCAAGTCAAATTAAACTTAAGAGCCAAATTTAGAATATTTAAAACAAAAAATCTAGTCCCCCGAACTCAACCTGGTTTGAGATTAGTGATTTTTATCATTGGGTAAATTAATTGCAAAATTAATAAATTGAAGTCAACTGGGTTTTTTTCCTTAATTTTTCCCATTTAAAATAAATTAGGGTGGCAACTCCCAAAATCATTTTCAAAATCAACCAAATCCGAACCCGAGGGTTCCATCGTGAGTCCAAACCTGAATGAGCATCCCGGTTCCCTCTAGCGAACAGGGTCGGTGCTTGGGCGAGGCCTTACACTTATGCATGATGGCAAACTTTCTATTTTCTACCTCATACACTAAAATAATAAAATATTATAAAAATTACCAATGTGATAAAAGAATAATTTTAAATGACGATTAAAGGAATGTGTTGTAAAAGAATTTATACCTGCATCTTGTATCATTTTTTCAATTGTGGATTTTTGAAATTCGTGTTGTAAGTATTGACCATGTGGTAGATACAATATCGATGTGGACACATTCTCTACAAATCACTTTTCATTGTATTTATTATTCATTTATGCCGATCAAATATGACACATAACTCTCGACTATCAATGACTAATCTATGAATAAAAGCCATGAACCAATTCCAATTGTCACTATTCTCATATTGGACAATAGAAAATGCCACATGAAGAATGTGATTGTTACCATCCAACAATAATGCATATAATAATACACGTTTGTACTTTCCATATAGAAAAGTACCATCTATTATAAGAGCAGGCCTGCAATATTTCATCTCATCCATACATGGCTTAAAGCACTAAAATATTTGTTCAAACATGCTGCTTGATGGAACAACTTGGTTATTAACAATGTGCTCTCTAATATGTAGTATATACTGTGCACCAGGATTGGATGCTTGTGCTATCAGCATCCACTGCTAAAGAGAGGCAAATAACTCATCCCAATTGCTAAATAATTTTTCAATAATTTTATGTTTGGCCAACCATGTCTTCATGTAGCTTGGTTCATGATCGAATAGATCTTTTATTATGGCCTACAAAGTTTTGATCATTATTGAGGGCTGTTCTTGAATAACAACTTCCACAAGATTAGCAATTACATTTACATTTAAGCATTTATAATCCTCTATACTACTTTAGTTGAGGCAAGTATATGGTTCATCATACTTTGATATCTTTCACTGAGTACTATCATTCACCTGCCTAGCATGCACTTGCCATTTACAATATTGTTTCTTGCAACACCAAACAAATGTATCATGCTTGAATTCCTTTATATAAAACTCATAGTTGTTTTGGATTGCATGATGTTGGATTGTAAGTTTACATTCTTCTCGGTTAGTAAATAGCATTCATTTGAATAATCTATCTACAAATTCTATCAGGCTTTCATTTGGATCTACTTGTACCCTCATTACTTCAAAATTGATTGTCTCATTTGAATTCTATAGCCAACATTATGAAGGTACACTGACTAATGCATCATGACTTATAGCAGATGTTTGTCCCTCATATAAAGGAAAAGTATGTTGATTAGAGTCTGAATCGTCTGAATCATATAGCATATTTTCATTGCTTTCATCAGACCCCTAATGATGCATCATCACAATCATCTTCATGATCATCATCGCCTTCCTTATATTCTTTACACTCTCAATATAGTCACATGCACCTTTTCATTTGGATCTACTTGTACCCTCACTACTTCAAAATCGATTGTCTCATTCAAATTCTATAGCCAACATTATAAAGGTACACTGATTAATGCATCATGACTTACATCAGATGTTTGCCCCTCATATAAAGGAAAAGTATGTTGATCAGAGTCAGAATCGTCTGAATCATATAGCATATTTTCATTGCTTTCATTAGACCCATGATGATGCATCATCGTAATCATCTTCATGAACATCATCACCTTCCTTAAAATCATATTTAACAATGTTCCTTACACTCTCAATAGAGTCACACGCACCTTCATTTGGTATCACCATCTACATCACCTTCATTTACATCATCGGACACTACCTTCTTAGCAATCACAACATATACCTCAAAAAAAACATAAAAATAATCTTTCAAAGATTCTATTTTTTCAAAAATTTGCCCTACATCCTCATAATTGCATATGTCAATTGTTTCAAACATAAATCCATATGCTCCTCTTACAGGATTTATAAATCATATAAATTCGACAAAATAACTTCCAAAATCAATTTGTGTGGCTATGTAGACTAGCCGAAGCAACTCTCTAAGTTTTGAAACATGAGGAATTGGCATCACATTGATTTGCCCATTTATATAATCATCCTTATAGTTAATTTTGCATACCACTTCACCTCCCTAATAAAAGCAAATTTGTATTGATGATAACTCTACATTGTTAGAGTTATTTTATTTATTTAAACTCAAAATTTAGCTTAGTTCTCGAGAATGCAATATTATTATTACTTATTTTTAGAAATAAATAGTTCTACAATTTATAAATAAATTATAATATGTTTTTAATATTTTTGCATATCAAAATAATGTCACAATGATGCAGTAATGTCATGACTCAGGCGATGATGTCATTTTATAAATGATGCAGACAATGATGTCATTTTATAAATGATGCAAATATTGATGTCATAAAATAAATAATATAGGCAATGATATCATGAAATAAATGATGCAGGCAATAATATCATGAAATAAATGATGCAGTCAATAATGCAATATGATTGAAAAAAAAATGTGGAATTTGCCTATAAATAGGTATTACCTCCCTTCTCCAAAATCATAATTAAAGAAGCATAAAAAGTATATGTAGAGAGAGTTACATATATTTTCTTAGAGTAGATTTCTTTTCTTGTTATTTTGATCAATAAGAGAAGTTTTAGAGCTCATGTTCGTTAAAGATTATATCTCAAAAAGAGTTCTTTCTAAACTTTACTCTTGAATTTAATTATAAGTTGTTATTATGTTTGTTATTTTGATTATTAATTTAATTGTTTCTTTCTTTTTAATTATAAGTAGCTAATTTCATTTTTCTAGGATTTAGATATAATCTTTTGATTTGCATATAATTATTTATATTTAATTGATTGGGTTTGATCATTGGAATTAATCTTTTATCTTAGAACTTAATAATTGTAATTAACTTGCCATTAATTGTATGATTTAAGATATTGTGTGAAGTAGCAAGAGTGGAAACACAATATTAGTTCAGTAGGATAATTGACCTAGGGAATGTATTGTTTAGAGATAAGAATACTCCTTTGTGATTATTAAAAGGATTTTCATAAAACTTAATAGGTTTGTATTAAGTGCTTATGATCACGAGAGTAGACATAAAGTTAATATGAACATACGTGTTGTAGCTTGAGAGAGAACATCATATAATTTAGAAAAATCTAATAATTAATTCTAGCAAACATAATCAAATTTAGAGAATATAAAGAAATCATAGGTAATCAATTAATGAATTCTAAATTCTAGGCCTTTAATCTTATTTCATATTAACCATCATCATTTAATTGCTTGAATTTCAATTTAGCTTAGAATAAAAATTCTTATAGTTGATCTTCTAGATAATAGAGCAACTCAATTTTTTGTACTTGTAAAAACCTTCCTTGTGGGATTGACACTTTATTTCACTATTGTATTACTTATTTACGATCTGTGCACTTGCAGAAATCACACAATAAGTTTTTGATGCCTGTGAACCCTTATTTCAGCATCTCCATAATTAATTCTAAAATCTTCAAAACCGATAGAAGTATTATTGGCACAATCTGATGTCTTTCTTACCATGATCGGATCTACTGTACCAGATAGCCTTTTTCCAAAACTAACCTGATTTTCTCCCTGATTGACTGTTAAAATGTTCTAAAATTAATTTTGAGTCTAACAACACTAACTGATAATTTCTCTTAGTTCTATAACTCCCAAAAACTAACCTGGAAGCCCCAAAAATGGGCCAGAAAAATGCATGGGCAAGAGTGCCAGGCTGCGTCAGCTTCTAATGCAGCTCCATGTAAGCTTCTAATGCAGCTCCGCATCAGAAGCTCAGCTCCATGCCCTGGGTGGTGTGGAGCCACACCTTCTTTGAGGCAGCCCACTGTTCTCCTAAATGCGGCTGCCGCATTCAGAAGATGCGGCTCTACACGGCCCAGGGTGAGTCTCTACACCGTCCAGTCGAAAATCCTTGGGCTGAAATGCCCAAAATGCCCTCAGTTCATCTTTTTTTAATACTTTTTAGCCTATCATTTTTGTCATTTCACATTTTTACTTCCCAAATCACCCCTACCTTATTTTTCCTATAAATAGCCCTTTCATTTCCTCATTTCAGATACATTGAAGTTGATATCGATTACTATCTATTAACTTTTATTCTTCTTTTCCCTCCAATCACTCTCTAATTAATTAATTAATCATTTTAATTAACTAAAATCATTTTTTATTACTCACAAATTAATTAATTAATTAATCTTTTTAATTAATTAATTACCCTTTTTTATTATTAAATAAAAAAATCTCATTTTCACTCATCCACTATTTTTAATTAATTAATTCACTCACCAAAATTTTTATCCAATTGCCCAGTTTAATAAAACGAAATTTCGGTCCAGCAAAATATTTTTTCCTTCTCATCCATCAAAATCCAAGGTATTTTTATAAACTCTATCACCAAAGCAAAAATCATTTTTATCAATCTATAAAGTCATGAAATAAATGATGTAGGCACGTTTAGAATTTAAATCCAAACTTCAAATCCAAATTTTCAATTTAAGCTTATTTTTTTTCACTTTTCTCAAATGTAATTATTTTTTATAATATTTGTAAGGAAATCTGTGGTCTTTCTAAAATCCCATAAGGGCTAAAGAAGACATCCCGATCTTTTATTAATGTAATTATTTCAAATTAAAAAGTGATTATGTGGTTCCCCTAAATCTCTAAAGAACTAGAGGGAATACTCTCTTTAATTTATGAATATTTATTTCAGTTGTTTCATCAATATACATACACCATGCATTCATATTATGTCATATTCATGCATTTTATTATAATCAATAAAATTCATTCATGAAATTATTTTTTTAAGTCAAATTAAACTTAAGAGTCAAATCGTGATTATTTAACCAAAAACCTAGTCCCTGAATTCGACTTGGTTCGAGGCTAGTGCTTTTATCCATGGGCAAATTAAAAATTAATAAATTGAAGTCAACTTGGGTTTTTTTCTTAATATTTTCCCAACTAAATAAAATTAAGGTGGCGAATCCTAAAATCATTTTCAAAAATCAATCAAATCTGAACCCAAGGGTTCCATCATGAGTCTAAACCTGAATAAGCATCACGATTCCCTTTAGCAAACCGGCCAGTACTTGGGTGAGGCCTCACAGCTGTGAACTCTACTGGGGACTAGTTGCCACCTTTTTTTAAAAATAAGAAGGAAAATAAGAGGATTACTATTTGATTAAGGAAATTTTTTTTCAAAATAATCTCCATTTGGCTCATTAAGTATAATTTGACTTTCATGTATTATTTTGTCTAATCTTAGCTTTAGGAAAACTTTTAGATGGCAAGTAGCATTGGCTCAATAACTCTCTTTTAGTATGTTAGGAGATAGTAAAAGCATTCCACCTTGCGACGAATCCCCGATCATTTTGGTGGTATAGCAAGCAATCAGTACTATTAGACCTACGCGAGGCTCTTTGCTTCACATGTGGTTAGGTATATCGATGCTCTAGTGGGATGGGGATCCTTAATCAAACCACCCTTCACCTTTGTACATGTAGTTGCCTTAGCGTTGACTCTAGGTTTCATGTACCATAATAATGGAGATATTTGTACATATGCCCATGAAAACTTTTTTGGCATGCATCATGACATCGCAATGCATATATAAACATGAGAAACTTAACAAAGTAAGACCTCAAAACCCTAAACCAGTGATCCATTGCCCTAAATATCTTGCACACTCACCCTGTCAACATGTAAACCTGGTGACCAACCATGTGGAGGGAATCCTTTTCTCAACACACCTTCACATTCATGCGACTTTTTTCCTTCACAATTTTGTATGCTTACCTAATTTTTTCTGTCCGCTGTCTATTCCAAGGTACCAATGGCCAACACATCCAACCCTTTTGACCAAGATGCGATGAGCACCTTTCTGGCAACCTTCTTAAGAAACAAGAGGAGACTTTTAAGCCACACTCACCACCGCTCTCAAAACTCAAGTTAACACCTTTACTCATGCTCTCAATGCTTAGTCTGCCACCTTCACTAGTGCTCTCAATTCCCAACGCTAATCCATCATCAATGAGGTTAAGGAAATGACCAATACCACCATCATTCCTCCCCCTACTCAGCCTACTTCTGCCCAAGCTGGAACCAGCCATGCCCCCACTTTATTCCTCTCATTATCGATCTTGTCGATTATGGGAAAACACATGAAACTCCAACCTCTCCTATTGTGGACTTGAACACAACCATTCCCTATCCCATTGTGAATCCTTTTCAAAGTGGAGACCTCTCTAGCTTTCTTGAGGCTAAAAAATTAATGGAGAAAATTGAGGCCATTGAAAGAACACTCAAGAACATCAAAAAGCATGAAGATATGATGGATGTTGACTCCCTAGCTCTCTTCCTAAATGCACGGGTTCCACCAAAATTTAAAATGCTAGTCATGGACAAGTTTAATGGCACCATATGTCCCAAAACTCACCTCAAAATGTATGTGGGTGCCATGAGACTCTTTTGGTGTGGATGATGAGCTCCTTGCTCAGTTATTCCAGTAGTCATTGATCAGAGCTGCTGTAAGTGGTTATTAGATCTGGACCAACATCATAAGAGAACTTGGCATGACATCTGCAATGCTTTTGTTAAGCAGTACCACTATAATATTGAAGTGGATGTCACCCAGCGAGATTTAGAAACCACTAAGTAAAGCCCAAAGAGAGTCCTTCACTGTGTTCCTTATAAGGTGGAGGGCAAAAGCAGCCCAAATGGTAAACTATCTATATGAGGAAGAATAAATCAACATTATTATGAAAAATCTCCTTCCTCAATATCAAATTCACTTGCAAAACCCAGTATCTCCTGAACTTCAAGGCTCTTACTTCTACAGCTTCTAAAAATCGAGGATTTGGTTCAATATGGTCAAATTAAAGATGAATGCTCGAGTTTGAGATACCACAAGAACACCAATTTCACCTTTAATACCACTCACTCTGCCTCTAAAATGGAGGAGAAGTCAACACCATCTCTTACCATCAACCAATGAGATTGGAAAGAAGAAGTTTCTTAGAATTGGGAATGCCTATGAGCATTGTCTACAGAAGGCCCTCGAAGCATAACTCATTAAATCCTTAGAGCCAAGACCACCCGCAAACCTTTTGCCCAAGAACTATAATGCTAACGAGTGATATGAATACCACCAAGGACCTGGGCATAAAATGGATGCTTGTAAAGCTCTAAGGCATCGAATTCAAGGACCTAATAGATAGTAGAGATATTATTGCTTCGAGAGCTAAGCCAAACATCACCAAAATCCTTTGCCAAACTTTCAAGCAAATGTCGATCTTATTTCTTCAGATGAACTGGGATTTGACTCTCTTTCTCTCATCCACTCCACTTTGGGTTATTGTTGCGTGGTTGATCTAAATGACTTTGTTACTGAAGTCAATGCAATCACCCAGAGCAGAAGAGTTTTCACACCACCTCGATAACCTGTAGATTCAAACCCAGTAAGTCATGTCATCCCTTCTCCTATGAAAAATTGAAGTCCCATAATGAACCTGAGGAGGATCTTATTCTCAAGCAATTAAAGAAAACCCAAGTAAATATCAATATGGAGCCTCATCCAGTCCTCTTATCCTTATCGCCAAGCTCTTTGCAAGGCCTTAAACCAATGTCAGGCTCCTATTGACATCTCATCTGAGACCCTTGTGGCATCTTTAACCAACACTGCCAAGTCCATGACCATTTCTTTCAGTGATCATGACATCCCTTACAAAGAAGGAAGCCATAACCATGCTCTTTACATCATAGTGATGACCTGAGGCAAAATTGTGCCAATGGTGTTAGTAGATAATGGGTCCATTTTGAACGTATGTCCATTGAAAGTAGCCAGCTACCTTGAATTGGAGGCTTCGGACTTCACCCCATCAGACCAAGTGGTAAGAGCATATGATAACACCAAGAGGGAAGTCTTGGGAGTAGCAAATCTCGATGTCACAATTGGACTAGTAACAATGCCAATATCCTTTTAAGTGATTGATGTCTCAGCCTATTTCAACCTCCTACTTGGTATGCCATGGATCCACCAAGTGAAAGCAGTTCCTTCCTCCCTACATCAGAAGTTGAAGTTTCCCTATGGTACAAATATCATAACTGTCCAAGCTGATGTACATGGGAAGAGTGACATCATGATTTTTATGCCAATATTGGAAATTAAGCCTGAACCATCTGCTGTTCCTCTATATGGTTTCTCATTTAATACTATCCAGTTCATTCAAGGGGAAGGTAAAGAGTTTGTTCCTTTTGACTTTGATCCATATAGTAACATAGCAATAGCTAACATGAAGAAGAAAATGGATTATTTTCCAGGTTTAGGACTCGAAAGGAACCAATAAGGGATCACCCAGTTTCCTGAACATCCCACTGCCCACTCCTCTTTTTGATCTTGGCTATGTGCCCAAACCTAAGGATATTGCAGAGTTGGAGGAAAGGGCCAAATTGAGAGCAGAGGCCAAAAGGCAAGGTGAGACTTATGATTGGCCTATGCGCCCCTACTTCAAAACTCTTAATGGATATTTCATGAAAGAGGGAGAAGATTTCCCTTACTGTGGCTTTCCTGAACCATAGTTCTATCCTGTTTCTAAGAAACTGATCCCTGGTTTTGAAATTTTCTTTGACATCAAGCTCAATTTAGAAGAGTACGAGCCTATTTATCAATTGGAGGAAGATTGGGAAACAAGCATGGAGCCTTCTCTTTTTTAGACCATCCACATGATCACCAACCATTAATAACTTGATCCCATCAAGCTCATTCAACCATCCCAAGCACCGCTGAATAACTGATATTTTAAAAAGAGCACCGGTCTTGTTATGTCCTTAGCTGAGTTCTGTAAGTCTGAGTCTGAGTCTGAGTTTGAGTTCTTTGAATCCAAGTACAAGTCTGTCAAGTCTTTCTTGTTTGATTTTGTAACCCAACTCATAGGCTTGTCCTTTCAAACTAATGTAACCCATGATGATGGGGCCTTTGTTTTCAATAAAATAAATAAATTTTCTACTTACTTTCCTAATTCTCTATGCTTTATTTCATCTGACTCATCATTAAATGAAAAATCTGTAAAAGAAAAAGAAAATAAAAAAGAAATAAAAAATAAAAAAGGCAAAGAACTAATCAACTATGACATAGAGGAGAATCCTAAGATTACATACATTGTATCTGTATATTCTAACACACAGGCATTGATAAAAAAAATTCAGGAATTCTTAAATTGTTTCATGTGGGAGCCCAAGGATATAGTAAGAGTAGATCTGAGCATAGCAGTTCACAAGATCCTGACTTACGAGCATGTGAAGCCTATAAAGTAGAAGTTGAGAAGAATGAAGGCAGAATGGTCTCTACAAATCAAGGAGGAAGTGGCCAAATTGCTAGAAAATGGATTCATCAAGCCTATCACTTATCCCTCATTGTTAGCCAACATAGTGCTTGTTCCTAAGAAAGATGGAAAGATTCGAATGTGCATTGATTACAGGGACCTCAACAAAGCCTGGCCAAAAGATGATTTCCCTCTACCCCATATTGATTTGCTTGTAGACTGCATAGCTAGTGCATTAGTAGTCTCCTTGACCGATCTTTATGTGGGCTACAACCAAATCCAAATCTATGCCCCTGATAAGGAAAAAACATCCTTTGTGACAAAGTGGGGAACCTACTATTATCGGGTAATGACTTTTGATTTAAAGAATGCTGGGCCAACTTATCAAAGAATGGCACTACGATATTCCATGACATGATGCACAAAGATGTCAAGGCATATGTGGATGATATGGTTATAAAGTATGGAACTCTTGAAGGCCATTTTGAAGCTCTAGATCGATTCTTCACTAGGCTCGGCAGTATAATCTTAAGTTGAACCCAGTTAAGTGCCTTTTCGATGCCTCTTGAGGTGTATTTCTAGGGCACCTGGTCAACCAAAGAGGTATAGAGGTAGATCCAGCTAAGTCAAAGGCAATTATAGAAATGCCTCCCCTTAAAACTAAAAAGGAGATTAGAGGTTTCCTAGGTCACCTACAATATATCAGCCTTTTTGTTGCATAATTGGTAGATACTTGTAAATCGATTTTCAAACTACTAAGGAAAGGAGCCTCTAAGCAGTGGAATGAAGAATGCCAAAAGGCCTTTGACAGAATCAAGGACTATCTCTTGAACCTGCTAATATGGCAACCTTTAAGGCTAGGTTAGCCATTGTTACTCTACTTATCAGTAACTTTAGAAGCTATAGGTGCAATGCTTGCTTGGAATGCTCTAGATTCACACAAAAAGAATGCCACTTACTATTTGAGTAAATGTATGCTGGCTCATGAGCTTAAGTATAACCAGATTAAGCAATTATGCCTAGCCTTAGTCTAGGTATGCCATAAGCTCCAACATAACCTATGCTCATATATAACCCATGTGCTAACTGACAGGAGCCCCTTAAAATTCCTTATGGAGAGGCCAATTCTTGATAGCGAGATGGCATGGTGGATGGCAGTTCTTGCTACATTTGACCTAAAGTATATCCCAAGAAAAGCAATTAAAAGAAGCATAATTGCTTACTGACTAGCTACTGCCCTTATAGGAGATGAAAAATTTGAGCTTGAGTTCCCAAACGAGGATATCTTGATCATAGACCCTAAAGTATGGAAGTTATTCTTTGATGGTGCCTCTAATAGTAAAGGCTATGGAGCTGGCATAGTCTTAGTTACCCTTAAAGGAGATCATTTGCTTATGGCAATCAAGTTGGCATTCGAGGTAAGTAACAACAAAGAAGAATATGAGGTATATATAGCTAGTTTAGAGGTGGCGATTAATATGAGAATAGACTACCTAGAAGTCTACGGCAATTCTAATCTCATTGTCTCCCAAACCCTTAGAAAGTGGAATTTAGAGAAGATTGTTTGGTTCTTTACCATCAGCACTTAAATGACTTAGTTGAAAATTTTCATGAACTCTCCTTTTACTACTTGCCAAGGGCAAAGAATCAATTTGCTGATACTCTAGCCATTTTTGCCTTAATGATCAACATGAGTGACAATGAGATACATAGGCCTATTGTCATTGAAAGTAAAATGGCAGCCTAGATATTATACAATCTGCATGAATCTTCAGTTTGCTAATACCAAGCCCTGGTATTGGGACATCCTTAATTACATCCAGAATGGTAAGTATCTAGAAAGAGCCTCGAAAGCTGATCGGAGAACCTTAAGGCAGCTATCTGCTAACTTTATACCTAATGATGATGTGTTATGTAAGAGAGCCTATGACAACATCCACTTGCGATGTGTGACTGAAGAAGAAGCTTAGCAAATTATGGAGTGGGTCCATAGAGAAGAGGAAGGCCCACATATGAATGGTGTAGCTTTAGCACAAAAAATAGCAAATCTAGGCTACTTTTAGCTAACCATGAATGAGGACTGTGCAAAGTATGTACAGAAATGTCATAAATGTCAAATCTTTGTCAAGCTCCAACATCGGCCCCTGTCCCTCTAAATCTGATAGCAACACCATGGCCTTTTGCTACTTAGGGCACATATATTATTAGAAAGATATCTTTAAAGTCCTCCAGCAGACATGAGTACATTCTGGTGGCTATGGACTACTTCACAAAGTGGATTAAGACAGTACCGTATCAAGTCTTAAATGCAAAGAAGGTGGCACACTTCATCCAAACCAATATCCTTTATCGATTTGGAACCCCCTTCAAATAATTACAGATAATGGCTCTCACTTTCAAAAGAGGTAGTCTGCCTACTCCATACAAAAAAGATTCAACATCACTGCTCCTCTCCTTATTGACCACAAATCAACGGTGCAGTTAAGGCTGCTAATAAGATCATTAAGAACATCCTGCAAAAAGTTATTGAGAAGCATAGAGACTGGCAATGACCAGCTGCCTGCTGCTTTATGGGTATACAAAACTACCATTTGAACCCCAACAAGGGGAACCCCATATGTTTTTGTCTATGGAATAGAGGTTGTTCTTCCCATCGAGATGCAAATTCAATTTGCTATGGTAATGAGGGAAAGCCAGTTGAGTGAAGCAGATTGGATCAAAAGATATCATGAGTAATTGAATGCTATTAAGGAAAAAAGAATGGATGCCTTATACAAAATCCAGGGTTATCAATAAAGGCTAGCCCGACACTTTAATAAGAAGGTAAAGAATAGAGGCTTGGAAGAAGGGAATTTAGTTCTGAAAGAGATTGAGGCCCTAGTCCATGACCCAAGGGGAAAGTTTAGGCCAAACTGAGCTGGGCCATATGTGCTCAAGAAGATCTTGTTTGGTAGAGGTGCCATTCTGGCAGATGTGGACGAAAATGAGTTCTCCAATCCCTGCAATTTGGATCAACTAAAAAGATACTTCGTCTAAAGATTACATCTATATTCTTTCCATTTTTTCTATTTAAACCAATGTAATTAAAACTAAATGGACCTGATTCTCCCTAAAAAATAACCAAAAATGATAATAATGACTGTAAGGGATACGTAGACAGCCCGATTCGAGCGCAGTCCAAAGTATAATATAAAAATATTTTGTTTGCATCATAATTTCATCTCCTTTGTGCCTAATGCATCATTTGGTTCTTTTGTCTAAAAAATAATAAAAAATAAAAAATAAAAAATGCTTGCTAAGTTGAAAACCCGAAAGGGCCGCTAAGGCAAAAATTAGAACAAAAATAAAAGTATCTCATATAATGATGATTAGATTTTATAAGAGCATACAATCCATCATCACAAAAAAAAAAAAAAAAAAAAAAAAAAAAAAAGGAAAAAGAAAAAGAAGAAGGACAGCCTTTATCTATACATACGGCTTATCCTGTGGTCATATCAACTTATAGGCATGTGCAAAATAACAGCCTTTAGCTAGTGTTATAACAGTCACCTAGTCAACCCTCCTCCTCCTCCTCATCCTCCTCCTCCTTATAGGATGAACATCTCCCTTAGAATAAGATCTTGCCACTATCTCCTCAATCATCATATCTCTAACCCTAGTCTCTGTGACCTCCTCTATAACATCAATAGTCGGAGAGCTCATAGTACTAGAACTGCTCTCTGTAATCACTCTGATCAGTCTATCCTATGTCCCTGTAACTGTAAAACTACTCCCCAAAGCAGTTTCTAAAACTCTCCTCTGAGGGCCGGTAGTTCCCAAGCTACGAGTTGTAGCCCTCCTCTATGTCAAAGTCCCAGAGTCCTCTATACTCTGGCTATAATAGTCCACTTCTGTGCACTCACTGCTATGACTCTCCTCTGTGCAACCACAATAGTGTCCCCCTCATGTCTAACTGCAGTCATAGTCCTTTGAGTCACCTCTAATGAAGTCTGAGTCACCACAATAGCATGTAGTGCCAATCCTCCCGAAAAGCCACTATCTCTCCCTTAGGTCAAGTCACCTCCTTTATCCTGGCAATAGTCCTCTAATCGCCACTGTCTATAGCAGCTGCCCTTTCTGTCTCGTCACTTTCTATCTCCTTGAGTAATGCAGCCTGGTGGTCTCTCCCAATTGGCCAGACGGTCTTAATCAACCAACTACGGTACCTCTTTGTGGTACCAAACCCAATCTCTGGCCTCACCGCATGAAAATTTCTCATCCACCCCCTCTAATGGCTCTGGCAATGAGAGCTGTGATTTGTGAAAACTCTAAAAAGGGCACAAACCTGGGGGCACATACTGAGTCTGATCCATTTGTCTCAAGACTCTCATACCCTAGTAGAATGATGTCCATGCCAAACCAAATAGACAAACCATCTGGTACCCATGGCTCATCATCATAAAGGACCTAATCCTATACCACTAGCAATGCCAAAGTATGTCCTCAGGGGCAAGCTTTAAAAGCCATCCAATCCACTCCCAGACTGATCCTTGCCTCACCACGATAGGTCACATCTGATACTGAATGGCTGTGTATAGACTTCTAGCCGAAGTAGCAACCACCCTCAAGTGGTCCATCAGCCATACCTGCAAAATAAACCAAAAATAAAATTTAGACATCCATAAAATATCCATCCTAGAAAGGATAAAAACTAACAAATTTCTTTTTTTTTTTTCTCACCTAAAGGACTACTGGAGATACACTCCATCTCTTTAAACCCTAAACAAAGCAGTCGAGACTCAACAATATCTCCGCTAACATGGCCCCAATAATGGAATGACCTTACTCCATTTGTAGTATCAAGCCTGCCACTCTCACATCTCCTTAGTTGACATATCAGAAAACAGATATCCGGCCATCAAACAGAAAACTAAGGCCCACATCCCAAGCCTCTGTCTCTCTACATCACCTTGGTCACTGGGATCATTAAACTCCTCAATAATGGCATTCAGATTCACTTGCCCCTCCACTACTATCTAACTATCTGTGTCATTCAACAGAGATAAAAATTCCTAAAAGACTTTATAGTGCCCAACTCTAAATTCTGGCACTACTAGAGCTGCCTCTGGATCACTGCCAAGTATGGAGTAAAATTCCTCAAAAAGGGGACACAACTCCTCCATACCACACCAAATCAAAAAACTCGAGCCGCTGGATGCCAAAACCTGACACATGCTCTCAAGAAGTCCCAATCCACCTGGACCCCTCTCAAAGCCACCGTGGCCGCAATCCCATACCTACCCAAATTTATCCTGTCTACACTATTGAGATTTCTCGTCCACATGTGCATGAAATGGCTGAAATACAACTCTATGAGAAAATAAGAGTGAAAAAAAAAAGAAGAGAGAATGAGAATAAAGAAAATAAATGAAAAAGAAATAAAAAAAAAAGAGATGATGAAAGGAAAGTTAAAAGAAGAAATGGAAAGGAAATGAAAAAAGGAAAGAAGAAATGAAAATGGCCATTGTTATGTACATATAATGAGCATAAAGTAAGTTTTTTTTTGTAAGAAAAATGATCTCCATATGTCTATGCAGTGCGGATCCGCACCATGGGTAATGCGAATCTGCCTAAAACAAACGAGGCTAGCCGCATTCACGTGAGTGGCCACCACATGACACAAGCACAGATCCGCTCAGAGGCTGCATAGATCTGTGCCTACCTCAGTTTTCATGCTCATTATGCGGCCTTTTCCCTGACCTTCTCTTCTCTGCCGCTTGTCTCTGCATCTCAATTTTGGAATTGAAAATTGAAAATAAGTTGTTTTTCTCCCTCTTTAGGATGGAAAATTCAAAATAAAGTTTTTTTTTCAAGATATCTTAGAGCTATAAAGGAGTCGTAATTCAGTAATATAAACATATCATCATATATTCATATAGTTGTAAGGCATGCACTCATAAGATAAGATAATAAAAGAGTCACATATAAGATAATATGCATACATAGGCATACATTCATTATACATGCATGCATCATAGCACATAGTCATCATACAATAGTTCCATCTCTCATAAAACTAAAAGGCACAGTCATCCAAAGATACATAAAGGAAATAAAAAAAAAGAAGTCAACATCAGCATCAGAAAATGCCAATCATCGGTCTCCCTTTTGTCGCCTCCAAGAAGCAACCTTTTCACCCTGATCCTATGGCTGTGACAGATGAGCAGCATGGGTAAGCATTCTGGAAAGTGCATTTTCCATCCTCCAAGCAACCATATAAGTACGCGAGTGTACTCCTTAGGTAGCTGCATATAAAGACACAGTGTTAAAGGCTTCGGATCCTTTTTGAGGCATAAGGAAACATAAATGACACTCTTCCCATGGATCCTTTTTGAAGGCTGAAAAGTAAGAAGGACATACCTCAATGTTGTTAGGGATAAGCTGAATGCCTAGACAAACAGTCTTGGGGAGGTACTAGAGCCTTATAATACCCTCGGAGTCATAATAGAAAATATCATCTGGCACACAATACTCTACATCTAAAAGTAAGACCCTAGAAGGGTGGCTCGAGCCACTATGAGCATGAACAGGGGTGGAACCACCAGGAGAACCAACAGAGAGAGCTTCAAAAACCACTGACTGAGAAACCTCCCTCAAGGCAGCAGGTGTGATAGGAGGACGCTTTTGTGGTATAATCTCCCTCATTAAAAAGTGAGCATAGAAGTCTCAATAGTCCCAATCAGGATGCTAGAAGAGGTGCCCCTCGTCCCCAATAAAATCCCCTGGGCTAGCTAGGATGCCCATCTCATATCTCATATCCACAGGTGGACAACTCAGCACTTGTCATGACCCGAATAACTGAAAGTGTACTCTTTCGTCTAAGTAGTACAAGCAGGAGTAGGGAGATCATAACAGGACTCTCCTACGTGAAAGGGTCTCTACAAAGCCTGTGAAAGGGGCAAGCAACATCCGTGCGCCAAAGGGTCTCACGATCTGCTAATGACAACTAATAGATACAAGGGTTAATAAGCAAGCCGGAGCAAGACAAAAGAAAGAGAAAAAGATAAGATACATGTCACTCCATCAGGTAGTCAAAGAAAGCCTAAAGCGTCAGGATGTTGTGATGGCGAGCGGCAACCCAGTTGACCTTTATCTATCTTCTCCCCATGGGAAAATCAAGTAACCATGGCAAGGACAGCTCAGGAGCAGTGAACGGAATATACTCATAAGCCTAGATCTATAGCACAGGATTTTTAGAACTTCCAAAGTGTGATTTGATCATGAAAAAGAAACATGGCCAAAAACATATAGTACGTACCTTCCAGAAGATTATAATCCCACCAACAAACATAATGTTCTCACAAGAAAGGTCAATCATCTCCTGATACATGGCACTCAGAATAGCGCCACCTAGTCAAACTCGGCCCATAGGTCCATATGAGCTAGGCTCGAAAGGATGTTCAGATCCACCTCATCTCTCATGTTGTGTATAAAGGTGCACCTAACTATCACCAATAGACACAGCTGAGCAAGGGCCTCATAAAAAATTAGATCTCCTATGGCTCCCATTAACTTTAAATTCTCATTTAGAACAGAACGCTTGACTCCAATATTAGCTCTAGGAGGATCAAAGCCAAGTAAGGCCTCGATCTTAGCCGGAGAATAAGCCTGCCTCTAATCCCTGTATATGTCTAGGGGCCAATTCCCAAATCAGATCCGTGAGATCATATACAAGTTAAGCAGAGTGCAAGTCAGCTCCCCACATGCTAAATGGAAGGTATTGGTGGTATCCCACCATCTCTCGGCCAAAGCTTTGATCAGATTCATATTGACGTGCTTAGACGTCCTCACCCCTAGGAAGTCGACAAAGCTGGTAGGTTTCAGCAAATTTTTGACAACACTTCCCTCAGGGATGAACCTAATCACTGTCTCCAGATTAATCCTTCCACCCATATTCTTAATAGTCGAAGTCTACAATAAACCAGTACACATATATGCATATATTAAAAAAAAAATCTAAAGAATAGACAGAGCTAAAAATGATCGTCGTGAGATACTAACTACTAGATGACTGTAGTGAGAGGCATGTCTCTTAGGATCCTTCAAGAGCAGTGCATGGTTGCTGTTATCCTTTGGTTCCTGGTATGCGCGTGTAATACCTTAATCCAGTACAAGTCGTAGGTACAAAAATACATATGTGAAGATATCTGAATAGTATATTAATACATGCCCAAATTAAAAAAATGAATATTTTTAAATATTCAAATAATTTGAATATAAATGTTTTAAAGTAATGATTTTACATGGAAATATTTTCCTTATTGTTATATTTATATTAACATTCAAAGTTATAGATATTTACAAATTTACATTTGAATATTGAAATTGATATTGATAAACTAAATTATATTGATATATATATATATATATATATATATATATATATATATATATATATATATATATATATATATATATATATATATATATATATATATATATATATATATATATATGATTTATTAATTTTTTATATTATTAGTTAAGAGAATATTTTGTTAAATGAAGTATTGATTTTTAAATTTATTATTTATCAAAATGGAAAAGTTTAAATTAGAAAAAAAATGAAATTTTATTATGTAATATAGAAATTTATGTAATTAATATTTGAAATTTAATATTATGATTTATATTACAATTATTGATTAATATGGTGAATTATGTGAAATTAATGTTTTAGTTAAAATTATGGTTTGAAAGAAATATGTAACTAATTATTATTAATATTGTTATTATTATTATTATTATTATTATTATTATTATTATTATTATTATTACTATTATTATTATTATTATTATTATAAAATAAAAAAAAGAGAAGAAGCTTTAAAATTTGGACAGTCCAAAAATGGGCACAAGAAACAGAGGAGGCAAAGAGAAACAAAGAACAGAGAGAGAGAGAGAGAGAGAGAGTCGACAGCATCGAACCACCGCCCTCCGGCCGCTACCAACCACCATGCACCATACCAGAGGGAAAAGCACCCGCCGCCCAGTCGACCAGTAGACGCTCATCGCCAGTAACCACCTACGTCGCCGTCCAAAGTATCGTTGGCAGAATCTTTTAGGCCAATTTCTTGCCTTTTTTATCTTCTTTTTCGGCGATATTGATATGGTTGAACTCCTCGTACTCTAGCTTTAATTTAGTATATGATTTGCTAATTTTAGATAACGTTTAGTTTGACCAAAATCCGGCGATTTCCCCCCGCTGCCGCACTAGTTCTGACTATTTTTTCATGAATTACAAAAAGTGAAGTATATATCCAGACTCCCCAAGTCGTAAGCTAACTATTGGTACCATTGGATTGCGATTTGGTCGTCGTTGAAATTTTACAGCGACCTCGAAATTGATAATTTCGGACAGTAACTCCGGCTCATTAAACCAAGCCATATGGTATAAATCTCAACTCCTAATTGTGTATAGATAGTAAATTATGAATTTATTTGTGAGAATTTAGTTAGATAGTTTATTGGAATTAATTGGTTAAATTGGATTGAGAAAATTATGTTTTGTATGATTATTGAATATTATTTATGATTAGTTGGAACATTGAAGTGATATGTTGAGATTAGAATTGATTTAATTGAATTGATTGGATATTAATTTGATAACGAGGAATGAAATTGGCGGATGGGATTAGTGAATTAAAGGTCCCGATTGGACCATTTAATTGTGATATTATGATTCTTGTAGATAAATTGAATTTATGGTAATAGGGAGTTAATCTTAAATTAAAGGAGATGCTGCCAATTGATAGATAATGTAAAGTTTAAAGATAGAATCAAATGGTATAATAGTGTTTAATCAATGATGTTACGTTTTTAGGAGAATTTCAAAGAGGAATTCAAAGGATAACAACGAGAAGTGAAGGTTTAGCTGAATAGTAATCTATAGTCTAGGTGAGTAAAGAGTACATAATGTTAAGTTTAAATTCAAAATATTCAAAGTTAATAAAATACTATTATTGTGGAATTAAAAGGCATGATTATGGTAATATTAAATTTTATTGTTTATTGATAAGTAATATATAGTTAAATGTTAACATATATTATAAGTGATAATTATTGATTTCCAAAGGTTATAAATTTAATTGACGTTCCAATAATATGATATCCAAAGTACCATCATAAAATGTTAAGATATATATATATATATATTCCCAAAGTATTAATTAAGGAAAATTCCAAAATGCTTCATAAGAATAATTGGAAAAACTACCAAAAGTGATTAATGTTATATATATAAGCATCATGCTTATGTATATGTATTTATATCTAAATTGTAACTATATAAAAATCCTTATGGCTAAAGGAGTGAGTTAAAAATATGGAAAGTTGTATATAAAGTTAAATTAATAGTTAACATCCTTCTTAAAGGGGAACTACTTGCATAATTATTAGTAATACTGTTATTGTTAAACTATTGAACCTTAAATACCGAAAGGGGCTTACATATGTTTTAAATGTTACGTAGAGTAACTCTTTCCTATCAATATTTGAAAAATCTTTCAGAAAGTACATGTGAACTCTGAACTCAAAAGTGAGCCATTTGGACCTTGGAAAATCATTGAAATTCTAAATTTGCTTTTTATCAAGGATTAACCTTAACACAAAGATCCCCGTCTGATGTGGGTAAAACATCATACTGTGTGCACACAGGAATCAGATAGTATACAAGTGATATGGGAGTATGCTCTATAAAGGACCTCTACCTCAGGTATGCTAAAGCACCTCTGATAATTGAACATATGTCTATATCCTAACCCCTACATTATCATGATTTAAGGTTGAAATTAAGTTTGATTTGTGCGTTGAAGATTATTTTTCAGATCTTTTTCTATAGTGGGACTGGCCAGGAAGAAATGGAAGGAGCGCATAAGGAAATAGTGCAAAAATGGAGGTTTTTCATGGAAAAAGAGCTAAGCCACCTAGCTCACGCCCATAATTACAGCCGTAACATTGGGCGTGAGTCAAGAGAGAATTTGGGAGATTGGCAGTGAGGTGTCACGCCTAATATTATGGGCGTGACCATGGGCGTAAGACAGGAGAGGCTTCTATTTCAAAGTTAGGCAGAGAAATGCAAGCTTCGTACGTTAATGATCGATCTCACGCCCAAGATTACGGGCGTGAGTGGGGGCGTAATATGAAAAAATTTCAGCAGTATAAAAGCTCTGTTTCAGCTAAAAAGGGGGATGGAACTTTGGAGACGGAGGGCCGACTTCTCTGAGTAAAACCCAGAGTTTGCAACTGGGATTGAAGGTGAAGAACATAGATCCACAAGTTTGAACCAAGAATCAAAGATTAAAGTGGAGAATATCAAATCATTCGTCATGAGTTGTTTGATTTATTTTCTGTTTTTCTTTTCTTTTTGTATTCTTTCTTTGAACATGAGCTAAACTTATCTTCTACCTAGATATAGATGAACCCTAGCATGTTTGTATGGATTGATTGGTTTTGATCTCAATTAAATCATTTGATTAAGTTGATTTACCTTTATGAATATTGATTGTTTAATTCCAAGTGATAATCGCATGCTTATTAGTTGGTTGTCATTTTTCAGATTCATGTCTTGAGAAAGCTTGATTTGAATAGAATAATCATAGGGGTTGAGGATTGCTTGGGGTTCTAGAGATAGACTTACAAAATCCTTTAGTTTAATTCCTTGGTCTTAATGCATGAGCTATTTGATTATGCTTGAGAAGAGATTCCTTGCATTCTAACTAGTGATTAGAGGTTAAGTCATTCGAGAGAAGTTTTAATCTAACTGTGTGGAATACCAAATTAACTTGATAAATTGATTCAATTGTTCACCTTTCTTGAAATACAATTGATTGCTAGAGGGATTCAATATCTGGGTAGGTCTTCATCATCAATTTTATTTGCAATTTATTGGCTGTTCCTTAGTTTAATCTTTTAATCCACTTAGTCATTTTAATTTCAGCAATAAACCAAACCATTAATCTGCTAAACAATAATTGAAGTTTGAGCTAGTAATTGTCCTTGTCCCTTGTGGAACGATACTTTCACTCACTACTTTATTACTTGAGCGACCCGTGCACTTGCGATTGTATTGCATAAAATCGCAGTCAAGTTTTTGGCGCTGTTGCCGGGGACACGGTTTACAATATTAGCAACACAATAGAGATTATTGATTTAGCTTTATTTTTATTTGTCATTACATTTTGTTCTTGGTATTGGCTGTGATTTCAGGTACTCCTTTTGTTGCATGACCAGAGCTAGTTCTTCTCATCTGGTAGAATTTGATCCTGAGATAGAAAAGACACTGAGACGAAAGCGGAAGGAAGAAAGGGAACTAGCTTTGGTGGATGAAGTGGCTGATTTCAAAGACTTGAAATCAGATCCTGAGGAAGAGTTGGAATTGATGGCTGATCCACCACCAAGAACTATGCAAGACTTTGCCAGGCCAAACTTCAATGGGCTTGAGTCAAGCATTGCAAGGCCGGCAGTCGCTGCAAATAATTTTGAAATCAAGACAAATGTCATACAGATGTTGCAGCAGACTTGCCAGTTTGATGGCCTTCCGTATGAAGACCCTAACGCATATCTAGAGAACTTTCTGGAGATCTGTGACACGTTTAAGATCAATGGTGCAACAGATGATGCGATTAGGTTGAGATTGTTTCCATTCTCACTGAAGGACCGACCAAAGAAGTGGCTCAAGTCTTTCTCTGCTGGCACTCTCACTACTTGGGCTCAGTTAGCTGAGAAGTTTCTGGAGAATTACTTTCCACCATCTAAGACTGCCAAATTTAGAAACGACATCTCATCTTTTGTGCAGCAGGATGGAGAGACTTTATATGATGGATGGGAAAGATACAAAGACTTGCTGAGGCGGTGTCCACACCATGGGTTCCCATTATGGCTGCAGATCCAGACCTTTTACAATGGCTTGAACTATTCAAGTAAACAAGCCATTAACATAGCAGCTAGAGGGTCCATTAATAGCAAAACTCCAGAGCAAGCAAGAGATCTGATAGAAGAAATGGCCTTGACAATCTATCAATGGCAGTTACCAAGAGAGCAAGGCAGAGTTAAAGCAGCTGGTTCCCATGCAGTTGATCCAGTAGTTGCCTTGACAGCCCAGCTTGAAGCTATGAACAGGAAGATTGATTCTATGGTAGCTGGGGCATTCAGGCCACAGCAGGTGATGTTTTGTGATCTGTGTGGGGGAGGACACCAGAGTCAGGAATGTGATACTGGAGGTGTCTTTGCCAAGCCAGAGCAAGTGGACTATGTGGGTGGTATGAATAGAAGCCAGCAGCAGAACAACCCATATAGTAACACTTATAATCCAGGGTGGAGGAATCATCCAAATTTCTCATGGAGTAATCAGAACAATTCAAGACCTCCACCTGGGTTTCAGCAACCTCTGCAGTCACAAGCTCCAGCAACTTCTAGGAGGAACCCTTTAGAAGAAACAATGATGAAATTCATGGAGTCTAATGAGCAGAGACATAAAGAAAATGAGCAGAGGCAAAAAGATATTGAAATAGTACTCCAAAATCAGCAAGCTTCCATTCACAATTTGGAGAATTAGATGGGGCAATTTGCTAAGCTGCTCAGTGAAAGGCAACAAGGGAGTTTGCCTAGCAACACTGAGGCAAATCCAAAAGAGCAGCTGAAGGCAATTACCTTGAGGAGTGGAAAGCAATTACAAGGGAGTGCTGTTGAGGAACAAGAAGTGGTTGGAGAAGAGGTTGAGGCACCAGGTGCCAAGGAATAGGGAGCTGAAAAGGAAGTTGCAGTAGGAAATGGAGCAGAAAAGGAGAAAGCTATACCAGCATCTACCCCACCACTGAAGGAGTATCGACCTCGGGTACCATATCTGGCACAATTGCAGAAAGACAAGCTTGATGCTTAATTCGGTAAGTTTGTTGAACTCTTTAAGCAACTTCATATTAATATACCTTTTGCTGAAGCTCTATCACAAATGCCCAAATATGCTAAATTTTTGAAAGAGCTCCTTTCTAACAAAAGGAAGCTTGAGGAAGTGTCACTGGTGCATTTGTCAGAAAAGAGCTCAGCAATTCTGCAAAGGAGGTTGCCCAAAAAACTGAAAGATCCTGGTAGTTTCAATATTCCATGTTTTATAGGCAACCTTGAAATTAAAAGTGCTTTAGCTGATTTAGGGGCTAGCATAAGTGTGATGCCCTATAAGGTTTTTAAGGAATTGAATATTGGAGAACCTAAACCAACACACATGACCATCCAATTAGCTGATAAGTCAGTAGTATACCCTCGTGGTATCATTGAGGATGTGTTGGTAAAGGTTGGGGAGTTCATCTTCCCAAATGATTTTGTAATTATTGACATGGATGAGGATGTGGATGTTTCGCTTATCCTTGGTAGGCCATTTTTGAATACAGCCCATGCCCTCATCGATGTCCATAATGGTACTTTAACTTTAAGAGTAGGGAGTGAACAAGTAGTTTTTCATATCGCTAATGCCATGAAGCACCCACTTGCACTTGATGAGGAGGATTCATGCAATGATATTGTTGAGCATGAAACTGTTAATTTTGTTACTAATATTGTTTCCAAGGATCCCCTTGAGTTGTGTTTGGTGCAGGATCAGGTAGAGACCCAGGAAGCAAGAGAGCAGTTGGCATACATGGAGTCAGGCAAGACTTGGAAAAAGGAGGCATTTGAATCCTTTGAGATGCTTAAGGAAGAGAAGATGAAGCCATCTGTTGTTGATCCGCCAACTTTGGAGCTCAAGCAACTCCCTTCTCATTTGGAGTATGCTTTTCTGGTGGAGAATGCCAAGCTGCCTGTGATTGTAAATGCTAGCCTCTCTGAAGAACAGAAAGCAAGGTTATTGGAGGTCTTAGGAAAACACAAGAGAGCTCTAGCATGGAAAGTTGCAGATATCAAGGGCATTAGTCCATCTTTTTGTACCCACAAGATTCTAATGGAGGATGACTTCAAACCAGTTGTCCAGCCTCAAAGAAGATTGAATCCCAAAATGAAGGAGGTTGTGAAAGCTGAAGTCATCAAGTTACTTGATGCTGGGATCATCTACCCTATTTCAGACAGTTCATGGGTGAGCCCTATTCAGGTGGTACCAAAGAAAGGAGGAATGACTGTGGTTCCTAATGAGAAGAATGAGCTAATTCCAATGAGAATAGTCACAGGCTGGAGGGTTTGCATTGACTACAGAAAGTTGAATGATGCAACAAGGAAGGATCATTTTCCCTTGCCCTTCATTGACCAGATGTTGGAAAGGTTAGCTGGGCATGCGTATTACTGCTTCCTGGATGGTCTATCAGGTTACTTTCAGATACCTATAGCACCTAAAGACTAAGAGAAAATGACCTTCACCTGCCCATATGGAACTTTTGCCTACCGAAGAATGCCATTCGGACTGTGTAATGCACCTGCAACCTTCCAGAGGTGTATGATGGTGATATTTGATGAGCTAGTGGAGGATATCATGGAAGTTTTCATGGATGATTTTTCAGTCCATGGTGATTCTTTTGGGAAATGCTTGGCAAACTTGGAAAGAGTATTGATGAGATGCGAAGAGACTAACTTGGTGCTGAATTGGGAGAAGTGTCACTTCATGGTCCAAGAAGGAATAGTCTTGGGACATAAAATTTCAAGTAAGGGTATTGAGGTAGACCGAGCCAAAATAGAAACCATTGAAAAGTTACCCCCTCCCACATCTGTCAAAGCTATTAGAAGTTTCTTGGGGCATGCGGGCTTCTACAGGAGATTTATCAAGGATTTTTCCAAGATTGCTCGGCCGCTGACCAAGTTACTTGAGAAAGATATGGAATTCAACTTTGATGGCGAATGTTTACAAGCTTTCAACACCTTGAAGGCTAAACTGGTTGATGCACCCATAATGGTAGCTCCTGATTGGAACCTACCTTTTGAGCTGATGTGTGATGCAAGTGATGCAGCAGTTGGGGCAGTTTTGGGCCAGAGAAGGGAGAAGCATTTTTAGCCCATTTACTATGCAAGCAAGACACTGAATGGGGCCCAAGCTAACTACACCACCACTGAGAAAGAACTGTTGGCTGTTGTGTTCGCCTTTGACAAGTTTCGCTCCTATTTGATCTTATCAAAGGTGATAGTTTATGCAGACCATTCGGCTTTGCGGTATCTCTTTGCCAAAAATGATGCAAAGCCAAGATTAATCCAGTGGGTGTTACTGCTACAAGAGTTTGATTTGGAGATACAAGATAAGAGGGGAGCTGAGAATCTTGCAGCTGACCACCTCTCAAAGCTGGAGAATCCAAACATAAAAGCACTCGAAGAAGGAGACATTGATGACCACTTCCCGGATGAACAACTGTGCGGACTGGTAGGTATGGTAAGTGCTTCTAACTCTAAATTGCCTTGGTTTGCAGATTTTGCGAATTATCTGGCTGTGAGGGAACTCCCAAAAGAGTTAACTTATCAACAAAAGAAGAAATTCTTTTCCAATTTGAAATACTACTTCTGGGAGGATCCCTATCTATTTAAATTGTGTGCTGATCATATGATCCGGCGTTGCGTGGCTTGGCCTGAAACTGTGATTATTATCAACCATTGCCACGCCGGACCAGCTGGTGGTCATATGGGGCCTAGTAGAACTGCTCAAAAAGTTTTAGAATCAGGATTTTATTGGCCCACTTTGTTTAAAGATTGTTATGAGTTTGTGCAACATTGTGATCATTGCCAAAGAACTGGAAATATTTTGTCGCGGGATGAGATGCCTCAAAATGGTATTTTAGTTTGTGAGATATTTGATGTCTGAGGCATTGATTTCATGGGACCATTTCCAAATTCTTTTGGCAACACATATATTTTGGTGGCTATTGATTATGTGTCGAAATGGCCTGAGGCTCAGGCCTTGGCCAGAAATGATGCTAGGATGGTAGTAAAGTTTCTGAAAAAATTGTTTTCTCGATTTGGTATACCAAAGGCCATTATAAGTGATAGGGGAACCCATTTCTATAACGCTCAACTTGAGAAAGTATTCAAAAGGCTGGGTGTTACACACAAGTTGGCTATCCCATATCATCCCCAGACTAGTGGCCAAGTCGAGAATACAAATAGGGAGATTAAAAGAATACTTGAGAAGACTATAGAGCGATCTAGGAAGGAGTGGTCTGAGAAGTTAAATGATGCTCTATGGGCTTTTAGGACAGCTTTCAAAACTCCCCTGGGAACCACACCATATAGGCTAGTGTATAGAAAGGCTTGCCATTTGCCTGTAGAAATTGAACATAATGCATTTTGGGCTATTAAACATATTAATCTTGATCTAGCTAGTGCAGGTGAGAAAAGGCAATTGTAGGTGAATGAGCTGGATGAATGGAGACTGCAGGCATATGACAATGCCAGGATGTATAAGGAAAGAACTAAAAGATGGCATGATGCCCGGATCAAGCAAAGGAAGGAATTTCAAGTAGGAGATCAGGTGCTTCTCTGCAATTCTAAACTTTGACTTTTTCCAGGTAAGTTGAAATCTCGGTGGTCTGGTCCTTTTATTGTGAAAGAGGTATTTCCCTATGGAATTGTTGAATTGGCTCACCCTGAGAAAGGAGACTTTAAGGTCAACGAGCACAGGCTCAAGCTGTATTTTGATGGTAAGATGGAACAGACTTAAGAGGTTCTCCACCTCCAGGATTCGGGATGAGAAATCATCCTAAACGTCCAGCTAAGACGACGTTAAAGAAGCACTGGGTGGGAGGCAACCCACCATTTATTTTTTTTTATTTTGATTAAATTGTGTTCTTTTAGTTATTGTTTCTGAAAAAAAAAAAAAGAAAGAGAGAAAGAAATGCGCATGTGGAGTGGATGCACACACTAAATTTTCATGCATGGAATCTGTGTTGGTAGGTAGACAACCACATGTAATGCATAAGGCTGTCAAGATATCATTATGAGAAGTCATTCGCTTAGCACACACATGAGCCACCTCCCCAATTATCATGCAAGTGCCATGCATTGTGTGTCTTTAAGAGAAATGGCAGAAAGGATAACTCATTCTTGAAATTGAAATCTTTGCTTAATATTTTGGGCCAGTAAGTGCAATCATGAGTGCTGGAAATTCTAAGGGTTTGTATGAAGCTGGTCCTTCCTCGTCCAAGGGCAAACAGAAGGCTTCTTCTCCGGATATGACTCCCGAGCAAGTGACTGCATTTTATGCTCATGCTCGGGCTTATCCCGCTCCTAATGAATACACTTTCTCCCTAGAAGAGATTATTGAAATGGAGAAAGAGGCAAAACAAGTGGAAGCTACCCCCAAAGAGATTGAACTTGTGTATATTACTAATGATGAGGATGAGGGGAAACCAGGAAAAGAAAAATAGAAAATAAATCAAACAACTCATGACGAATGATTTGATATTCTCCACTTTAATCTTTGATTCTTAGTTCAAAACTTGTGGATCTATGTTCTTCACCTTCAATCCCAGTTGCAAACTCTGGGTTTTACTCAGAGAAGTCGGCCCTCCGTCTCCAAAGTTCCATCCCCCTTTTTAGCTGAAACAGAGCTTTTATACTGCTGAAATTTTTCCATGTTACGCCCCCACTCATGCCCATAATCTTGGGCGTGAGATCGATCATTAACGTATGAAGCCTGCATTTCTCTGCCTAACTTTGAAACAGAAGCCTCTCCTATCTTACGCCCATGGTGACGCCCGTAATATTGGGCGTGACACCTCACTGCCAATCTCCCAAATTCTCTCTTGACTCACGCCCAATGTTACGGTCGTAATTACAGGCGTGAGCTGGGTGGCTTAGCTCTTTTTCCTTGAAAAACCTCCGTTTTTGCACTATTTCCTTGTGCGCTCCTTCCATTTCTTCCTGGCCAGTCCCACTATAGAAAAAGATCTGAAAAATAATCTTCAACGCACAAATCAAACTTAATTTCAACCTTAAATCATGATAATGTAGGGGTTAGGATATAGACATATGTTCAATTATCAAACTCCCCCACACTTGAGTGTTTGCTTGTCCTCAAGCAAATTGAATAAAGATAACCATCAGAAATGAGCTTCCCCTCTTAAAGCAACTAATGGCACTTCAAGCATCCTAGCAACAACTTCTAATCCAAAAGGTTCAAGATCTTTAGCCACAATTCATACTTTGAACAGGTTAGCACAATGAGGAATTTTCATAATCAGAGCTACAAACCTCAAAATCTAAAAACCGCAGTTAAAAATGTGAGCACAATATTCCACTGATAAAAGGTTCAACACAAAGCCAATCTCAGAAAGATTTTTCCCCTAGGTGAATGACTGCTCCCTTCACTTATCATCTCTTCATATATATTTTATTTTATTTTATTTTATTATTATTATTATTATTAATTTTTTTTTTAAATCACAGGAGCCCGACTTGTTTGATTAGTCATACTAGTCTTTTGACGCGAAAGTTCACATTTGTGATGCCAACTCCCGGTTACTCAACTAGGATCACCAATTCAAATGGCTACTAGCTCTATTCATACTCTCAATGAGAATAGCAGAATAGGTTTTCCTTTTCAAAGCTCCTATGCAACAGAAAATTTTTTCTTTGTTTGGTTGTTTGTTTTGGGAATGATTGTGGACAACTGGTATTGTCACATGTTTTTTCTTTGATGGTGTTTACTTTTAAAGGTCTGTAGCTCTATTCTGACGTGGCTTGGATACTAACACGGACACGCATCTATCTTTTCCATTCAGAATCATCAGGGCAGTTTTTCTATCTCTTTCTTATTCTTTTCATTTTTGGTAGTAATACACATACATTGGGGACAATGTATTATCTAAGTGTGGGGGAGGGCTGTTAAATTGATTAGTTTTGGAGGCCAAGTTTGAGTTGTCCAAGTAGATTGAATTCTAATAATGGTTAGTCATGAAGTTTTCTTCTCGTGGTAATGAAGTGCGGATTGTTAACTGGCAACGACTTGTTGATTCGGGGTTCAAAGGAATTAGTCACCTTTTGAACGTTGAACTTGGTAGTTGGATGAGGAGGTGGATTGACATATGTAAAAAATCCTTAGTTACATTTGTGAGCATAAAATATTCCGTGGTAAGTTTAATCGAAGCTAGTTCAATTATCAATACTCTAGGTTTGGATGACTGCATCTCGATATAAAAAAAAAAAAATTCTGTTGCATAGGAGCTTTGAAAAGGAAAACCTATTCCGCTATTCTCATTGAGAGTATGAATAGAGCTAGTAGCCATTTGAATTGGTGATCCTAGTTGAGTAACCGGGAGTTGGCATCACAAATGTGAACTTTCGCGTCAAAAGACTAGTATGACTAATCAAACAAGTCGGGCTCCTGTGATTTAAATAAATAAATAAATAAATAAATAATAATAATAAAATAAAATAAAATATATATGAAGAGATGATAAGTGAAGGGAGCAGTCATTCACCTAAGGGAAAAATCTTTCTGAGATTGGCTTTGTGTTGAACCTTTTATTAGTGGAATATTGTGCTCACATTTTTAACTGCGGTTTTTGGATTTTGAGGTTTGTAGCTCTGATTATGAAAATTCCTCATTGTGCTAACCTATTCAAAGTATGAATTATGGCTAAAGATCTTGAACCTTTAGGATTAGAAGTTGTTGCCAGGATGCTTGAAGTGCCATTAGTTGCTTTAAGAGGGGAAGCTCATTTCTTATGGTTATCTTTATTCAATTTGCTTGAGGACAAGCAAACACTCAAGTGTGGGGGAGTTTGATAATTGAACATATGTCTATATCCTAACCCCTACATTATCATGATTTAAGGTTGAAATTAAGTTTGATTTGTGCGTTGAAGATTATTTTTCAGATCTTTTTCTATAGTGGGACTGGCCAGGAAGAAATGGAAGGAGCGCACAAGGAAATAGTGCAAAAACGGAGGTTTTTCATGGAAAAAGAGCTAAGCCACCCAGCTCATGCCCGTAATTACGGCCGTAACATTGGGCGTGAGTCAAGAGAGAATTTGGGAGATTGGCAGTGAGGTGTCACGCCCAATATTACGGGCGTGACCACGGGCGTAAGACAGGAGAGGCTTCTATTTCAAAGTTAGGCAGAGAAATGCAGGCTTCGTACGTTAATGATCGATCTCATGCCCAAGATTACGGGCGTGAGTGGGGGCATAACATGGAAAAATTTTAGCAGTATAAAAGCTCTGTTTCAGCTAAAAAGGGGGATGGAACTTTGGAGACGGAGGGCTTACTTCTCTGAGTAAAACCCAGAGTTTGCAACTGGGATTGAAGGTGAAGAACATAGATCCACAAGTTTTGAACCAAGAATCGAAGATTAAAGTGGAGAATATCAAATCATTCGTCATGAGTTGTTTGATTTATTTTCTGTTTTTCTTTTCTTTTTGTATTCTTTCTTTGAACATGAGCTAAACTTATCTTCTACCTAGATATAGATGAACCCTAGCATGTTTGTATGGATTGATTGGTTTTGATCTCAATTAAATCATTTGATTAAGTTGATTTACCTTTATGAATCTTGATTGTTTAATTCCAAGTGATAATCGCATGCTTATTAGTTGGTTGTCATTTTTCAGATTCATGTCTTGAGAAAGCTTGATTTGAATAGAATAATCATAGGGGTTGAGGATTGCTTGGGGTTCTAGAGATAGACTTACAAAATCCTTTAGTTTAATTCCTTGGTCTTAATGCATGAGCTATTTGATTATGCTTGAGAAGAGATTCCTTGCATTCTAACTAGTGATTAGAGGTTAAGTCATTCGAGAGAAGTTTTAATCTAACTATGTGGAATACCAAATTAACTTGATAAATTGATTCAATTGTTCACCTGTCTTGAAATACAATTGATTGCTAGGGGGATTCAATATCTGGGTAGGTCTTCATCATCAATTTTATTTGCAATTTATTGGCCATTCCTTAGTTTAATCTTTTAATCCACTAAGTCATTTTAATTTCAGCAATAAACCAAACCATTAATCTGCTAAACAATAATTGAAGTTTGAGCTAGTAATTGTCCTTGTCCCCTGTGGAACGATACTTTCACTTACTACTTTATTACTTGAGCGACCCGTGCACTTACGGTTGTATTGCATAAAATCGCGGTCAACCTCTACTCCAAATTTAAGGGAGCTTTATGCGTCAGGTATGCTACACATAGTCTCTACCCTAACTATATGGGAGCATGCTCATATCAAGTGCCTCTACTTCGGATATGCTCAAAAGAGCCACTTACCCAACTAAATGAATGATTTCTATTAGCCTCAATATTATTGTAACCCAAACATATTGAAATTCTTGTTCATTGATACCCAACCAAATTGATTATAAGATTCAAGAATATTATCACCCTATTTGCCAAATGTGATCTAAAAGTGAAATGAATAATTGACACTACAACCATAAAAGATCCATCCCAATAGAAATAATTATAAGTTTGAATATTATCTCCCTTGGAATTAAAAAGTATATGTATATGTATAAATGTTTCCCTTAAACTTGTTAATATCACTAAATATATATATTGCATTAAATGTATAAATACAATTTATTTAAATAACATGTTTATTTGATGAAAATGTTTAGATTATGAATATATATAGTTTCCAAAAAAATTAATATAAGTTTCTTATATGAATATCAATAGAAATTTCATGTAATGTTATTTTAAATACCTAAATGATATATGTCATTATATAATAAAAAGTATTCAATTATAGTTTATTATTTAATAAGTAAACCATTGATATTAAAGTTAATTATTTATATATTTCTTCAATTCCAGAAATTTCCATTTTACATGTATGTATATGAATTTTATTTGAATATTCAAAAATTACATAGTTATATAGTTTTTACAAAGTTGTATTTTTATTACTACAAGAATTGCAAGATTTAAATATATTTATATGTTTTTCCTTGAGGTATAAAATATATTAGAAACTTTATGTTATTGATTTTTATAACCTATCAAGTGCAAATGTTTTCAAGAGATACGTGTATTGAACAATGAGACAATTATTTATATGAATATTCATTTAAAATTTAAAAGATTTTTAATACTCTTATCAAATTTAAATTTTGGAGATTTGTATACTAAATTACTGTTTTAAATCTCTTATAATGAATTATGAAATTTTTAAAAAATTATATGTATGTAATAAATAGTTTTCAACTGTTTGTATTTATATGTTTAAACTAAACATTTGATATATAAAATTGCTTAACTTCTAAGGATGTGAGTTTCCAAAATATATGTATTAAAATTATAAGTTGAGGTTTCTAAAATCTTAAGGTTCTAAATGCTCATTTGTATATCCTTTGTGTGATAATGGTTATACCATTCAAATCCTACCACAAGTTGAGATAATTTAATGAAGATAGAAATCATATGCCACAAGTGTTAAGCAAATAGAAATTAAATAGTGAAGACTCCAAGATGTATGTGTTTTCAAAGATATTAAGTTTATATTGTATGAGTTTATCTAACTTCTAAAGAGTATGAAATTTCAAAACGTGAACACATATAGTAAAGTTGAAATCTCTAGAACCTTATGAACTTAAAAACTTATTTATATATCGATAGTGTTGAAAACTACTTAAGCATGTTTTACCTTTACCAAAGATTGTTACCTTTTAATGAAGATAAGGATTATAGACTACTAATTGAATTCAAATGTGAACTTTATAAACCATAATCTATTTACTGCAAAAAAGTAAAGTATCTCTGATTGTTCCAAAAATACATCTCATATGATCTACTGAAGTAATTAAAGTGCTATAATTCAAAAGATTTTGAAAATGTGCAGTTAGCTGAAAATGGATACTTATTTGCATAATTTCCTCAAATATTGAAATAGCATAAAGTCAATAAGTTAATATAAAAATTTAGATTTCATAATTATAAATATATGATCAGTGAATTATAATTTAAATTTTTTCAAAGATTAATTGTATTCTTGCTCACTGAGCTTTCCCCAAGCTCACCCCCCTCCACTCATCAGTTTTGCAGGTGAAAATTGAGTGTTTACAAGAATCTAATGGATACTAGCAAGTTGATTCCTCAAACAATCATTTCTTCCTTGAGGATTTCCCAGTCAAAGTAATAATTTGGCTTTACATAGTCATTTGTGTTCGTGGTTATGTTTGAAAATCTTTAGATGCTCCATGTGCGTAAGATAGTCCAATTAGATATAATGTAATGAAAAATATTTAACAAGTATTATATTAATGTGTAAATTGAATGGTAAACTGAGACTAACCATGAGTATGAGAATGAATGATGTGAATCTAGTATGGAAAGCATAATTGGGTTGTAGGTTTTGATCTTGGGCAAATGTATTTGTTATTGATATTGTATTGAGTTTCGTCATACGTATGAGTTGTACAGGTTATCGGTGTCTTTATGGCTACCCATGCCCTAGGACCATCACATCACGAAAGTAGGATGTGAGCGCGCTAGCATAACCTATTTGAGGGAGAGGGGGTGACACAGCGAGAGGAGGAAGATTTGCGAAAAGATCCTGAAGCCATTACCACGGGAATGTTGAATTTGCCAAGCAGAATAAGGAGCAAATAGGTAAGTATAATAATAATGATAAAAAAAAAAAAGAAAAAAATTTGTTATTATTACTATTGCTTATTATCAAAAAATATATAATATATTGATATTAAAAAAAAGACAAAAAATTATCATTAAAAAAAATTTACTATTAAAAAAAAAAAAAGATGCTCACGTTGGGAGCAAGGAGAGGAGTGAGTGAGTGAGGTGTAAGAGTGTGGTATTTATAGAGTTTTGAAGCAGTAAAGACAAAATAGCGTATAGTAAAAAGTGCCCTATAATTATTTAGTTCCGAAAAAAAAATTTTTTACCAGCTTCAATTCAGAATCAAAATCTGAAAGTTTCAACATATTTCTGAGATTTTTATCTACCCGTGGACACCTCATTTGTTTGTTTCCTAGCCAAAATGTGGTTTTTGCATCAGCGAAATGGAAAAATTATAAACTTCAAAATTCACCAGTCTTCCAAAGATAGTCAAATCAAGTTGCAAAATTCATCAAAATTATCTCTTTACAACCGAAATCATTTGTCGAACTCAGATCTACAAAAATTTTGGGTTCACTCTCATCAAAATTGTATAGCCGATAGACAGTTTTGATGAGGGGACAACTGTAAACCCTTATTTCAACACCTCCAGAATTAATTATGAAATCTTCAAAACTGATCGAAGTATTATTGGCACAATATGATGTCTTTCCTACCCTGACCGGATCTACTGTATCAGATAGCCTTTTTCTAAAACTGACCGAATTTTCTCCCTGACTGACTATTAAAATGTTTTAAAATTAATTTCGAGCCTAACAACATTGACCAATAATTTTTCTGAGTTCTATAACTCTCGAAAACTTACCCGGAAGCCCAAAAAATGGACTAAAAAAATGCATGGATGAGCACATCAGGCTGCATCAGCTTCTGATGTGACTCTATGTCAGAAGCTCGGCTCCGCGCCATGGGTGGCACTAAGCCGTGCCTTTTCTGGTGCGGCGCGCCGCATCTCCTGAACATGGCTTCACTTCTCCCAGCTGAAATTCCCTAGGCTAAAATGCCCAAAACGCCTTAGTTCATCTTTTTTTAATATTTTTTACCTATCCTTTTTGTCATTTTACATTTTTACTTCCCAAATCACCCCTACCTCATTTTTCCTATAAATAGCCCTTTCATTTCCTCATTTTAGACACACTGAAGTTGATATCGATTGCTATCTACCAACTTTTATTCTTCTTCTCCCTCCAATCACTCTCTAATTAATTAATTAATCATTTTAATTAATTAATTACCCTTTTTTATTATTAAATCAAAAAATCTCATTTTTACTCATCCACTATTTTTAATTAATTAATTAATTCACTCACCAAAATTTTTATCCAATTGTCCTATCCGATAAAACAGAACTTTGGCCAGGCAAAACACTTTTTCCATCTTGTCCATCAAAATCCAAGCTATTTTTGTAAACTCTATCACCAAACCAAAAATCACTTTTATCAATCTATAAACCCCTCCACTTAATCATGGAATGAACTACGTGGGTTTTGATCCTTATTCAATGAGGTACATAGGTACGTTTGGAATTTAAATCCAAACTTCAAATCTAATTTTTCAATTTAAGCTTATTTTTTTCACTTTTCTCAAATGTAATTATTTTTTATAATATTTGTAAGGGAATATGTGATCTTCCTAGAATCTGATAAGGGCTAGAGAAGATATCCTGATCTGTTATTAATGTAATTATTTGGAATTAAGGAGTGATTATGTGGTTCCCCTAAATCTCTAAAGAATTAGAGGGAACACTCTCCTTAATTTATGAATATTTATTTCAGTTGCTTCATCAATATACATACACCATGCATTCATATTATTTCATATTCATGTATTTTATTATAATCAATAAATGTCATTAATGAAATCATTTTTTAAGTCAAATTAAAATTAAGAGTCAAATCGTGATTATTAACCAAAAACCTAGTCCCCAAAGTCAACCTGATTTGAAGCTAGTGCTTTTATCCATGGGCAAATTAAAAATTAATAAATTGGGGTCAATTTGGATTTTTTCCTTAATGTTTTTCCAACTAAATAAAATTAAGGTGGTGACTCCTAAAATCATTTTCAAAAATCAATCAAATACAAACTCGAGAGTTCCATCGTGAGTCTAAACCTGAATGAGCATCTCGATTCCCTCTAATAGATTGGGCAAGTACTCAGGCGAGGCCTCACAATGTCAATATAATTTATATACTCTATGATTGAGCTGACCCCGATCAAGTAAAGAATATTGATTGTATGTTTAAGCTAGAAAGAATTGAATGAATAGAGCAAATTACAAATGAGATAATTTACTCAAAGATTTTATTGAAGGTAGTCGAACTACTATGTGATTGAATATGCCTTTAAAGGCTTACAATGATAGTATTTATAGATAGCAAGTTTTAGTTTTAGAAGGAGAGCTTAGTCCAAACAGGATACTGATTCTGTTTGACTTGTTCTATTCGTCTTAAGATGCCTAATATGAATAGGAAATGGATTGCTTCTTCTCTCCAAATCGAGCTTTATAGGCTTATTCTTGGGCCCAATCTAGATTTATTTAGTCCTCCATCAGTTGCCCCCCTATTTCAGCAATACGAATGATATGTGAATTTTTGCTTGAAATAAGTCTTATAGAGCAAACTGGTCAGTTCATTCTAGGTAACACTTTCTATTTCATCCGATGAGTCCTTTTTGGATTTGGGCCTGTAACTTCCAAGTCGTCAATGAGCTGTACTTACTATAGAAGTTCAAAAGTCTTGGTGCATCTGATAGTCTTTAAATGAGAAAGGTGGCTTTACATTCCCTAAAATTCATCATGTGCCCTTGTCTCTATTGTGCAGGCATACGTTATGCCGTTTTTTGAATTTAAAATGATTAATGGGTGTGTGGTTTTAGGGTTTAATTTTAAAACCCAAAAAGACCTCTTCTTTTTCTTCATCTTCCTCATCTCATTATTCAGAATTTTCTAGCATTTCTTCTCTAAAAAAAAAAAAAAAAAAGGTTTACCTGCTTCCTGCCTTTTTCATCAACTTCCTTCAATTAATCAGGAAAAAAAAACGGCCCCTAAGAAAGAGGTGATTTCTTACCAAAGCATCAAGGATTTTTATCGTCAATCTCTCAAAGTCCAATGATAGGATTTTTAAAAATCCCAAGGATGCTAATACACAAGAACTATTGAACGATGATGACCACATCATCTTTTTCTATCATCAAATAAAGGCCGGTCTACGATTTCCCCCATCCTTCTTTCTTATGGAGTGCTTTAATTAGTTTTGCCTCAACCCTATGATGCTTTCTCCCAACTCTATCCAAGACTTCCATTAGTTTGAGGTGGTCTACAAAGCCCTGGGAGTGCAGCCTACACCCTATATGTTTCAATATTTCTTCAGATTCACTCGTAATCGGCGGGTGTGGTGTACTGGTGCCAAGCCTACGCAATGCCTCTTTAATAGCAAGCCCAACAAAGTTGCGAATTGGCATACCAAGTTCACCACAATAGTAGTGAAGGAAAAGTACTGAGGTGGTACTGGGTTTCGATTCAGGGGCTCCCTCCAAGTGCTTGCTGTGTACGGTCTCCCTGACACTCATGCAAATCTTCTTCTAGAAGAGATCATGGGATGTTAACTTTGATTTAGGACAACTGCTCTTATGATATGGCGAGGCTGGATTATGCTTCGTAAATAAAGGATGCTCGAGGTAAGACTATGCGTCTTGTGATTAATGAGATTAGGGGTGAGTTTTCACCTCGTCGCTTCCTTCATACCATCTATTTTTACTCCGTATATCCTCACCCATCCTTTTTTTTTGTGTTTTTACAGTGTATATTACAAATAAAGACAATACTTACAAAAAGATTCGAGACCTAAAAGGAGAGCTAGAGCCTCTCCTTTATAATGAGGCTGCCTTCTTACCTCTGTGAACTAGCGAGTCAAGCCTTTAGTTGGGGAGAAAAGGAAAGCATCTCCTAAGAAAGAGAGACCTAAGAAAAAGAAAAGCACCATCAAGGCAGTCACGACTGCTGAGGGGTCCCAGTCAAAGGATGCTATGAAAGGTGTTAAAAGGAAAGGTCCTATGAAGGATGTTAGTCTTGTGCTATCTAAGTCTAAGATAACTGCAGAGGATATTAGCATTGAGCCAGCCTTAGTTGCTACACATCTAGAAAGCCCCTTGACCAATGTGCTTGATTCCAGCAATGGCAAAGATGTCTTGATAATTGATAGGCTTGTTCGCCAGTCTACAGGTGATTCTTCCGCCTCCTCCTTTGAGCAAAACCACTCTGACTCTTTAAAAAAATTTTATGGTTAATAATTCATTTTTGATATGATAGTCGAGTGGGTTCATGAAGGAGTGCCTACTCAAGAGATTGCCAACAAAGACATCCATTCTCTTTTGGATAAAGGCCTTTCTACATCTGCTGGACCTTCTACCGAATCGCAACCATGTAAGATGGCCATTCTTATTCTCCCCTTCTTCTTCTTCTTTTTTTTTTTGGCATCTATCATGTTTGTTTATGATATTGTTTTTCTTATTTCTTTTCTATTTTCTTCATCTTTAGTGGGTGCAACTCCTTCTACTTTTGTTAAGTTGCCAGTGCAGCTAATATCCTTAAATGACCTATTGGAGCAGATGGGGCAGGTTGATGCCTTTATCCCAGCTTTCAACTATTCCCATTTCTGACCCTTATCTTTTATTATCTAAAGTTGAAAACATAAAGTCTCCTCCTACCAGAAATGTTAAGGTCAGAGAGGGGGTGCTTGAGGAGGACATGGATCCTAGTGTTGATTTGCCTGCTGGGGTTATTGATATGACCGCCACGGTTCGTCTGGATGAGGTGGGTGAAGCCGTGGCTCAAGGTGAGGTAGTGCTTAAGAGTCACTCTTCTATTGCTACCATCCTTACTGCTCAGCTGGATGAGGCTGTTGAAGATGAATTCTCCATTTGGCCTGAGTTATCGAGTTCTACTGCTTCTTTAGTTTTGGAACCTGTTTTCTTATAGCAGCTACTACTTAATACGGATGCCACTCTGGATGAGGTAAGAACTACTTCTTGCCTTCCTTTTATTCATATATTTGTGTTTATTTCCAAATGTTTAATTTTTTGTTTCTATTTTTCCAGTTAACTTAGATGAACAAGGCCTTAGGAGAAAAATTAAACGAGTTTGGATGATATCGAGCAGTGGTGTGCCAAACACTTTCTACCAATCACGAGGTGATTATATGCCAGCGTATGGCTCTTTTCAACCTACAGTCATCTTTTCAAAAGACTTTGGAGGATTTGAACAAGGAGGTTTTTGAACTGCGAGCTGCCTTGGCCGAGGAGAAAAAGAAACAAGTAGATGTGGCCGAACTAGAGAGGCTTTGAAGCAAGGGGAAGAGATTGGCCATTGAAAGAGACCATTCTCAGGGCCTCTTGACCAAGAAGTCTATGCAGTTAGAGTGCATTATTGCTAACTTTACTTCCCAGATCACTAATCTAGAGGTTGAGGTAAAGGCTAAAGATTCCAAGATCCAGGATCGTCAACAAGTGGTTAAGGCATTGCGAGCTGATTCTGAGAAGTTGAAGGTCGAGTTGGTTGATTTCCAAGAACAAGCTCGAGATTATCCTATCTTGATGAAGAATTTTCAAATAGTGGAGAAATGGGCTAAGGAGCTTCAAATGAGACTTTAAAGCTCCGAGTGTCTTCATAAGAAGGCAGAGGAAGAGAAAACTACTCTCCTAAAAGATTACTTGGGTTCTTCTAAATACAGACATTAGCTTGCCATAGACTCTGGGGTTCAGGCCATTCAGTTTTATAACTTAGCGATTGATGCTTATGCAGCCAAGTTCCCCGAGGTTCTAACTCATGTACCAAAGCAAGTTTTCATTCCCAATTCATCTTCGTCACCTGCTACTTCTAGTTCTGTTTGTCCTCTTGGCACTTCTCCAGTAGATCAGACTCCTCCGGCTTCATAAAATTTTCTCTCCTTTTTTTTTTTTTAGCAGATAAGTACTAAGAAGGAATGACTTTCTGGGATGAGTGGCGTTTCTTAGGTGGACATTTTTAACTTTTATTGATAATACATCTTCAGGTGCTGGATGTTCTATGTATGAGGAACTTCCACCCCTTGTAAAGTTACAAGTTTATAAGTAGCTAGCCCTATGACTTTCTATATTTTGAAGGGTCCTTCCTAAGTCAGTGCGAGTTTACCCATTCCCTCTCTTTTGCCTGTAGCTTTAAGGTATATCATAACCAAATCTCCTTCCTTGAGTATGCGGATTTTTACTTTTTTATTGAAATACCTGCTTGCTTACTGTTTGAATGCTACCATCCTAATGGCTACCTTTTCCCTTAATTCATCCAGAAGGTCTATGTCTCCTCCTCTTGCCTGATCGTTTCCTTTGTCATTGACAAAGTTCACTCTTCCGCTAGGTAGGCCTATGTCGACTGGAATGACTGCTTCCGTTCTGTATGTTAGGTTGAAAAGAGTCTCTTTAGTTGTTTGCCTTGGAGTTGTTCGATACGCCCATAGGAAATGACTGAGATGGTCTACCCACCTTTGGCCATATGTGTCCAATCTTCTTTTTAGTCCCTGGAGGATAGTTTGGTTTGTGACCTTTGCTTGTCCATTTGTTTGTGGATGGGCAACTAAGGAGAAGTGTTGTTTTATATTGAGTCCTTAGCAAAAGGCTCTAACCTTGGCATTGTCAAACTACTTTCCATTATCACTGATGAGCTGGTATGGTATGCCGAATCCACATATAATATTTTTCCATAGGAAGCTTATCACTTTGTCTGCTATTATACTTGCCAATGGCTCGGCCTCTACCCACCTGGTGAAGTATTCTACTACTACAAGTAGGAATTTTCTCTACCCAGATGCTATGGGGAAAGAACCTACTACGTTTATCCCCCATTTTGCAAATGGCCATGGGCTAGTGATTGCCTTTTGTTCAGCTGCTAGTATATGTTTTCCGCTGGAAAATTTCTGGCTAGTTTGGCATTTTCTGATGAAGGCAACTGCATCATCCTTCAAGTAGGGCCAGCAGTACCCTTGTCAGATGACCTTGGCAGCTAAAGTTTTTCCTCCAATATGCATTCTGCAACACCCACCATGTATTTCTTAGAGGACATTTTCTACTTCGTTTGGTTTGAGACATCTTAACCAAAGGAGGAAGGAGGCTCTTTTATATAGTCTGCGTTGGTGGACTAAGAAATGTACACTTCGCTGTCTGACTTTCTTTGCTTCCTTCGCATCTACAGGCAATTCATTTTTCTTTAGATAGTTTTTTATAGGGTCCATCCAAGGGGTTCTTTGTCTATGTCCATAATTTTCTCCCTTTCTCTGATGCTTAAGTGAGCTAGGTACCCTATAAAGATCTTCCTAGGCAACTCCACAGGATTGGTGGTCGCTAGTTTAGAGAGTCCATCTGCTTGGCTATTTTATTCCCTTGGGATTTTATACACTTGTATTCTCACCCCTTTATCTTTCATCCCTTGGATTATAGCTTTTGTCTTTTTTAAGTATTCAATTATGACTGCCTCTTTTGCTTCAAATTCTCCCAGTATTTGCCTAACAACGAGCTGCGAATCGCTATAAATATAAAGTGTTTACAACTAGAGGCAATTAGCAAACATTAGTCCTTGGATTAGAGCCTCGTATTCTGCAATATTGTTAGTGATTTTGAATCCTAATCCGAGGGCATATTCTAGGGAGAATTCTTGGCCATTTCTTAAGATTATACCTATCTCACTACCATCCTTGCTACTAGCTCTATCGATGAACAGTTCCCATTGGGTCTCTGGATTGTCCATATGTTTTTTGGGCTCCCTTCCTCTCATTGGCACAATGGTCTCGTCATTTATTTCTTTAGGGTCGAATGAGCATTCAAATATAAAATTAGCAAGGGCTTGCACCTTGATTGCCGATCTAGGTTTATACTAGAGGCCATATTGCCTCAGCTCTAGTCCAGCATAGCATCCTGCCTAATGTTTCTAGTTTGTGTAATGTTTTCTATAAAGGCTGGTCTGTTACTACTATGCCTTGATGGGCCTAGACCTTGAACTTCCTTGTGGACAAGAACAACGCATAGGCTATCTTTTTAATAGGGAGGTATTTCAGGTCAGCTCCATGCAATACCTTGCTGAAATAATAGATTAGTCTCTAAATATTTCCTTCCTTCCTAATTAGAACTAAACTTACTGCTTGTTGCACAGTAGAAAGATAGATGAACACTTATTCTCCAGGCAAGGGTCGGCTTAGTACTTGTTCCGAGCTGAGGTATATTTTTAGCTCATCAAAGGCTTCTTGGCAATCCTTCGTCCATTCAAAATTAGTTGACTTCCTTAATTTTTTAAAAAACGGAAGGTATTTTTCGGCTAATTTTGACAAGAACCTATTTAGGGCCGTGATCCTTCCTATTAGTTTTTAGATTTCTTTAATGTTGCAAGGTGTGGGCATGTCAAGAATTGCCTTAACTTTATCCGAATTAGGCTCAATGCCTTTTTCACTTACCATGCACCTTAGAAATTTGCCTCCCTGAATGAAAAAGGCGCACTTCTCTAGATTTAGCCTCATTCTGTATTCATTCATGATCTGCATTACTTCGGCTAAATCTTTCAGGTGGTCTTCAAAGCTTTTGCTTTTAACTATCATATCATCTACATATGCTTCTAATTTTCTCCTAAGTTGATCTTTGAACATTTTATTAACCAACCTTTGGTAGGTTGCTCTGGCATTTTTTAATCTGAATGGCATAGAGACATAACAGTAGGTTCCTCTTTCTGTTATGAAAGAGCTCTTTTCTTCATCACTTGGGTGCATGCGAATTTGGTGGTACCCTTGCTTTGCCCCTAACGAGGACAAATATTTATAGCTTGCAATTGAGTCCACTAACTTGTCGATCATGGGTAAAGGAAAGGAATCCTTTGGGCAAGCCTTATTTAGATCGATGAAGTCTACACACATTTGGTATGATCCATTGGATTTCTTTACCAATACTACATTTGCAAGCCAGTCCGGGTATTGCACTTCTCTTATAAAGCCTGCTTCCATTAATTTATCCACCTTGTTGTCTACTGCTATCTACCATTCTAGTTCGAAGCATCTTTTCTTTTATTTGACCGACCTCATTACAGGGTCTACATTTAGCTCATGAGTCAGAACTTCTAGATTAATTCCTTTCATATCTGATGCAGACCACATGAAGGTGTTCATGTTGGATAGTAGGAACTGGTATGCTTGGATTTTTTGCTCCTCATTGAGTGAGGCATTTACCATCGAATTTTTTTTCTGATCCTGGTTTGATAGACAGCTTCTCTAATTCTTCTATGGGTTCAGCTCATTGTTCAAGGACTTCTTTTTCTGCAACTACTACTGGTACTTCTCCTGTTTGAGAGGATGTTTTCCTAATTCTTTTGTGTTCTAGTTCTCTTTGCTCTTGCGTCCCATAGACTATAACTTCTCCTCCTTCAGTCTTAGGGATTGTCATTTTCAAGTGTCTGATGTTAGTTGTGGCATCTAAGTCATAGAGGATAGGTCTTCCAATAAGGATGTTATATGCCAAAGGAAACTTGACTACTATAAAATTGGCCATAGTGGTGACAGTCTCTGGGGGTGTACCCAAGGTGATGGGTAACCTCGCTATTCCTGCTGATGGAACCTCTATTCCGTCTAATGTACGAACTGGCATCCTTATGTCTTGTAGCTCATATTCTTTCAATCCCATTCGGGAGTATGCATCAATAGCAAGAAGATTGATTGAGCTGCCATCATCAACTAGAATCCTTTTTACTAGGAAGTTTGTGACTACCACTTGTATAAATAGGGGGTCAGAGTAGGGGTGTTGCAAGCTGTTGGCATCTATTCTGCAAGCTAACTCTTGAGCTCCATTATAGAAGATGAACTTGGGAGTTTCTTTTCTTCTTTTCAAGGCTTTTACTTTCCTGCAACTTAGAGGTTTGTCGGGCCCCCTATAAGGTAATTGATCAGCCCTACCAACTCGTCATTAGTTGGTTGCTTCCCCTTCTCCTTATTGTTCTTTCCTTGTCCACTGTTGTCAGTTTTTATGAAGTTTCCCAAATACCCTTGTTTGATCAATCTTTCTATCTCCACCATTAGTTGCTAACAGTTGTTGGTGTTATGCCCATAGGTATTGTGAAATAGATAGAACTTATTCTTACTTCTTTGATTCACCAGTTTTAGCAAAGGTTGGGGACAGACCCAAATGTCTTTATCCTTAAATGCTATGAACACCTCTGCCAGGCTTGCATTAAAAGGTGTCCTTCTTTTTAGATCTAGGGTATAAGATGTCTAGGTTTTGTTGTTATTATTTTGCCCTGTCCTAGGGTTTCTCCTAGTCCTTTCCTCCTATTTTTTCATTTTGAGTTCACCCTTTGAGGCCTTGCCTCCCTTCCTCTTTTTGATGGCAAAAGTATCGTCTTGCCTAATATACTTCTGATTGATTGCCATAGCTTCCTCTAAGGTGGTAGGTGCATGTCTGTATAATCTTTTGAAGTAATCAGTGTGGGTAGTGCCATTCTGTAATACCTCTACAGCTCGAGCTTGATCTAGGTTGGTGACTTTTAGGGCTTCTTTGTTGAAGCGAGCCACATAATCTCTTGGGGACTCCCCTTCTCTCTAGGTGACTGCTTCTAAACTTTGAGTTCGTTTCTCCAGCGGAACACTGGCTGCGAACCTTTGTATGAAAATCGTAGCGAGTTGACCAAAATTAGAGATACTTTCTTCTTTCAGACTATCGAACCACCTGGTGGCTGCCCCCTCTAACAACCCTCTAAAAGGTCTACATAGCACCTCGTCACTCCTTTTTTGGAGTTCTACTGCATGTTTATAGTCCATTACATGGGCTTTTGGGTCTATTTCTCCACTGGATATTTCAACTGACCAGGCGTTACATATTCCTGGACTGACTTAGTGAATGGAGACTTCAATGCTAGTTTGAATCTTTTATCCACAAGTTTCCCTCCTTTCTCCCCCTTAAGTTCATCCAGGAATTTCTTGATTGCGTCCCTTATATCTTTGGTGTTTCTTTGACTGGCTACTTCTTGTTCCTTCGAGCCTTTACCTTGTGATGAGGACTCTGTGGAACTCTCTTCATAATGTTCATATCTTTTTTTTGTGTTTTTTATTAGCTTGATTTTGCTTATGAGTACCTCATTCTTCATGGCTTTGATTTTGGCTCCTAGTCCAAGCACTTTGTTCCTGATCAATAAGGTGAGTTTTTCTAGTTAGGAAGGTATCTCTAGTGTTGTAGGATGGTCTTCCGAGTTGGGACCTGTCTACTTTGGATTTCTTCCTTTGACTTTGTTCATTCTAGCAAGTCCTTTCAAAATCTTCTTGATGAGTGTCCTCGAAGTTGAGCATTCGATTCAAGTCTCCTTCTCGTACCAGCTCGGTTCTAGCTTGGGTGTTTGGTATGTGAAGAATTTGTGGTGTTTGTAAGGCTGTTAGTAACGACTAAAGTGAGGACATGGCCTCTGGTGTCAATATCACTAGTTGGATGTTGTTTCTCCTAAGAATGGACGAGTTGAGCTGTTGTGATATTGTACCAACATTAAGAGGCCTTGTTCGATCCATAGGGGTGTAAGTCTCATCTTGGTCATGAGTCTTTGGATGAGTTTGACTACTCTAGGGCTCTCTAAGAAAATTATCCTAATCGTCATGGCTATTTCTTGTCATGATGATGACAGAAAAAATTACGAGTGCTTTTAGAGGGATATAATTCGTCTAATGTGTTCCCACAGACGGCGCCAATTTGATCGAGCTGAGCCCGATCAAGTAAAGAATATTGATTGTATGTTTAAGCTAGAAAGAATTGAATGAATAGAACAAACTACAAATGAGATAATTTGCTTAGAGATTTTATTGAATGTAGTCAAACTACTATGTGATTGAATCTGCCTTTAAGGGCTTATAATGAGGGTATTTATAGATAGCAGTTTTAGAGGGAGAGCTTAGTCAAAACAGGATATTGATTCCATTTGACTTGTTCTGTTCATCTTAGGATGCCTAATATGAATAGGAAATGGATTGCTTCTTTTATCCAAATCAGGTTTTATTGGCTTATTGGGCTTGGGCCCAATCTAAATTTATTTAGTCCTCCATCACTCTATTACTTTAGATTTTGTTTTTCTTTTCTATTTTTTTATTTCACAAGACTTTTATAAAGAGAGAGAGAGAGAGAACAAAAAAAAAAAGGGGATGGCTTTCCACAACTTATAATAGTGCAATGGAGGAATGATGCTAAATAAGAGCAACAAGCATGTATGGTTATGAACTCTTAATTCTGCACGTCTTAGAATTATAGATAATTCAGTCAAGAAAAGAATCAATCAAGACTCTTTAATCATTATCAAATCATCCGGGACTCAGTAACGATGAAATGCAATTGGAATCATGGAAAACGGACAAGAAATGAGTGAGAACAGCGAAAACAAGCAGAACGTGCAAATCACAGAGCAGGGCCTCTTGTGGTGTCGCAAAGCACTCTGTGGCACTGCCGCAAAGGCATGTGCAAAACCAACGGCATGTTCCTGCTCCTATATTGGAAATTTCAGCCTTTATGGTTCATTCTTCCCCCTATATATAGAGGTGGTCTCTCTACTCTTAAGACACACAGACTTGGAGGCTTAAAAAGCACTAACTTCAAGTAAATTGCTTTGCTTTTGCTCCTTGCTTTGCAAAGCACGTTAGGAGGTTTCTCCTTGATTCCTACTCTACTAGTTTAAGGCTTTTCGCTCGCCTGTTTGAAGCAAGTCTCTTGCCCAAGGCTCATTCTAGTGGAGAAGGTGAAGTTGCATTCTGGTGGTCCAAGGCTCATGTCTCTTGCGTGGAGATGGTGGAATTGCGATCCGGTCGTCCGCTTTATTTGCCCTATGTCCCCAAGCCGTGAAAGCGTAAGGTAATCTTTTTTTCCTTTCTATTTGATTATTGTCTATTTTAGTTAGTTTATTAAATTGATTCATCTAGGTTGCTAGCTAAATCAACTCAGTAATTAATTAAATTTATTAATTAACTCAACCCTCTATTAATTAATCAATCAAAACATGATAAAGTGGCTAGGCTAAACTAACCTCTTCGCAAGAAGGGAGAACTACGTGGGTTCTGATTCCTATTCAAAAGGATATGTATGCATGCTTGGTTCAGGTATCGAATCCGATTAAAATTAATCAACTATCCCCCTATCACCTTCTTCACTTACTTTTGTGTTTGTTCCTTTGTTTTATCATTAGGATTAGTTTGGGGAATGTGTGACTTCCCTAGAACCCATAAAGGCTAGAGGAGGTATGCCCTATGTTTGGGATTTTATTTATAATGTTAATTTTATTTTGGATTATTACTTGTATTTATTATTGAAATCAATGATCATACATATTATAAATTGTCCATACATCTTAAATTGTTCATGAAATATATTTTAAGTTACTTTTATATTACTTGGCCAAACATGTTTTGTTAAACTGAAAACCTAGTCCCCGAATCCTCTTTGGTTTCAAGGCTAGTGATCTTTTTCTTTTGGGTAATGATGAGAGTTAAATGGGTTTTTTTCCTTATATTTTTCCAAATAAAAATAAATTAAGGTGGTGACTCTAAAAGGATTTTCAAAGATAAGCTCGAGAGCTTCCTCGTGAGTTATTTTCCAAATGAGCATTTTGATTCCCTTTAGCGAATCGAACTAGTGCTTAAGCGAGGCCTCACAGTTAACGACTCCACTGGGGATAAATTTTCTTTTTAAAAGGAAAAAATAAGAAGACTACTAATTGGTTTAAAAATGTTTGGCCTTTTAATATAATTGTAACTTTGCATGCATCACTTGCGTAGGCTCTTTACCATTCAAACCTAGTTCTAGGAAAATAATGGATAGTGAGTAACATCGAATGGGTAACCCTCATTGGGTCTATTCGCGATAGTAAAATCATCCACCCCATGATGAATCATTTGATCCTTTCAAGGTGTAACGAGTATGCACATACTGTTGGACCCCACGTGAGGCTCTTTGACTCACATGTGGTTAGGTATATCGCTGCTCTAATGTGACAGGTACCCCAAACCAAGCTACCTTGTCCCTTTTATGTAATGAACTTAAAACTTGGACCTTAGGTTGTATGTATCATAAAAGAAGCCTTATTGTATTCATGAAATGACTTTTCATTCATGCACACATACATTCATACATACAATCATCATCCAAGAACCTTGAAACAAGTGGAGAGCTCACCAAGCCTGTGGTTCACTAAAATACCCATCCCTAAAAATACCAATGCTAGCCGAAAGGTCTATCATCCTGTTGTATTACCTTGGTCTTATACTTATTTTATCTACCTTTTTCCTTATAATAAGGTACCTAAGATGGCAGAGGGAACAAATGGATTGAAAGAAAGTGGTTTGAATGCTACTAATACAAAGGAAGAGGCCCAACTGAATTCATTCTTAACAAATCTGCTCTTAAAGCAAGAAAGGAATTTTCAAGATGTTTTGGAGGCCTAACAAGCCCAGTTTAAAGAGCAGAGATAGTCCATTTTGGAGGAGGTTCAAGCTATGATGAGTCGAGCCGGCCTTAGTTCAAATACTACACCAATCCAAACCATTCCTAATATGACCCAAGCTGCTGCAAATACCTCTTTTTCCCCCAATGTCCCTATTGACTTGACTGATAAAGGAAAGGCTACAATTGATGCACCTTGCATTCCAAATATCATTTCACCTTCTGTCCCAATTCTAGATGTTAACCCATCACCTACCACTTCCTAAATACCAAATGCCACTTATTCTACCACTCCTTCTCATTTGAATCTTTTTCAAGGAGAGGAATTTTCTTCCCATGTGAATGCTAAAGCCTTAATGGAAAATTTTGAAGTTATGGAAAAAGCCCTCAAAAACATTAAGAAACATGATGATGTGATGATGCCAGTTCTTTAGCCCTTTTTCTTACTGCCAGAATTCCACCAAAGTTCAAAATGCCAATGCTGGATAGATTCAATGGGACAACATGCCCTAAGACACACTTGAAGATGTATGTAAGGGCAATGGCTCCTTTGGGGGTTGATAATGAGCTCCTTGCCCAATTGTTTCAACAATCTCTCACTGGAACTGCTATAAAATAGTTTTTAGACCTTGATATAATAAGAAAAGGACTTGGGATGATATCTATAATACATTTGTTAAGCAGTATGAGTATAACATCGAAGTGGATATCACAAAGAGAGATCTAGAGACTACCAAGCAGAACCTGAAGGAATCTTTCTCCTCGTTCCTTATGAGGTGGAGAGAAAAAGCAGCCCAAATGGTGAATCGACCAACTAAGCAAGAGCAGGTTGATATAATTGTAAAGAACCTTTTGCCAATATACCAAAATCATCTCCTCACTCAATACCTCCCAAGCTTTAAAGCCCTTATTGCCACTACCTACAAAATAGAAGATTTGATCCAAAGTGGCTACATCAAAGATGAGACCACCCATAACAGATACAAGAAGAGTACTCCCTACTAAGCTAATGTCACTGCCCTAAATAATAAGAAGGAAGGGGATATATCTGCCATTTCTCATCATTAGCCATTAATATTGGAGAGAAGGTCCTTTACTGAATTAGGGATTCCTCTAGTTGTGGTATATAAAAAAGCCTTAGAAGCCAAGTTGATCAACCCTTAGAACCAAAAACTCCTCCTGACCACTTCCTATAAATCACAATCCTAATGAATACTGTGAGTATCACCAAAGGGCTGACCACAAAATAGAATTTTATCGGAATTTGAAGCATAAGATATAAGATCTTATAGATAGTGGGGACATCATACCTCCCAAACCAAGACCTAACATTTCCAGCAATCCTCTCCCTAACCACCAAATTAACCTCATCACCACCACTAATCTCAAAGTTGATCCTATCTCTTTGATTCGGTCAGCTTCTGAATATTGTTGTGTTTTGGATTTGAGTAATCTTGTGGAAGAAATTGATGCTATAACTAGGAGTGGCAGGATCTACCAAGCACCTACCCAATAAGATGACTTGCCACCTATCCAACTTATCCCACCCCTTACTGAGAAAATGAAAGGAAGCACTGAACCTGATGAAGATCTTATCCTTAAGCAGCTGAAAAAGACCCAAGCCAACATATCTATTTGGAGCCTTATTCAATCATCTTACCCTCATTGCCAAGCTCTTTGCAAGGCGTTGAACCAATACCAAGCTCCTATCAATATCACCCCTGAGACTTTAGTGGCTTCTCTCACTAATACTATAAAAGCTACCTCTATCTCTTTCAATGACCATGACCTACCTAAGGGGGAGCTAAGTCACAACCATTCCTTATACATAATAGTCCTTACTCAAGGAAAAACAATTCCTATGGTATTGATAGATAATGGGTTTGCTTTGAATGTCTATCTATTAAAAGTAGCAAGTTGCTTGGGGTTAGAAGCTTCAGACTTCACACCTTCTTACCATATTGTAAGGGCGTATGACAACACAAAGAGGGATGTCCTAGGTGTGGCTACCATGGATGTCATCATTGGACCTATCACTTATCCTATTCCATTTTAAGTTATTAATGTACCAACATGCTTTAATCTCCTTCTTAGATGACCCTAAATACACTAAGCCAAGGCTATCCCCTCTTCCCTCCATCAAAAGCTGAAATTCCCTTATGGATCTTTTATTTTTATTGTTAAAGGGGATATGCATGGGAAAAGTGAGGTCCCAAGTTTTGTGCCAATTCTAGAGATACAGCCTGAGCTGCCAACTCTACCATTGTCAGGTTTTTCTTTTGAGACAGTCAATTCATAGAGGAAGAAGGAGGTAAAGAGCCCGAGCTTGTGCCTTTTGATTTTGATCCTTATGGAAATATTGCTGTGGCTAATATGTTGAGAAAAATGAATTATTTTCCTGGATTAGGACTGGGCAAGAGACAGCAAGGAGTAAGTCAGCTCAAAGAGTACCCTACAAAAGAAGATCTGGCTGAGGCAGAGAAAAGGGCTAAAGAGAAAATGGCAGCCCTCAAGAAAAGTGAGTCATATGATTGGCCCATGCGCCCTTATTTCAAAACACTTAATGGATACTTTGTGAAGGAGGGTGAGAATTTCCCATACTATGGTTTTCCAGAACCTTGGGTCTGTTCCATTACTAAGAAACTAATTCATGGTTTTGAACTCTTCTTTGATGTAAGGCTTTCCTTAGAAGACTATGTAGGAACAAAATTGCGAGGATAATATGGAGGCTACTCTCTTTGAGCAAATTTGCATGATAAAAGATGAAGAAGTGGTTGACTTAACCAAATTCATCCAAACAACTCAAACCCAACCTAACAACTGGTATTATGAGAAGAAAGGAGAGGGTGGTCAGTCTGAGTCTGAGTCTGAGCCGAAGTCCAAGTATGAACCAGAGTTCGAGTTTGAGTCAGAATTCGAGTCTGAGTTCACATTTGAGTTAGAACTCGAGTTAGAGTCTTATAGTTCCAATTCCTCATTTGAATCGATAGTCAAACCTTTTGGTCTTTCTTTTAATTTTGATGTAATAATGGATATTTTATTCAAAATAAAAAGCTCAAGTTTTCTTCTTATGATCCTGTGCTTCCTATTTCCTTTCCTTTTCCTTGTCTTCAATCCTATTTGAATGAAATATTAAATGAAATGAAAAATGGCAAAGAATCAATAAGTTTTGGCATGAATGAAAAACCAAAAACTACATTCATTGCATCATTATGTCATAACAGGGACGGCTTGAGTAAAATGATTCAAGAATTCTTAGATTGCTTTGCTTGGGAACTCAAGGATATGACTGGGCCAGATCTAGCTATAGCTATTCATAAAATTCCTACCAATGAGCATGTAAAGCCCGTCAAACAAAAGCTATGACGACTGAAGCCAGAATTATCCTTAAAGATCAAGGAAGAAGTCACCAAGCAATTAAGCAATGGGTTCATTGAGCTAATCACGTATCCTTCTTGGTTAGCAAACATTGTTCTAGTACCAAAGAAAGATGGGAAAGTCAGGATGTGCATGGATTATTGGGATTTAAATAAAGCTTACCCCAAGGATGATTTTCCATTACTTCATATTGACTTGTTAGTTGACCACATGGCCAGATATGAAGTAGTCTCCTTGACTGATTTATATGTGGGGTACAACCAAATTCAGATCCATCCTCCTGATAAAGAAAAGACTACCTTTGTGACTGAGTGGGATACATACTCCTACCAGGTTATGCTTTTTGGATTGAAAAATGTAGGGGCGACTTACCAAAGGATGGCTACCATAATCTTTCATGACATGATACATAAGGATGTTGAGGTATATGTCAATGACATGGTAATCAAGTCTAAAACAGCAGAGGATCACCTACACGCCTTACAGCGATTTTTCTCTAGACTCCGCTAATATAATCTCAAGTTGAATCCCACCAAGTGCATATTTGGGGCACCATCCAGAGTGCTTTTAGGGTATATGGTTAGTAAGAGAGGAATAGAGGTAGATCCAGCAAAGTCGAAAGCTATTTTAGAGATGCCAACACCTAAGATAGAAAAAAAAATTAGAACCTTCCTTGGACGATTACAATACATTAGCCGATTCATAGCTTAACTAGTAGACATCTGCGGTCCAATCTTCAAGTTGCTAAAAAAGGGAACGGTGATTGCCAAAAAGCTTTCGAGAAAATCAAAGAGTACTTGCTACGCCCTCCTATATTACAACCACTAAGACTTGGAAAGCCTCTACTACTGTATCTCTCCATCACAGAAGAAGCCATGGGGGTAATGCTCACCCAAAATGCTGCTGAATCACATAAAGAAAATACCATTTATTACTTAAGTAAGCACATGCTCGCTCATGAACTCAAGTACAATCAGATTGAGAAGTTATGCCTTGCTTTGGTATGGCTATGTCATAAGCTTTAGCATTATTTGAGTTCATATACTACCTATGTCCTGGCTGATAAGAGTCCCTTAAAGTTTCTTATAGAAAGACTAGTTCTTGATAGTAAGATGGCAAGATGGATGGTGGTTCTCGCAGCTTTTGATTTGAAGTATGTCCATAGGAAAGCTATAAAAGGGAGTGTGGTAGTAGATCAATTAGCTATAGCCCCAATAGACAGTAATTGGTCAGAACCAGAATTTCCAAATGAAGAGATCATGCAAATTGACCCTGAAGTCTAGAAATTATTGTTTGACGGTGCAACTAATAGCAAAGGTATGGTGCTAGAATTGTTATAGTCACCCCTAAGGAAGAAAATCTGCCTATGGCTATCAAGCTAGCTTTTGAAGTGACGAATAATGAGGCAGAGTATGAAGCCTGCATAGCTAGCCTAGAGGTTGCTGTGAATTTAAGGATTGATTACCTAGAGGTCTATAGAGATTCAAATATAATTATGTCTCAAGCACTTAGGAAATGGAAGATAAGAGAAGAGCGTTTGGTTCCTTACCATAAACGCTTTTATGATCTCGCAAAAAATTTTCATGAATTATCTTTCCATTATTTGCCTCATGGCAAGAATCAATTTGCAGATGCTCTAGCAACACTTGCATCAATGCTAGATATGAGAGATGGGGAAATAATCAGACCTGTGGTGATTGAAGTGAAGCAAGAATCAGGGTACTAGACTTTGTGCATGAATATTCAACTGGCTAATCAAAAACCTTGGTTTTGGGACATTTTTAACTACCTCAAGAATGGGAAGTATCCGGAAGGGGCTTTTAAATCAGAACGATGAACTCTAAGATAGTTAGCCAGCAATTTCCTGCCAAACAAAGATGTTTTGTATAAAAAGGCTTAGGATAACATACACTTGTACTGAAGAGGAAGCACAACAGATCACGAAATGGGTGTATGGAGGGGAAGAAGGGCCACACATGAATGGGATCACGTTGGCTCGAAAAATTGCAAATTTGGGATATTTTTGGCTCACTATGAATGAAGACTGTGCAAAGTTTGTACGAAGATGTCATAAATGCTAGATTTATGCCAAACTACAGAAATAGTCTCCTATGCCCTTGCAGCCCATAACTACTCTTTGGCCTTTTGCAACTTGGGGCATTGATGTTAGGAAGAATAAATCTCAAATCATCTGTTGGTCATAAATACATCCTTGTAGTTATTGATTACTTTATAAAGTGGGTAAAAGCAGCACTTTACCATGTACTGGATTCAAAAAAAGTAGCTCATTTCATCCAAACTAACATCCCTTGTAGTTTTGAAGTACCTTTTGAGATTATTACAGATAATGGGTCTCATTTTTAGAAAGAACTAGTTCATCTCTTGAAAAAGGAAAAGATCAAGCATCACATATCATCTCCTTACCGACCACAAACTAATGAGGCAGTTGAAGCAGCAAACAAAACCATCAAATCCCTCCTGCAAAAGATGACTAATAATCACAAGCACTGGCATCAACAATTACCATTTGCTTTATGGGGATATAGGACTTCCATCCGTACACCAACTGGGGCTACTCCTTACTCATTAGTATATGGAATGGAAGTTGTGCGACTGATTAAGGTGGAAATCATATCAGCCAAGATCATGAGAGAAAGTCAGATTAATGAGATAGAATGGATTAAAAGTTATCATGATCAGTTGAATGCTATTGCAGAAAAGAGAATGGATGCGTTGTATCGACTACAGGGTTATCAACAAAAGTTATCTTGACATTTCAACAAGAAGGTGAGGGATAGGGGACTATAAGAAGGAAACTTGATCTTAAAGGAAATCTGAGCCCCAGTGCACGACCCTAGAGGCAAATTCAGACGAAACTAGACTGGACCTTATGTGCTTAAACGCATCCTGTCAGGTGGAGATGCCATTCTCATGGATTTGGATGGAATTGAATTCTCCAACCCTTGCAACTTGGATTAATTAAAGTGATACTTCGTATAATGATGCATTGTAACTAGAACTACGTGGACCTGATTCTTTAAAATAATAGAGAAAAGTATGTAATAGAAGTAAGTTATGTAAGGAGATACATAGGTAGCCCTCATTGGGTGCAATCCAAATCATTAATAAATTTTCTTTTGTGCCAAATTTTATAGTTTCAATGCAAAAAAATATATATATATATAATAATAAAAAAAATGGAAAAAATGGAAAATGATGATGTTTTATTCAAAATTGGATTTAAGACGAATCTAAGAGTCTCACTCACTAAAATAAGAAAAAAAAAAAAGAATTCCGCCTAAAGTCCTAAATAATAGATCTCCTAATTGTCAGTAGTCCCCCCTACAAAAGTGTCATCTTCTATCTCTTTGAGTAAAGTCACCCTCCTTATCTTCTCTAATGGCCAAGACATAGTAATCTACCATAAAGTGTAAGCCTCTGTCTTGTCAAAGCAACGAGATGGAAGAACAACATAAAAACTGCGGCCTATCCATTAGTAATAGCCCTAGTCACAATGGGAGTGATGAAAGCATATTCAAAGATAGCTCCATCCAGGGGCACTCCTTGCGAACGACCCATCTGGCGCATCACCCTTGTTCCTTAGTAGAATGTCACTATATTCAAACCCAGCAAATAAAACATCCTATAACCATAACTCATAGTCATAAACTTCTTGATCTTATACTAAGGATAAAGCCATAGCAATTCCTAGGGGTCGAGCTCAAACAACCATTTAGTCCATTCCTTGTCAGAACTAAATTTCCTCACTATTGTGCAAGACTGGTACCATGAAGCAAAGTAGTCCTTTTTATAGGAGGAGCAACCAACTTCAGATGATCCTTTAGCCAAATCTATGTAGAAACATAGCTAATTAAGAAAGGAAAGGGGAAAGAGAAAGGGAAAGGAGGAAGAAAAGCATACTTGCAGAATGATTGGACTCACAGACCAAGGCCCATCACTTTTGTAAGCTCGATCCAAACTAAGGATCATTTCTACTAAGATAATCCCAGCTATGGAGCGACCTTTAACCATCTAAAAAATCAGTTTAGTTATCCTAATGTTCTCCCAACCAGTTGAACCTATAAAGAGATACCCGGCAGTTAGATAAAAAGCTAAAGCATTTATCTGACGATCCTGCCATTCCTTGCCTTCAAAACCTCAGGGATCATAGAACTCGGTAATTATAGCAGTTAGGTCCACCCAATCATTCACGACCATAAGGCTAGCAGTTGCAGTGTCCAATCCTAAGAGCCTTAGAAATGACTTAAAGTACCCCACTCTCAATATGGGGGCAGCCAAGTCTGCTTCAGGATTAGATCCTAATAACACACTGAATTCTTCAAAGGTAGGGCACATTTCATCCATGCCAACCCCAAATCAAAAACATGAGCCTTAGGATCCCAGAATTTTAGAGAACCCCTCAAAAAGTCCCTATCCATTCAAACCCCCCTCAGGGTTGGCATGGCACTAATCCCAAAAGTCCCTAAGTTAATGCACTCCACTTGCTTAAGGTTTTTGGTCCATAAATGCATTAAATGGCTAAAATAGGGCCCTATGAGTGAAAAGAAAAGGGAAATTAGAGGAAAAAGATGAGAGAAAAGTAAAGAGAAGAGAGCATGAAAAGTGGTTTGAATTGCAGTTGTGAGGATTTCTAAGCCATAAGAGGGGTATATATAAGGGAAAATTGAAAATTTTCATTAGGATTGCCACAAAAGAGCATGGGTTTCCTCAAGTGTTTTTGCGACACTGCCGCACACATCATTGCGGTGCCTCAAGCTTCTCTGCGGCAGCCGCACAAGGCTTTGCAGCATAGCACAAGACCACCGACTGACACACCCCTGCTATACGTTGCTGCAAGCTACCATGACCCTTCCCTTTTACAGATCATGCAGTATTTGAGAGGAATTTGATGAAAAAATGGGGGAGAAAGAAAAAGAGAAAGATTGTGGAGCCCTATCATGCATTCATTCATAGAACAGGTGCATTCATAACATACATAAGTCAAATCCTTGCATAATCAAGTCATAACATCCATGCATCACATAAATAAAATAGAACATGAATTAAGTTTCACATCAACATGCATACATGCATACATAATCATACATAGAGTCAGCATAACATCTTCATAATACGAGGAAAGCTAACATCAGCCTTTCCTATGTCTCCTCCTCCGATCTATATCATCTCCCTTATCACAACCATTCAAAGTGAGAGTCACAGACAATGCTATCCTCAAGCGATGAACCATCTCATAGTTATGGCGAGCCCAATCCTCAGGAATCTACATAAGGAAAAGATGAGTAAGAAGCTGCATCAAATGACAAAGAGTAAGCTTAGGAAAGGGGAAGAAACACATACCTCACCCACATGATCTGGAAATGAGATAAAATCAACAAGGAGGTCATGAGAGATCTCATATCAAGCCAAGCCATGATCAAAAGAAATATAATTCAAGTCCTCTCTTGCCTATAAGTAGGTGGGAAAACTCGCCTACTCACTCGATCTAGCCCTATCAGAAGGGGCATCTGCAACAGACCTCGGACCACCACTCCTTCTAGTAGCAGAAAGTATGAACTAATCCTATGGTAGAAGATCTATAACTAGAATGGGCCTGTCCTGGAAGAAATGGGACGCAAGGTAATAGACGATGCATGCAGAAGCTCCTATAATCACCCTCAAGGTCCAAGAAAGGCTCAACTGGAAGGCCTGCTACTAATGAATCCTGATCAAGGATGCGCAATTCATATCGCATCTCAGCAGGGGGGATCAGCTGGGACAATCCTCTCTCCTATGATCTGGTTGTGAACTCTCTCGCCAATGTAAAACATGGAATAAGTGCGAAAACATAAAAAGAGGCAGCGGGAAGACAAAGCCACACCAAACTCATGGTGTGGAGTGATGAGTTCAAGTCTGTTAGCAAAAGGTAACCACCGGACCTATGAAAAAAGAATAATGGAGAAAAATGGAAAATCAATATGAGTAATGAAGATGGTGTGCCAAGCATGTGTGCATACTTGTGATGATACTAAATGAGAGAAGAAATCTCGAATATGGCAAAAAATTGTATCTCTCCTAATGATGGTGATTCTGTGTCTGCCAAAAATAGCCACTCGGGATATGATTTGCTATACAATCCCTCAAAGCACGAGCAAGAAAAGGAAAGTGCTTGTAGGCCCAATACTGCAAAAAGGAAAATAATCATAAGACACAAGGATAGTGGGAACAAGACAGAAGTAGAAAGATAGAAGCATACCTCCCAGATGATATGAGTCCCTCCTAAAGCAGCGAACATGCCTCGAGACAAATCAGACATCTCTCAGTACATCACACACAAAGCTACACCTCCCCAGTCAAATTCTCCAATAATGGATAAATCCTCCAGTGAGCGTAGAATGTTCAAATCAATGGTATCTCCCTGTGTGTGGCAGAATGAGCAGCCTAATATCATCAGAATCAGTAAGCGAGCAGCTTGCTCATCCGAAAGGACTCCCACATCATAAGTATAAATGTCAATCTGCCCTCGGAGCTAAGAATGGGGGACATGTGGATCCCCTCAGGGAGGATCAACGCCTAATGAGATAGAGGTCTAAGTGGAATAAAGCACTAAGGCTCGAGGTTGAAATGGCAGACCAGCGAACATCGTCAAGTCCAAAGGGGTCAGGGTCATCTTCCCACATGGAAAGTAAAAAGTGCCTGTGGTATCTCACCACCTCTCTGCCAATGCTCGCAATAAAGGAATATTACCCTCTCGGGTATAATCTAGGGATAGAAATTCTAGCAATCCAGATGACTCAATTAACCCTTGGACACAGGTATGAGTCTCTAGGTAAATAGAGACGGCAGATAGATTTTATCTACTGCCTCTCAATCTAATGGTTGTCATCTTTATAAAAAATAAAAAAAAAAACTTTTATTTTACATGCATATATTTTCTATGAACTAACATTGTAACGGGAAAGGAGGGCAAAATGGTAAATACCTCCATGACTCCAGTACTAGACACGTGGTGCTCCAGTTCCTGCAGCAAGTCTGCCGGGTTGGGATCATGCCTTAGTACTTGGTAGCTCCTAGTATGGCGACTACTGAAGGGGGAAGCCATTTTAGAGATAAGTCAGAGAGATCTAGAGAGAGAACCAAAATTTGACAAATGAGAAAAGTTGCAAAAAGTGAGAGGTGGCATGCATTTATATAGTACCTTCTGCATAGTAACTTCTCACGTGGGAATGCAATAATGAACCCGTCTCAAGTTAGAATTCAGAACAAGTTTCCATATGATCATAATAGTCTCCTCTAAGCATCTGATCACTGTTACTCAAGATTCAACATACAAAAGATTTCTATAATTACAGACATATATTCTGCTCCTACCAAACAGGGCTAATAATTTGCCAATCCTATCGAAAAGGATGATCATGCCTATCAGAAAGGACCAATGCTGCTATTCCTACTAGACAGGAATACTATTCTCATATCCTTACTAGACACGATCATCATTATCACTCTTACCAGGCAAGACTAGTGATTTGCCATTCCTACTAGACAGGAATATTACTCTTAGATCCTACCAGACAAGATCATTATTATCATTCCTACTAGATAGGAACTGTCATTTTCTTCCTAACACTCCCAAATATACTGGGGGCATCCTCTTCATTCTAAAATTCACACCCATCGAAACTTCTTTCCACTCTTAAATATACCGGGGGCATCCTCTTCATTCTAAAGTTCACAATCATCAGAACTTTCCATCGCCCCCAAATATACTAGGGGCATCCTCTTCATTCTACAATTCACACTAAATATACCTAGGGCATCCTCTTCATTCTAAAGTTCACACTCATCAGAACATCCTGTAGCTCCCAAATATACTAGGGGCACCCTTTTTATTCTAAAGTTCATACTCATCAAAACTGCCTACTAGATGGAGCAATCCTAATGAGGGGGGCAACCATGAACCCCTAATTCTGCACCTCTCAAAATTATAGACCATTCAGTCAGGAAAAGAATCAATCAAGACTCTTTAATTATCATCAAATCATCTAAAACTCAGTAACAGGTGCAACAAAATTGGAATCATCAAAAACGGATGAGAAACAAGCGAGAATGGGTGAAAAAGGCAGAACAAGCGAATCATAGCCCGTTGGCGCACACTGCAGAGCCTCTTGCAGTGCCGTAAAGAACTCTGCAGCACTATCACAGAGACATCTGCGGTGCCATAGAGGCCTGTGCGGCATCGGCGGCGTGTTCCTGCTCCCATATTGGAAATTTCAGCCTCTATGCTTCATTCTTCCCCCTATATATAGAGGTGGTCTCTCTACTCTTAAGACACACAGACTTAGAGGCTTAAAAAGCACTAACTTCAAGTAAATTACTTTGCTTTTGCTCCTTGCTTTGCAAAGCACGTTAGGTGGTTCCTCTTTGATTCCTACTCGACTAGTTTAAAGCTTTCTGCCCACTTATTCAAGGCAAGTCTCTTGCCCAAGACTCGTGTCCATCGTGTGGAGAAGGTGAAGTTGCATTCTGGTGGTCCAAGGCTCATGTCTCTTACATGGAGAAGTTGGAATTGCGATCTGGTCATCCGCTTCATTCGCCCTACGTCCCCCAGCCGCGAAAGCGTAAGTAATCTTCTTTTCCTTTCTATTTGGTTATTATCTATTTTAGTTAGTTGATTAAATTGATTCATCTAGGTTGCTAGCTAAATCAACTCATTAATCAATTAAATTAATTAATTAACTCAACCCTCTTTTAATCAATCAATCAAAACATGATAAAGTGGCTAGGCTAAACTAACTTCTTTGCAAGAAGGGGAAAACTATGTGGGTTCTGATTCCTATTTAAAGGGATATGTAGACATGCTTGGTTCAGGCATCAAATTTGATTAAAATTAATCAACTATCCCCCTATCACCTTCTTCACTTACTTTTCTGTTGGTTCCTTTGTTTTATTATTAGGATTAGTTTGGGGAATGTGTGACTTCCCTAAAACCCATAAGGGTTAGAGGAGGTATCCACTATGTTTGGGATTTTATTTGTAATGTTAATTTTATTTTGGATTATTACTTGTATTTATTATTGAAATCAATGAATCATACACATTATAAATTGTCCATGCATCTTAAATTATTCATGAAATATATTTTAAGTTACTTTTATATTACTTGGCCAAACATGTTTTGTTAAACTAAAAATCTAGTCCCCGAATCCTCTTTGGTTTCGAGGCTAGTGATCTTTTTCTTTTGGGTAATGATGGGGAGTCAAATGGGTTTTTTCTCCTTATATTTTCCTAAATAAAAATAAATTAAGATGGCGAATCTAAAATGATTTTTAAAGATAAGCTCGAGGGCTTCCTCGTGAGTTCTTTCCCAAATGAGCATTTCGATTCCCTTTAGCAGATCGGACCAGTGCTCGGGCGAGGCCTCACAATGGTGAGAATGATTTTAGTAAGTTAAATACTAAAATCGATGCATTGGTTAACTTAATTGATAAACTTGATGCTAATACTTTATTTAATTCATGTTTGAGTTATGATCTATATGGAGGTAATCATTTGAATTCTGAGTGTCAATAAGCAGAGCAGGTACAATTTTTCCCAAATTATAACAGGCATAAGAATTACCCACATTCCAACATAAACAACTTAGGATGGAGTGACTATTCAAACTTTTCATAAGAAAACCAATGCGATCAAGGTAACAATTCATGAATCCTTATCAATATGATTTTCAAAACCATGCACCATTTAAAGAGTACAAACCATCTTATGAGTAGCATTGGAAAGATTCATAAATGCTACTTACGAATGATGTGAACAAATGGAAGACAGGATGAATCAATGGACTAGCCACAATACAAATTTTGATCTACAAAATGGAACAATTCGCTAGTCCATTACATACTCAAGGCCATGGTAACCTGACAAGCCAAATTGAAGAATATTCTAAAGAGTAATGCTTAGTAATTTCTTTGAGTAATGATGTGCAAGAGATGATTGATCAAGCAGATACTTCAAGCAAGTAAGATAAAAAGGAAGAAGATGAGCCCAATTTACCCAACAATTTCAAATATCCTTGTCTCATGGATAATATCTATGGAGTGGTTGAAATTGATGGGGAAATTGAAGAGGTACTTGAAAAAGAGCACTGAAAGAAAACTCTTTCAATTTGTTTGGTGAAAAAACACCAAATATGCCATACCATAAAGAATATCAATTTGATGACTTGGAAGAAAAGAAGAAGCATTCACCACCATCAACTGAGCACTCACTAACTCTTGATTCAACACCACTATCTTCCTATCTCAATTTCTTGAGAAAATTTAGAGCAAGAAAAAGGGCTCAGTGGAAAGCTTTTGGAAATTATGACCTTAATTGTAAAATATTAAATAATTTCTATCTTAAGCTTTTTTTCATACAAGCTCAAATCAAGCTGGCTGGATTCATTAAAATTGGTGAAAGACTATCTTTCCGCAATTATCGAGATGATGTACTTTGTGTACTATCCTCCTTGATGAAGATCCAGCTATAGTCAAGCTAAATACTATAAATTAAGCACTTTTGGGAGGCAACCCAAATTTCTAACTTCTTTACTTTTTTCTAATTTCTTTTGTTCTTTTGTTTGTTTCCTTCTATTTTAATTTTGCTAGTGTCGTTTGTGAGTTATTAAATAGCTTATTAGGAGGAAACACAAGTCTTCTCTTTATTAGGTTTCTTTTATTTCTGTTTAAATATTTCTTTACAAAATTTTCTTTCATTTTCTTAATTAGTTAATTAGATATGGAAGCAAATCTTGCAACACTAAAAAACAGGTTTCCAACTCTTCCCCTAGATGTACTCTGGAAAATTGATGAATGCAGACTGGAAAGAATGAAAGCATTTAGGTGTCTAAATCCTTTTGAGGATATTTGTTAGACCATAGAAGCCAAAGTACGATTGATAGGTGAGTTTTAATGAACCATTTATTAATGTTTGCCAGGAACAAAGAGAAGTTCTTACTCAAAGAAGAGGAAAGCTAAGAGAATGGAAGTCTACTATAAATTTGCAAGACGGAATTGCAATACATGCTGTAGAAACATTGGATTTGCATCCATAAATCGAGAAGACAAAATTCAATTCATAAAGGATAGAGTGACTAAGAAGTCTTTGGATAATATCCTACAGACTCTTGAGACACATCCTTATGGACAAGTTCAACATACTCTTTTAGATTTATAAAACTTATTCAAAGAAGAGAAATAGCGTTACCGTCTAAGGAATCTAATGATAAAAGACCCTATTTGCTAGTTAATAAGAAAACCGGATGGGAAGCTTATCCTCAACTCATAAAAGGTGTTTAAGCCGTTACTGGACATAAAACCAGAGGAAGATATGAGCCAAAATCACAACTACTATTGAAAATCAGGTGTATCACTAACTTTTTTTATTTTTCAATTCATTATTTTTCTACATCTTACAGTACTTTTTGACTTTTTAGCATCCAGATTTTATTTTTCCAATAGATTTTTCTATTTTCGACAGCTTTTTAGTCTTTTAATGTTTGCTTTTAGTTTTTTCAATGTTTTCTTTTTGACATTTGTGCACACAGCATTGATTATTTTTGTTTTTATTATTATTTTTTAAATTGTATATATATATATATATATATATATATATATATATATATATATATATATAATATATATATATATATATATATATATATATATATATATATATATTCTGTCAACAATTATTTTACTCACTGAACTGTTCTTTTACTCTCCTAGTTTCTTTATATGCACATTCATTATTGTCAATATATACACAACCCTTTGAAGAAAACTGTGAAAAAAAAAATGGCAGATCTCTCAACATGCAAATTCAAAACTATTTCTATCTTTTGTAGTCCAAACTTTGGCAAGAAAAGAGAGTACTTGATAACAGCTAATAAACTTAGTAGGATTTTAGCTAAGCAAAAAATTGATTTGGTGTTTGAGGGAGGTAGTTTAGGATTAAAGGGTTGTGTTGCAAGTTTTGCATATATTGGAGGTAGAAAAGTCCTAAGAATAGTTCTAATGGCTTTAGCTCAAAATAAACACATTACCGATGGATCTATAGGTAATGAGTTCCAAGTCATGAGCATGTACAAATGAATGGCATACATGAATCTCAATGCTAATGCTTTTATTGCATTACCTAGTGGTTTAGAAATATTTGAAGATATTTTCACCATTGCATCTTGGACCCAGTTAACTATTCTTCAAAAGCCATTGGAATTACTTAATATTGATGGTTTTTTATAATGGTTTACTATCTTTTCTCGATCATGATGTGGATTAGGGTTTTATAACATCAATAAGTCGACACATCCTAGTATCTGCTTCAACTAATGATCAATTGATTGACCAACTACAAAAATTTAAACCTGAACCTAATCCATTGATGGCACAAGTAGTTTGGCACCCTAAGGCCAGTGGTAGTAAGAAGCAAGGACTAGATCTGAATCTGAGTATTTTCTTTCTTTTAGTTTGTTTTTTTGACATTGACGACAATGTCCATTGTAAGTTTGGGGAAGGTTTAGTTTATTTTTTTACTTTCAGTCATTTCTTTTGTGTTTTGATTAATAAATTTAAAATTTTTACTCTTTTATTGATAAAATATGCTTGTGTTAAATAATTTTATGAAAGGCCAATGATTAATTATAATTGGTATTTGTGAAAAATTTATTAAAGTATTTCATGTTAAGCAACTATTGCGAGTAGGAAATTAACTTTTATTAAAACTAAATTTTGATTTGCTTTGCATTATATTGATTGTATTGAAATTGTGTATGCTTACTTAGAGAGGGTTTCTGCACATTTTTATCTTCATTTGCCTCATCTATCTTAGAACATGTTTTTGCAAACTTTTGAGGCAAAATTTTAAATTCATTTTGAAAAATAGATATGATTTAGGCATTGTTTATTTAGTCTATTTCTTATATCCACCCTTATTTTAATTTTTTCCTTTGTTTACCCCTTTATGCCTTATTAATTTTAACTTTTTTTCTTTGTTAATTAACCTTAATTGTTATCATTCACCCTATTTGTGAGATAATTTTGTCAAGTTCACATTCTAATGAAAAAAAGGGAATTATTGAAGTTTGGGGGATCTTTAATAACTAACAGTATTATTCATTCTAAAAGACCACCTTATGCTTAAAATAAGTTTGGGGAAAAGCAAGAAAATTTAATAAAATAAAAGTTAGTAATTCTTGTTTATCCTTAAAATGATGTTGTTGGTGATTAAAAAAATAAAAAAAATAAAAAAAAAGAAGAAGAAGAAAAAAAGGGGGCTTAAAAGAAGAAAACATTAAAGAAGAATGATACTTTAAGATGGAAAGGATCCTTCATTAACAAAATCCCTTTATTTGAGCTATTGATTTTCTTTTGTAAATTTGGCATAATTATCTTACTTTTATTCCTTTAACCTTTTCTTTGTTCAGCCAAAAGACCTTGTGTTAGCCCTATTACAAGCTTAGTTAAGATCTATTGATCTCTCTTGATTTGTGAATTTTATTAGTGGAGATTGTTTGCATTAATATGCTTATGAGATTTGTACATCTATTTTATATCTTTTGATAGAGGCATTTAAAGATATTAGTGTGTATATGCCTATCTGAAGTGCAACAATTTCTTTGTGGTTCATTTAATGTATGGTTATTCAAGACATGATTAAAATGAGGATTGTTTTGAACCTGAGATAGAAGCTTGACTTGCAATACTATTGATATGTTGTTTGTAAATATTAATTTCTTGAGACCTTTAAAAAAATTATTCAACATAAGCACGAGAGGATTAAATTTCTTTTTTGTGGTATTTTATTATTCTCTAAAATAAATAGTTGAAAATTTAGAGTTTTATAAGTGTTTATGGGTATCACCACTGGAAGCCCTTACGAGACTATAACTCGTCCTCTATGGGATACATAGGGATTTAAAGCCTTGTTATATACATTAAATGCAATTGTAATTTCCTACCAAAGTGGACTAGTTTATGTTTTGAATTTTCTTTTTCTTGAGGACAAGCAAAATCTTAAGTTTGGGGTATGATAACTCTACATTGTTAGAGTTATTTTATTTGTTTAAACTCAAATTTTAGCTTAGTTCTCAAGAATGTAATAATATTATTACTTATTTTTAGAAATAAATAATTATACAATTTATAAATAAATTATAATATGTTTTTAGTATTTTTGCATATCAAAATGATGTCACAATGATGCAGTAATGTCATGACTCAGGTGATGATGTCATTTTATAAATGATGCGAGCAATGATGTCAAGAAATAAATGATGCAGATAATGATGTCATGAAATAAACGATGCAGATGATGATGTCATAAAATAAATAATGCAGTCAATGATGCAATATGATTGAAAAAGAAGGTGAAATTTGCCTATAAATAGGCATTACCTCCCTTCTCCAAATTCACAATTCAATGAGAATAAAAAGTATATGTACAAAGAGTTACACATATTTTCTTAGAGCATATTTCTTTTATTGTTATTTTGATGAAGAAGGGAAGTTTTGGAGCTCATGTTCGTTAAAGATTGTATTCCAAAAAGGGTTTTTTCTAAACTTTACTCTTGAATTTAATTATAAGTTGTTATTATGTTTTTTATTTTAATTATTAATTTAATTGTTTCTTTCTTTCTAATTATGAGTAGCTAATTTCATTTTTCTAGAATTTAGATATAATTTTTTGATTTGCATATGATTATTTATGTTTAATTGATTGAGTTTGACTGTTAGAATTAATCTTTTATCTTAGAATTTAATGTTTGCAATTAACTGTCCATTAATTATATGATTTAATATATTGTGTGAAATAGCGAGAGTGAAAACACAATATTAGTTCATTAGGATAATTGACTTAGGGAATGTATTGCTTAGAGATAAGAATACTCATTTGTGATTATTAAAAAGATTTCCATAAAATTTAATAGACTTGTGTTAATTGCTTATGATCACGAAAGTAGACATAAGGTTAATATGAACACACATGTTGTATCTTAAGAAAGAACATCATATAATTTAGGAAAATTTAATCATTAATTCTAGCAAAAATAATCCAATGTAGAGAATATAAAGAAATCATAAGTAATCAATTGATGAATTCTAAATCCTAGGCCTTTAATCTTATTTCATATTAATCATCATTATTTAATTACATGAATTTCAATTTAGCTTAAAATAAAATTCTTATAATTGATATTCTAAATAATAGAGCAACTCAAATTTTGGTACTTGTCAAAACTTTTCTCGTGGGTTCGATACTTTATTTCACTACTTTATTACTTGTTCACGATTTGTGCACTTGAAAAAATCACGTAACAATCGATTCGGCTATATCTATAGATATTTGAAATTAATTTAATACACATGAAAGTTTTAATCTTGATTAATTGAAAGAATAAAATTATAATATAATTATCTGTAATTTATAATTTTACTATCATTTGCATTTAATTACTAATTTTCCATTAAATAAAATGTAATTATATTTTATGTAAGTTATTTAACACTATCTTTTAATGTGTTTTAACAATGTTGAATATCTAAATAATAGTTTAGTTTTATTCTAATTTTTCTATTAGCTACATCCCAATTTGCTCACATTATTATACACTTAATTATAATGAATTTAATTCAAATTATAATGAATTTAAATAATTTTAATTCACATATCCTAAAATAAA
>CANTUT010000690.1:2500-77500 GCA_947687605.1 Reutealis trisperma
TATTATTGTTACTGTCATTGAATGCTTTCTTTGGTTTGATTCTATTTCATTGCATTACTTGTTTGTTACATTATCTTTATGTTAAGAAAATTATTATTATGTCATGTTAATATATATTAGGATAAACATTATTTCTTATAAAGTGAACATTATTTCTTGCGAATCCTTTTTTTTTTTTTTTTTTTGTATGTGCCAATTTTTTATTTTGTGAATATATATAATTGTCTTCTTATTATATACATGTATTTATTTAATTATATTATAATGGATTTGTTTGATACTTATATTAGATTGACTTTTTATATTGGACAATATGATTGTCCTCTCAAAAATTTAAGATCTATACTTTATTTTTTAGTTATTTTTAAAAGTTAATAATTTTCATGTACATGTAACAAATGATATTATAAGTTAATATCTTTTACTTCAAAGTAAATTTTATATAATAAAAAAAGTACTTAAGCTAATTTAAGAACAAACATTAATGAATGAATATATGCTTTTATAAGGTTATTGAAAATTCAACAAAAAGTAAAAAATCAAAAAAGAATAATACAAAAATTGAGAGGAAATGTTACACCAACTTATTTCTAAAAAATTCTAAATAATATATTTATTTGTTGATAATTAAAATGAATTTTATTAGTTTTTCTCCTAATGTTGCAACAGAAACATAATCCAACTTTCTTAGAACATTAATATTTATTGGCTCGTTATATCACTTTATTGCCAAATAAAAAAAAAATATATCTATCAAGATAATGTTATATTAATCTCTAACATATTAATCCCATCCATGTCAATTCCAAATTAATAACTTACAAATATCCATGTCCATATCCTTTAAGAGCCCTTTGACATTCAATAATAATCACTCAAGAAATTTACTTTATTATTTTTATTAAAGTTTTATTAATATTCTTCGTTTTTAATTTAATTTTATAATTTATTATTTTTTGTATAGGGAAAATTGAATTAAATCTTAGTTTTTTTTACCAAGCTGTATGTGTATTTATTATTGAGTTATACTTTGATGTGCTATTCATTAATGTTATTAGTTTGTTAATTATAATTTACTTAAGATCTCTTAATATTTATTTTACTATAATAATATTAAAGAATAAAAATTTCAAAATATGCAATATGGGGCCTGATCCTAGTTAAATAAATGACTACCTTCAAGGGCAAGCCGGTAATTTCAAGCGTATCAAATCAATTCAGCAGCTATTGTTCACCTACAGTAAAACCCCGAAGCCCTTTTAATGTTTTTAATATAATAAGTGTAATATATCATTTATGCTCTATGATGGTACCTTCGAAGATCAAGGTCTTTATATGGAGAGCATTAACCAATTGCTTACCTAAATTAGATGAGTTGCAAAAGAAAAGAATTAATGTAGGTGATCTTTGCCCTTTATGTTCTTGTGACTCAAATATCATTTTTCACACTCTTGTGGGCTATACGGTGCCAAGACAAATATGGAGGATCTCTATAGCAGGAGACTTGAGTAAGTTATTCAGTGCCTTCAAGAAATTTTGGCAGTACATCAACAACTGGAAGACCACGTTGGACATAAACGTGGTAGCGATTCTTCAGTGGAAATTATAGAATAATAGGAATGCTCAAGTGTGGACAAATAAAGCTTGCCCAGCTATTGTGTTATTTAGTCAAGCAATAGAAAATCTTGCCTAATGAAGATAACCACAAAGGCATTTTGAGAGAGCTACAAACACAGAGCCAACAAGCAATAATAGTAAGTGGACTCCATCCCCTCCTAATCACCTAAAATTTAATATAGATGCAGCATTATTTACAAGCTCCAATCATATTGGGTTTGGATTTGTAATTCGAGATGACGAAGGGGAATTTTATGCTACAAAAAATAGCATTTTATTAGGTCCCATGGTTGCTTTAATAGTTGAGAGCATGAGTTGCAAAGGAGCTGTTAGCTGGATCAAAGGAAAAGGCTATCAAAGGGCCATTTTAGAATCAGATTCTCAATTTCTAATATTAGATCTTCATCGCAAAGTAGATTTTGATTCTTTGTTTGACTATATAGTTAGTGATTGTAAGTTTTTGAGAGGAGATATCAGAGATCATTTATTTAATTTTGTAAGAAGATCAGTGAATATGGTTGCTATTTTTTAATAATGGTAGCTTATTCTATGAATGATCAAGAAGAGTGAAAAGTTATACCCCTTCTTTTCTGTTGGATGTATTGATTATTGTTGATGAAAGCTTTCTTTGAGTTTTAGAAAAAAAATAAAAAATAAAAGGTGTAATATACCATTTAATTGTGGACGAATTTCTTAATTAAATCAAACTTTGTGAATTAAATATAATAATTTATCCTAATAGTATTTGATAATCTTATTTTATTATTAGTTGTAAATAATAGGAAAAAAAGGCTGCGGACTGTAAATTTCCAAACCAGCCCCGAACAGCCACGCTCCGTCCCACTCCTCTCTTTTTCTCTGTTCTTGTTTATCTTCAATCTTTGTGCGTCTGCCATGGCGAAAACCCAGAAAATCAAGAAAACCAAACTGATAAAAAGGTCGGAGACCAATTCCAAACAAAATCCACTCCAAAAACCCAAATTAAAGAAACGAAAACCCAAAATCCCCTCCTCATCACCCACCACCAACACTCCTCCTCCTTCTCAAACCACCCGCTCAGATTCCGATTCCGATTCCGATTCTGATTCTGACTCAGTCGATCTCCAAACCCTTCTTGAGCCCTACTCCAAAGACCAACTTATCGAACTCATCTCTCTGGCTGCCACCCACAACCCCTCTCTTTATCCCCTCATCAATCAACATGCTGACCGAGATGCCTCTCATAGGAAAATCTTCGTCCATGGCTTTACCTGGGATACCTCCCGCGAACACCTTCTCTCTGTATTCGAACCTTTTGGTGAAATCGAGGATTGCAACGTTGTAATGGATAAAGTTACCGGCAAAGCTAAAGGCTATGGTTTCGTTTTGTTCAAGACGCGAAAGGGAGCAGCTTTGGCGTTAAAAGATCCCAAGAAGAAGATTAATAATCGGATTGCGAGCTGCCAATTAGCGTCTATTGGGCCGGGCGTTAACGTGGGTAAAGATCAGGAAACCGGATCTAGGAAGATATATGTGAGTAATGTGCAACCGAATGCTGATAAAGAAAGGTTGAAAGCTTTCTTCTCCAAGTTTGGAGAAATTGAGTCTGGGCCGATGGGTTTTGATAAGGAAACGGGAAGGTCAAGAGGGTACGCTTTATTTGTTTATAAGACAGTAGAGGGAGCTAAGAGAGCGCTAGAAGAATCGCACAAAATATTTGAGGGTCAGCAGTTGCTTTGCTCTGTAGCCACAGAAGGGAAGAGCAAGACTAATCAGGTGCAAGTGCAGCAACAGCAGCAGGTGAAGCAACCACAGCAGGATCAGATGTTGGCAGCAGTAGCAGCGGCCCAGAATTTAGCAATGTTTGGGCAGCACCCTGGGGCTAATCCAGTGTATGGTGGGTTGTTGGGGAATGCGGGTGCTACTGCTGGGATGATTAATCCATTAATGGCTGGTGCAATGAGCCAGAGTCTGGTGCCAACAAGTCAAATTGGAGGGCTAGGAATTGCAAGTCAATCAGTGCTTGGGACTTATGGGACAGGCCGGGGATTGCAGCATGTTTACTCAAATCCCCAGACCGGACAGGGTGGGGTAGGTAGGAGTCAAGGGCTTGGTGGATCATTTGCTGGATATCCACCGTATATGTGGTATGGTTTTTTTAAGCTAGATTTATATATTTCTATTTATTTGTTTAATTCTCTAACCTCATGTTTATGTGCATGTTCAACTTTAATTTGTCGTTACATTCTGAATGCTGATTGCTTTTGTATATTTGGAACATCTAAAATTTGGTCTAAATCCTGTAGAATTGACAGTAAATTGTGCATTCATGGCTGAAAATTGTATATGCACATTTAACATATAGGACAGGGCATGGTTCAATTAATTTTATTATGTACAAAGATTAACATGAAAACTTTCTCCTTATCTAAACAGGTTAAGATATCACTGAATTTTAATTACCAATTGCTGGACTCCTTTTAAATGATGCTTTAGATATTGGAATTCTATCTTATTCTTATCTTTAGAAAGCTAGAGGATTTGCATGCTTTTACTCACAATTCTCCTAGTCACAATTCTTCTAGTCCTTTTATAATGCTTAGTGATGTAAATGCTTGAGGTAGGAACTAGGAAAAACAAGACAATACAATAGTGGGAAGGCAAGGTCAAAAGGCTCTAAGTTCATTTACATAGATGTTTTGCTCAGGTTAGCAAATTCCTAGTGTAATGCCTTAGTCTGAAGGTGAGAATGAACATAGTTTATTATTATTTTTTTCCTCTTTGATAATTTTAGACATAGTTGTTAAAGGTGCGCTAGGCGCATCCCCTTGTGCCTCAATCTGCCAAAGGCGGGCAATATCACAAAGGCGTGTGCCTTGAGCCTTAGGCAAGGCGCCTTGCTGGCCTGCCTTTGTGACAAAGTTCCTATTTTATGTATATTTGTATTTTTTTTTTAAAAAAATAAAGTGTGGAATAATCTGAACAATTGATTTAAGTTTGAAGATAACTTATGATAGGCCTAACCACACTCAATTTTTCAATAAAAGGAAAAAGGAAAAAAAGGAATTAGGGCAAGAAGAAGTTGATCCAGCAAACAAAAAAGAAAAAGAAAAAGGGAATAGTTGGCTCAAAATCATAGTTGATCTTTCCTTTTCTAGCATTTATTCACCCCAAATATCTTTCCTCGTACCTTGATGGGTAATATCTCTTGCCTTAATTTGGGCTATCTTTCACATATTTTATTTTCAGTCATTGATCCTCTCTACCATTTACTTTTCTAAGTTTAACTTTCTAAAAGACATAATAGTATTGGGTAAATATTTATTTTGATTTTTTGAGATTCTAAAATTTGTCTATATAAGTTATTATGTTAGATTGATATGAACAAGTTTAAATACAAGTCTGAAAAATGTTTAATTAATGAATCTTTTTTTAAATAATGAATTAAATTGTTTATAATTTAGAAATACATGATCTTCTTTTTTGTGTGTGTGCGTTTTTTTTTTTTTTTTTGGTTGTTGCTGATTAGATTTTAAACTTTAAATTAACTTGGATATTATTAATATTAGATTTTAAACTTTAAATTAACTTGGATATTATTAACTTGTGTCTACTTAATTTAATAATCACATATTACTAATATGTTGAGTTTATTATGAGTTAGGCATTCATATTGAAATTTTATTAAAATTCGATCTTTTTGCCCCTCATGTCGCTCCGGCATGTGCTCGCACCTAAGCCCTAAGACCCCTTAGCACCTTAGTGCGCCTTGCGCCTTTAATAACTATGATTTTAGACTTATTGATATTAAACAAGATGTTTGAGGTTTGCAAAATAGCAAGGGTAAATAATAAAATTTCTTTAATTATCCTCCAAACTTCATGAAGGGTTAAGGGTTACTTGACTCACTTGGACCCTTCAGGTCTTACAACATGGCACTTGAACCCTTTAGGGTCTCAACTTACCATTTCTTTGGATAGTGTTATGCCCTTGTGTAGTACAACATACCTGAGCTCCTAGTCCACCAAAATTCAGCACGTCTGCCTCTACAGAACTAAGTCTCAAAGACGTAGATTTATCTCTCATGCCCTTGCTGGTGATTTCTGGTCCAGTGGGTTTAATTTTTTCTTGGTTCTAGTTTGTCCTATTTTTGCATATTATCATCTAATAATCTTTAAAACTGAAGAAGCACATTTTTACTCTACATGACTCTCATCCTAGATTGCTGTTTAATATTCAGTTCTATGCATTCTTATTTAAACTTTTCTTTTTCGTATTCTCATTTTCTTCACATGCATTCTTCTATGTCTCCATAGCGCTCACAAGGCTGGAAGGCCTATGCATTGGAACACCTTTTACATGCATCCTTGTCACTTTTGTTATGCATCCTTGTCACTTTTCTTATTCTTTCTTTCTCTTTTTTGAAACTAGCACATATTTGGTTTTATCAGTGTCCATTGTTCTTATTTGGACATATTTCTCCTTTTTTCTAGTTATTCACTACCTAGCTTTTTCTGTTCTCATATCATCATTTCACTCTACCACGTTGCTTCGACAGTAACACTAACCCAAAAGTTTGTTAAGGGCTGTTTTATGCTTATTCAGAAAAGTTTTTACCCTTCAATTTTATTTTATTTACAACCACTATTTACTATATTTTACACGTTATTTAATGTAACTGTTTATCATTCTATTCATCAGAAGATTTTCATGTTGTTGGTTGCATGCAGATCTCAGATCCGATTGCAAAAGCTAATACTAGTGCAATTAGATGACTTGTGATTGGTCAGTGTTGAGCATAACTGTTTAATGAAAGATTTGCTCATTGGATGGTAATTCATCCGTGCAAAGCAAATTTTCTGTTTACAGTTGTGGTCCATGACTATTGGCTGAGTCAACGTGGTGCAATTTCTTTTTCCATTTTTATTGTTTATTGATTTGGTCATCAATTTTTTTTATACCTTTATTGATGTTCATGATATCTAATTTCATATTCTCAAGCTTTACTTTATTTACACATTTTGTTGAAATTATTTTCGTTTGAGGTCAATTATATTTGATCTTACTTAACTTCCTTTGCATGCTTGGGCTCTACATTTGCAGATGATTTGCTGCTGAGCTTGAGGAATGATGTTCATGCTTCTTTGGGGAATATTACCTAGGAAATTATTGTGGGTCGATTGCTGGTTGAAATTTGAAGTTTGAAAGAATTTCTCGTAGTTTATAATGTTTTAAGTTAGCCAAGCTAAAGTAAAGCTTGGAAGACTATTTCTCATCTTTTTAGTTTTCATCATTTTGTTCTTCCTTGTTACTCTCTTAATCCTGCTTCTGTTGCAAGGATTGACAACTTCTGTTTTTGTTTATGAAATTTTAATTTCTTTATTTTTTTCGGCCTTCTTTACCCCTTTTTATTCTGGCTTCTTTCAATTACGTTTGAATTTTGGAATGCACATCCCCTTTTCTTGCTTTGTGTTTGCATATGCATTTGGAATGCCTAAGTTGATTTCATCATTAACAGAAAAATTGGATGTGCTGGATTGGCATTATTTCTTATTTTTTATTTTTAGAATTTTCACTCATACTGCTTTTATAATCTAAATTCAAAAATGTTCAATATTATTGTATTACGTATTTGTTTATATTAAAAACTCTTTAAGCATCTAATATATTTGAGGAATTAGATAGCTATAGACTTGTAACTGATTTTTTTTTTTTCCTCTTAAAATATTTTTTATGCATATTATTTTTATAATTGGTAAATGTACGAACATTTGCATGTCTATTATGTTCTACACATATATGCGTCTTGTGAAGGATTTGGAACTTAACTACTAGATAGCTTGATAATTTGTCATGGGATCTTGTGGTTTAATCCAGTGGCATAATGTCGCTACTTATGAGAGCCCCCATTTTTTTTTTTTTTAAGTCCTAATAATTAAAAAAAAAAAGAAAAATCCAAATAATTGCCTTTTTTCAATTTTTATCAATCCTTTTAATTTTGATTTTATCGTTTTTGTGTTGATGTGCAAAATATAGTTCCAATTTTCCAGCTTGTCAAAATTGGATTAATAAGCATTTATAACTAAGCTTTTCTTTTCCTTTTTCCTTCCCTCACTGCCACTCTCTTGTCGCAACCATTTTCTCCCATCACTTTTCCCTTTCTCTTCTTCCCCATAGCCTTTCCCTTTTTTTTTTTTTTTTTTTTTAAATCAAAAATCTTTTTTGGTGCATCTTTGTTATTTTATATCCTCATGGATTCTTCAGCTTGGATCTGGCTGTCCAAGCTGACGAAGTGCTACATTGAATCTTGAACTTTAAATCCTTATGCCCTTCATTCTTCAAATCGCTCTCCTGCACTGGAATATTTAATTTAGTTAACACTTGGTATTTCAAGGTCAAGCAAAATTTTGGTTTTGAAATGCTGCGTTTGGGTTTTAAGCTTTGACAATTTAAAGTTCAACTTTATTTTTTCAAATAACCATATATATATATATATATATATATATGTATTTTGATATGAGTTAGATTTCAAAAAATCCTTTATCTCTTGGGTTGAGAGAATACATTTTTATCCTTCTTTTGCATGGAAATTGTGGTAGGGACATAAAGTAAGTGAATGCCAAAAAGTCAATCTGATTAAACTATATGTTGAGAATGGTGAGAGCCTATGGAATTATCTTTGATAATCTATAATCAATAATAAATTTTAGTTGCAAGATGAACTTACAGCTTCATAATCAAAGAAAATAATTTGCAAACTTTTTTTTTCCTTCTTTTTTTTTTAATTTTTTTTTATTTCTTATCAGTTTTATACATTATTTTGAGAATTTTCAACTCTAGATAAGATCATTCTTTAATACTATGCCTTGACAAGCACAAAATGAAAAGAAATCCAAATATGGATTGGACTCCTAGGATCTGTGGTGAATTTTGTTGTTTACAAGTTTTTTACATTAATTTGAGAATTTTTAAACGCTAGGTAGAATCAATGTTTTACTATTATACCTTAGTGTGTATATACACACACACACACACACACACACACACATATATATATATATATATATATATATATATTTTCATGTTGGTTGATTCACCTTATTTCTTTCAGTGGGTTAGCAAATGTCGTCATCTGAACTTTAATAGACAATGCTTCTTTTGCCTCTTTTTGCCAGGCTTTTTCACTCCTCTTTTCAAATTGCAATTTTGTTTTTTATCTTCCTATTTGGAATATTTTTATTTTTATTCGGCTCTTACTCTCATGCGAAATTTGAGAGCTGCTTCTGCTGCTTCTCCTTAGTGCTCTTTTTCTACAATGTTTTGGTTTCTTTTTATCTGCTTGTTTAGTTCAATTTCATTTGGTTCAAATAAACTTTTTGATCAATTTGTGTAAATTACTCGTACCTGTTATGACACTAACTTCTGAAATACCAGAGAAAATTATTGGCCATATTGTGTTGTTAAGTATCCTATTATCTGTCGCTATTATTAAAAGGATAGCTTAGATATATTCATGAAGGAATAAAAGTACTTTGGAGGCCAATGTATGTATTACAATGTTCATAAATTTCACTTGCTGTTACTGAATTTATCACTAATGCATATAAAAGTCACTAATTATTGAAATCGACTTTTTAGCATTTTTGAGTAGCAGGTTGTTTGTAATCTTTGGAGGCCTTTTGAGGTTAAAATAGAGAGGTTTTGTTGGCAAGAAAGATGTTAAAATTCTTTGGAATAGTGTATTTTCTGAAGTATTATGGAGACTTTAGATGGGAAAAAAAAAAAGCGTTTATCTTCAAAAAATTGTATGTTCTGTAGTTTGTTGTGGAACAAGGTGGTGTTTTTGACTTCTATGTGGGCTTATGCTTCTAGAGCTTGTACAGTGGTCCCTTTGATCATTGTCCAACTTGATATAAGGGCACTTTGTTAGGTTGTTTTTTTATGTTCTTGTTTGTAGTTGTCTTCCAAGTTCATAGGAGGATTTTTTGTTCTATGTTTATGGTCTCTAAAATTGAAAATTATTGCTTAATAACCCCCTGAATTTTGATCAATATAACAACAATGTTATTTGAATTTTTAATTCTTGCCAATCCTCTGACTTGCATTGTGGATTTTTTTTTTATTCTATTTTGAAAGTTATTCTATCCTCTTTTCTCAAAGAAACTCTCTCTTTCTCCTTTTCTTGTGGTCACCTATTCTCTTAGTTCATTTAGCAATCAATATCCTCCTGCATTCCACCACCACCCTACCACCACGGATGTTCTCTTTCCTAGCTTCGCTAGTCTCATATTGAAATCTTGTGTCCATCAGTTCCCTATTCTTCAAACATCAAGCATATGAATTGTTTATCATCCAATTTCTTCCCATTTATTTTTGCCTTATTTATCACATGCTACACTATGCCTCCCATTAAATGCATTTGCATTCACCTCTCATCTCCTTGGTATCCCTTCAAGATCCTTCCCCATCTAGTCCTTTCAATACGTCTATATATCCTCTTCACTGCACTCATCTTGCTCATTTGTCGTCAATCCATTTGCACTGCTTGCCAAAGTTGCACTCTTTGTTTTTTGTATAAGTTGCATTAGTAACAATTTCTTCAAACGTGTCAAGTTTAGATCCCTTCTTGGGCACTTTCTTTTCAATTAAGATATTTGAGGTTCTTATGTGTCACATTTTTTACCAAGATATCATTAAAGAACAATTAATGCAGGAATCCATGTCATCATTCTAGTGAGAGATTGGCTAGAATTAAGCTCATATAACATTATTGTTGCACAAATTAAGGTTCAATGATTTTTAAGCAACAAATTGAAGTTCAGTTACTTTAGTGTACCTTAGTGATATATTTAATGACGAGTGAAATTTACTTGTGGACATTAGTTGTTTGCTTTTGTGCGCCAAGAAGAGGGATTGAATTAGTGGGAAATTTAAATTTAGATGGAAAGAGGTAAGGAAAGAAAATGGACACAAGTAATTTTATAGTGGTACATGTGTTAACAAACTTTATGTCCATTCTTCAATCTCAATTGAGTGTTCTACTATCATTAGATAATTACAATAGAGTTTCAAGCTCATTTTAAACTCTCAATGTGTTTTAATGGCTAAGACACAACCTTTACAAGTATTTTTCTTTATGCTCACATTCAAACCTATATAAGAGTTTTTTATTAGCTCACTCTCAATCCAATTCAATGTGTTTTGAAGGCTAACACTCAACTCTTTTGAGCAATGAATGTTCTTACAACAACCAAATAAATACAATTAAAGAGTTAAGGCTTTCAGAAATAAATTTGCAAAAGTTTGGTTTAAATGAAGGTTGTTAGATAGTTATGAGGGTCTGTGGAGAGGGTATTTGTAGCTTTTTTTTCTCCAAATTTCCATTGCAAAGAGAATGGATAAGAGATTCTCTATAATAAGAATAAAATCTTGTATTAAATGCTTTGTCAGAGTCATATCGTGATAGCTAAGCCTTTTTTGCGGTCGCGCGAGATGATCATTTCACAGTCAGGATCTTCAAAGATCTCAACGGTTACATAACATGTGGCATTTTCTCGTTGGCAATTCAACTATCCATTGGAGAGGAGAGTTGCTATATGAAAGTTGCAGTCGTGACTGCTTGATTGCCCCTGTGGTCGCGGTCACGACTGCTTCTGTGACTCGAGGTAAAAAGTTGAAGGTTTGGCCTTTTAATTTAGTCTTGGTCGTGATGATAGGGTTGCGGTCATGATATCTTAGTCGCGGTCATGATTTTGCTTTCTTAGTCGTGAGTCAGAAGCCAAGTTAATGACCTAAGAAAAAATTTGAATTTTTGAATTTTTAACTTATTTAATATGTTTTATTTGCAAAATAAACACTTAACACATATATTAGATAACTTTAATTTGATTGACAAGATCAAAATAGAAATTGACCAAGTTTTGAAATAATTTAGATCAATAATCTCCTTTTTTATTTTGATAATTAAATTAAACTTAAATATATAAAATTACTTTTAAATCATTATAATTAGGATTGCTTCCCCTCAATTTATGCAATTTATAACAAATGATAAGCGTTTAAGATCCAAAAGATATATTCACATAATATTCTTTATATCAAATCAACACATTAAGTTCTCCCCCTTAATCAATTAAAATAAAATTTCCCCTTTGTCAATTATCCAATAACAATTTTATATTTAAGTTATTGCTCCCCTTTTGGCAAGATTAAAAGCAAATAAGTATAGAAAGAAATGAAAATAAGGAGACACAATAAGCAAATTAATTTAAAAAATATTTCATTAATTAAAAATAAGAAATCAAACAAAGATGAATGCATGAAAAGAAATAAAAATAAAAATCATAAGAATGAAGAAATCAAGCATCTCCATCTCTTTGCTCCTCTTCTTCTTCTTCTCGTCTTGTTGCTCTTCCTCGTGTCCATTAAACTCCCAATCTTGTAAATTTTGCATTGAGGAAGACCTATGTGACCCTTAATGTCATAAATGTCATGGTGAAGGTGATTTAAGAGATTGAGTCTCCTCAAAATTTTGTGAAGGAGTATATCGGTTTCATTTTGAGTTTGAGGAGGAGGTTCTATGGGTTCTTCTTGAGATTCTTCTTCCCATGGTTACTTTCTCCAAGCATCATCCTAAGCCTTTTTCTAGCCTTTTCTTGGACCTTTATCTCTCTAAAAATATATTCATACTTTGCTTCCTTCTCCCTCAATGCTTTTGCATTGATCATATATTGAAAGTGAATGAGAGATTTCTTGATACAGTTTCGAAGAAGGGCTTTGTTGGGAGGAGTAAGAGCACCAATATTTTTGGCAGTTTAGGTGATGTGTGAGGAAAGAAGAATGACACCTTTTTTGGTGGAAGAAAGATGAAGGAATTGATCCACTAGGAAATGAGTGGTTTGGATGCCCTTTCCTTTGATAAGGCCATATAGAAAGAATAAGTCCTTTTAGGAGACTTTTTCATTGCCATCCCCTCTAGTATTGATAGAGAGGGTGACAATTCTATAGAGCACTCAAAGGGAAGAGTTTTGATATGTTTGGCTAAAGAAGTTTTTGAATCAAATTGGGGTTCAATTGAAATTTCGGTCCAAAAAGGGTTTAGTTCCATGGAAAAATCATTGGAGGTGTAGGCACTTTCAATTTGAAAACCAAAAATGTTTGTTAAGTCTTTTAAGGAGAGTTCATAAAGCTTACTTAAGAAACGAAAGTCGATGGCATAGTGTCCGCGAGTTGGATGAAGCTTTTTATGGATAACAAGGGTAGCAAGAAATTCTCTTATAAGCTCATCATATCCAGCTTCATCAACAAAAATAAACTTTTCCCATTGAAGGTTGTTGAGATATGCAATAATACTATCTTCAATTCTTAAGGTTTTTAAACACACTATGCTAGGAATTTTGGAAAGGAGGATGTTTTTGTCTTGCATTCTTTGGTAATTTTGTTTTTCTTCTCGGGTAACTCCCTTTATAAGTGCAAGAGGAGAACGTTGTTGAGAAGTTTAAACTTCTTTTCCTTTTCTTGAACTCTTTCTAGATGCTATTATGTTGTGAACAAGATATTGGAGAAGAAAAAAAGATTGAATAAGTTGTAAATTTATGAAAAGGGGAGAAGAGTATAAGAGATTTTGAGGTAAAAAAAAAAAAAAAAAAAGGAATTCAAGTGGGGGATGGAGTAAGTGTTAGAAAGTGATTGTGATTGATAGTTGGTGTATTTATAGGCCTAATCCTTGTAGAAAACTGATAGAAAATGATCAAAAAGAGAATTAAATGCAAATTGGCCTATTTGAAAATGTCTAGTTTTTTTGCTGTCTACGTACTCAGTTGTGACTGCAATTTTTGAATTTTCAAGAATGACGTTTGTTATTTGACAATCGTGAGCAAAATGTTTAAAGTTTAACAAAAAATGGCAAGATTTTTAAATGTCGTGACCGTGAAAAGATGAGATAGTGACCACTATTTCAGGATAGCTAGAAATTTTTGAAAAAAAAAAAATTAGAAGGAAATGTGATACAATGGGATTGGTATTATGACTCAAGATCAAAATAGATGTAATTATATATATTAAGCACTAAAACATCATCCAATCATAAAAATTCAAGCAGTTATACCGTAGATACCAAAAATAACCAAAATGCAACTAAATATCATAAAGTCAAATAATCAAATTAAATTGAATAAAAAGTCACTTCAATTCAAGATTAAATGAGAGGAGAACAATATTAATTATGAATGCCATAAAAGCATGAAATTTATGATATTTGAATGCAAATGAAAAACTTTTATGCAATTTGAAAATTTATGGCAATGAACTCCCATCAAGCATGCCAATTCTCTTTTTTATGAAATTTAACATTTCTTCATTTAGGGTTTTTTTAAAAATATCAGCAAATTGATTTGTTGTATCAATAAATTTTAATATATCACCATTTTGTACATGATTTCTCAAAAAATGATGCCTAATATCTATATGCTTACACCTAAAATGTTAGATGAGATTTTTTGAAAGATTTATGGCACTTGTGTTGTCACATTTGATGGAAATGTGATCAACTATTTCACCATAGTCTTTGAGTTGTTTCATTCAAAGGACTTGAGTGCAACAATTCATGGCCACATATTCCACTTCAGCGGTGGACAAGGTAATCAAAACTTATTTCTTGCTAGACCAAGAAACAAAACATTCAACAAGAAAATGGCAAGTTTCGAAAGTATTCTTTCTATCAAGTAAACTACAGGTATAATCCACACCCCAAAAACCAATTATGTTAAAAGATGTATTTCTAAGATACCATAAGCCTAAAGGTAATATGTCATGTAAATACTTTAAAATTTTTTTAATTGCATGCTAATGAGATTCCTTAAGGTATGATTTGAAACGTGCACACAAACAAACACTATACATTATATCGGGTCTAGGTGCCATAAGATAGAGAAGATAACCAATTGTACCTTTATACTTCTCGTCTACAGGCTTAGCTTTTTCATCATTGTCAAGCTTAGTTGATGTGCTCACTGGTGCCTTGCTATTCTTGTAATCATCTATTTCAAACTTCTTGAGAAGCTCCTTTGTGTACTTGGATTGGTTGATGAAAATCACATCCTTGTATTATTTGATTTGTAGTCCTTGGAGGAACTTCAGCTCACCCATCATGCTTATCTCAAATTCCCTAGTCATACACTTAGCAAACTCTTTACAAAGATTTTCATTAGTAGCACCAAATACAATATCATCGATATAAATTTGAACAATTAAATTGTCATTGTTGTGCTTTTTCACGAAAAATATTGTGTCAACCTTGCCTTTAGTAAAATCATTTTTAAAAAAAAAAAAAAAAATGAACTAAGCCTTTCGTACCAAGCTCTAGGAGCTTATTTCAAACCATATAAGGCCTTAATTTAAAAACATGATTAGGAACTTCATGATGTTCAAAACCGGAGAGTTGCTCAACATAAACTTCCTCATTAATGAATTCATTTAAAAATCCACTTTTAACATCCATTTGAAAAAGTTTAAAATCCATATGATATGCATATACAAGTAAAATCTTAATAACCTTTAATCTTATTACCAGAGCATAAGTTTCATTATAGTCTACCTTCCTTTTGGTTGTACCCTTTGGCAATCAATCTAATCTTATTCTTAGTAATAGAACCATACTCATCTAACTTATTTCTATAAATCCATTTACATCCACTAATTGGATGATCTTTGGGTCTGGGAATATGTTCCCAAACTTTGTTTTTCTCAAATTGGTTGAGTTCCACTTGCATAATAATCACCAAATTCTCATTATTAAGAGCTGCATCTATGGTCCTTAGCTCAATTTGAGAAATAAAAGCAAGATTATTATCTAAGGATTTAAAGTGAGATCGAATACTTACACCCTTAGATGGATCACCAATAATTTGCTTTCTGGGGTGATTTTTGGGGTATCTCCACTCCTTAGAAAGTCCTTATGCATCTTTTCTTATAGATTTGATGGAGCCTCATGATATTTGTTTGTTCTCTTCTTTGTCTTCGACTTCCTTTGGAACTTCATCTTGATTAATTCTAAGCTTTTCAAATTCACCTAAAAGATCATTAAGAACACTATCTTTTCCAAGATCAAGTTTACTATATTCATCAAATACAATATTCATAGACTCTTCAACTACCATAGACTTTTTGTTAAAAACTCTATAAGATTTGCTAATGGTGGGATAGCTTAAGAAAATGGCTTCATCGGTTTTAGAAGCAAATTTTTCAAGGTTATCCTTGGTATTTAATATATAGCACTTGCAACAAAAAACTCTAAGATATGAAATTTTAGGCTTTCTTACATTCCATAACTCGTAAGAGGTTTTATTTAAAATGGGTCTTTTTGAAAACTCTATTTGAAATATAGCATGAAGTATTAATGGCTTTCACCCAAAATAAGTTGGTAAACCATACTCATTAAGCATGGTTATAGCCATTTCAACCAAGTTATTTTTTCTTTCTACAACACCATTTTGTTGTGGTTTTCTAGGAGAGGAAAAATTATGTGAAATTTCATGTTCAACGCAAAAATTTTCAAAAAGTTCATTCGCAAATTATTTTCTATGATCACTTCTTATTTTTGAAATGAAATAATTTTTCTCATTTTGACCCCTTTTTGCAAAACTTTTGAATACATTAAAAGTATCACTCTTATAAGTTAATAAACTGATCTAAGTAAATCTAAAGTAGTCATCAACAAGCACATACACATATGACTTTCCACTCAAACTAGCAATCCTACTAGGTCCAAACAAATCCATATAAATAGGTTGAAGGGTCTAGAAGTACTTACAACATTTTTTTATTTGAATGATGACTTGTGTTGCTTTCCCATTTGGCAAGGTCCACAAGTCTTTTCCTTTGAGACCTTGATCTTTAGAAAGCCATCAACAAGCTCATCTTTGCAAAGGCTATGTAGAAGCTTCATGCTTGCATGTTCAAGCCTTCTATACCAAAGCCAAGACTCCTTGCTAGTGGACATAAAACATTTGACATTTTGGTTAGCCGAATCATCTAAGTCAGTCATATAGGTATTGTCTTCCTTTCACTCTTAAACACCACATTGTCATTAGCTAAAGTAATGACAATGCATGCTTTAGAGTCAAAGATGACTTTATTACCCTTATAAGACAATTGACTTACTGTAAGCAAATTAAACTTTGAGCCATCAACTAAAAGAACATCTTCAATAAAAAGGTGATTATTCTTACTAATGAAACTAATATCAACTATCTTACCTTTAAGAACATCTTTAATAAAAAAGTGATTATTCTTACCAATGGGACTAATACCATCTTATCTTTGATATTGTTACCAAATGTGATGTTTTCACCTCTTGTTTCCTTCAAATTGGTGAAGAGACTTGTATTATCATTGTTGACCTAAGTTATTTCAAAACACAATCAATCTCTATTTTGATCTTGTCAATCAAATTAAAGTTTTCTAATATGTGTGTTAAGTGTTTATTTTGCAAATAAAATATATTAGATAAGTTGGAAATTCAAAAATTTCTTAAGTCATGAAGCTGGCCTCTAACTTGCGACTAAGAAAGCAGAATTGGGACCGCGACTAACATATCACGACTGTTACCCTATCATCACGACCAAGACTAAATTAAATGTTAAACCTTCAACTTTTTGCCTCCAGACATAAGCAATTGTGACCCCAATTGTGACCATTACCATGGGCGAGATCAAGGAATCACGACTATGGCTTTTATACAGCACCTCTCCTTTCCAACAGATAGTTGAACTGCCAATGAGAAAATGCAATATGTCATGTAGCCATTGAGATCTTTCAAGATCGTGACCGCGAAATGGTCATCTTAATAGCAAAAAGGGTGTTATGACCGCGAAAAAGGCTTAGTGACTTCACATTGCTCTGACAAAGCGTTTAATGTAAGATTTTATGGCTGTTTTATGGGGGATCTTTTACCCATACTCTTTGTAATGGGAATTTGAATGAAAAAAGCTATAAATACCCCATCCAAAGACTCTCATAACTATCTAACAACCTTTATTGAAGCCAAACTCTTGTAAATTCATTTCTCAAAGCCTTAACTATTTAATTGTATTTATTTGGTTGTTGTAAGAGCATTCATTGTTCAAAAGGGTCAACTATTAACCTTCAAAACACATTGAATGGGTTGAGTGAGCCAATAGAAAACTATAAATACCCCGTTTAAAGACCCTCATAACTATCTAACAACTTTTATTTAAGCCAAACTCTTGTAAATTCATTTCTCAAATCCTTAACTCTTTAATTGTATTTATTTGGTTGTTGTAAGAGCATTCATTGCTCAAAAGGGTCGAGTATTGGCCTTTAAAACACATTGAATTGAGTTTAGCGAGCCAATAGAAAACTTTTGTATAGGTTTGAGTGTGAGTCTAAAAGGAAATACTTGTAAGGATTGTGTGTTAGCCATTAAAACACATTCAGAGTTGGGAGTGAGTTTGAAACTCCATTATAATTATTTAGTGATGGTAGAACACCTAATTGAGATTGGGAAATGGACGTAAGGTTTGTTAACACCCGAACTATTATAAAATTGCTTGTATCCATTTTCTTTCCTTATCTCTGTCTATCGAAATTTAAATTTCTCACTAATTTAACCTCCCTTCTTAGTGCGCAAGAGCAAACACCAATCATGTGTCTTGAGCATCTACTATCTACATGTCATTTGTTTTCTTTAGTAGTGAATTTGAGACACACCTACAAGAAATAGTAAAATCTTTTCTTAGGTACCCAAATATATTTGGGTCCTTAGGGGTTAGTCTTGAAAGGGTCATCAAGCTTGAGTTGAGCCTTCCTTATATAATTATTTCGCAACACCCTTTTCGCTCTCGAGATGACCATTTTGCGGTCGTGATCTTGAAAGATCTCAATGGCTACATGATATGTGGCATTTCTTGTTGGCAGTTCAACTATCTGTTGGAGAGGAGAGTTGTTGTATGAAAGTAGTGGTTGTGACTGCTTCTGTGACTCGAGGCAAAAAGTTGAAGGTTTCGAGGTTCATGACTTAAGATAATTTTTGAATCTTTGAATTTGCAACTTATTTAATATGTTTTATCTGCAAAAAAAATACTTAACACACACATTAGATAACTTTAATTTAATTGACAATATTAAAATAGAGATTGACTAAATTTTGAAAAAACTTAGATCAACATTAGTAACAATTAATATTCATTTAGGCTAAGGAAGGAGAATTATTCTCTTGAACATAAAAATTTACTAAGTAGGGGTAGCAAACGACTCTAAAAGCAAGAAAATCTAGAATAAACAATGTTGATAATGTTTAAATTCTATTAAACCTTACAATTGTTTTGAAAAAAAAATTTATCTTCTAAATCATGGATTTACAGTCATTGTTTTCTATTTGAATAAATGCAGAAATTTAATTTAGTTTCAATTGGAACAAGTGCAAAGCAAAATTAAAAATTAAATAAAATAAGAGTTGGAGAAGAATGCTTACGATCGAGAGCAATGAATAAAAAGTAAAGAGCATAGGAGATTATAATCCTATTTGTTCTGCCTTTTCTTATACTTATTTTAAAATCTGCTTCAATGAAGCGAAACAGTAATGGTGGATCCTTCTAATCCTGCACTTAAGCCTTTAAAAGGTGAAGTATCTTTTTTTCAATTACTCTACAAAATGCGTACTTTTTATTTTCATAATCTCTAACTCATGGAAAGTGTAACAATCTCGTTAAGCATCAAATGTTTTCTCGTAAAAAATAAGAGAATTTCTCAAGTTTACAAGAGAATAAAGACTTTAACTTTAGTGACAGGCTAGTGCTTTATGCGAGTTTTAGTTATATTTATTTTTAAAAATATTTTAATATATATATAAGCTATTTTTTTTTATTAAATTTAAGCATTACCTTATATATATAAAATTAAGTTATCTAATTTTTCAATTGTTTACTAATAAAATAATAATAAAAAAGTATGAAATGGGTAGATATGCAATATAAAAAGGAAATATTTTATAAAAGGAAAGTGTATTATTTTATAATTGGGAGAGGTTGCAAAGTTACTTAATTGTAAATAAGCTAATAGATTTGACACAAATCAATTGTTTTTTTCTCTTTTTTTCACACACACACACAAATATATACTAGTTTTTTTTTTCTAACATATTTTGCACGTTAAATTTTATTATAACTCGTTACGACTCGTTTTTAAAATATAATTTAATTTGTAAATATTTATATTTTAAATATAAATATAAATATAAATATTATATGATATATAAATAATTTAAATGAATATCATGTGATATTATTTTTTAAATTATGGTATCTATTAGATAGTAGAACTTCTTTATAAATTATATTTTTTAGTGTAAGTTATTTTTTTTATTTGACTTTTCACTTTTAACTAATATTTTCATAGTAGATACTTAAATATAGTTTGACAACGTAATATAATTATCCATGATAAATAAATTTTTACATTAAGTATTGATTGTTCTTGTACTTTATTAATAGTCAATGTAAAATAATGATGCACATAGAATTATTTTCTTTTAAAATAAAAAAGATATTCTCATTTTCCATAGTGATAGAGGTTTCTTTGGCAATAGGATATATTGATAATTTTATAAATTATAATCGCATTAGTATTTTTAGAAATAAATAATGGGCTTCTAAAATTATTAAAGTTAAAATTAAGAAATAATATAATCGTAAATCTCGTAGCTCATGAAATTTTGATACATTTGCATTAATTAATCTCCAATATTAATAGTTGAAATTTGGATATAACATAAAGAATTAAAAAATATTAATTTGAATAGTATTAATCTTCAATGTTAATATTTAAATATGGGGTATAGTATAAAAAATTTAAAAAACAAATATTAAATTAGAATAGCAAAATAATTGATTTTTTATTAGAGAAAAATATAACATTACAAATAAAAGTTTTGACATTCGACAATGCAATGATATAATTTTGCTCATTATTGTTAAATGAACTTTCAATTAGAGTATTGTATTTTTTCTGTTGCATCTTCTCATAGAATCAAAAATAATTTTTTGAATCTACAATGAAATTTTTCAAAGTCAAATTATCATTTTTCTAATTTCTTAATATTCGAAATAACATAAAAAATATTATTCTGATTGAATTTATTTTTTTGGAATATATGAATTATTACTAATGATTAAAACAACTAATTTTAAAATTTATAATGAAATAGAATAATAATTTACATAATGAAAGTCAAATTAGAATTTCACTAACTTCTAAAAAAAATTTATGTTTTTGAATATTAAGAAAATTTTTAGCAAACTTTTTAATTTTTTGAATATTAAGAAGCTTAAAAAGTTTCTTAATATTCGAAAAAATATAAAAAGATAAATTATTCAAATTAAATTTTTTTATTTAAATTAAATATAATTAATTATATATTAAATAATTATTATTTTCACTATAAGAAAAATGCTAATTGCTGACAGAAAAATCCATTGTTAAATATAGAATTTCTGTCGGTAAACATAGTCATCGTTGGATTGCCGACACGAAATCTATCGGCAAAAATTTGGTCAAAAAATATTTATTAATGAAAAACTTTATTCGTTAGAAATTCATTGATGGAAAAACAGTCAGTAAACCATTTCAGAATCTGTCGTGTATTTGCCAATGGAATACTTTGTGGGTAAATGAGTTGATAAATCTGTCAATAATTCCATTGTCGAATGAAAATAATATTAAATTAAAAATAATATATTTGTTAGTATATTTTCAGCTCGAATTTTTTTGCATAATTTTTTTTATTATATATAGATATATATTAAATTAATGAAAAATATAAAATTAATCTCATTAATTAAGATAAATATAAATGTGTACATAACATATAAAAATTAAAATGGAAAAGAAAAAAATCTAACATTTGCTGCATCTTCATCATAACCCTCTGAATCTATGCGATGATCCTCAGAATGATCACCATGAGAAAGATCAGGAGCAGCAGTAGCAGGAGATACTGATAGAGCAGGGATTGGAGGCATAGGACTATTATTACTGTTAATTTATTTTCACTTCATTTTTATTTTTTTAACAATAATTCTGGATACTTGATAAATTAGTATTTTTAAAGATAATCAATATTATGTAGTTCACATATCAATTGCCTTTTAATTAATTTTGTTGTATAATTTTTATTTTTTCTATTATAACTCTATATTTATTTATGCGATGTTTTTTCATCATTATTTTTCTATTATTATGGATATTATTTCATATGGTTTTTTTTTTTAATATTGGCAATTTTATGCCATGCAAGTATTTTTATGGTTCTTTATATCCGTATAAATTTAATTACTTTTAGATCATTTTTACTCTCATTTCCAATCTTTTCGTATTTTGAATATCTTGTTGATTTTGGATATAAACCTTATTTTTTCTTTACATGGAATTTAATACTATGCTCACTTTAATTATAAAGTCCCTTTTTAAACTATATTTTTATGCACTTATATTATTCATAATTTCACATTATGCTTGCTTTTAAATTCATAATTTCATATTATGCTTGCTTTTAATTAAGTCTCTTTTTAACTTGCTTCCGAATTTAATATTTTTAGTACAATACTTACAAATACATGTCTATTGTTAAGATGCAAAATAGCATGTTATTTAGGATAGTTATGTGTTATTTTCTTTAGGTTTTTGCTTATAATTATTTGATTATTGCATTATTATTCTTAAATTTGTTGCTTTTACCTTAGTCTTGTGTTTTGAAGGTTTCCTTAGGCTTAATTCGTGCATGGAGTGGTGTTTTGATACCTTAGAATGAGAAGTGGTGCAAGGAAGCCAAAAGAAAGCACGTGCTGACTCATGCCGTATGTGCCGAGTTGTGACAGAAGTTGCTGGTGCCGAATTGTAGCTGACTCGTTCCACTAGTGCCAAGTGCGAGGGAGGCCAAGGGAAGGAGGAAGACACTCGTGCTGAGTCATGCCATCTGTGCTGACTCGTGATAGAGCCCACTGGTGTCGAGTCCCACTTGAGTTGGCACAGGTGTGCTGAGTAGTTTCCACAACTCTTCATTGCACCTTTTCACTATCACATCCATTTGAAAGGGGTACGAGTTGGAATGCTTAGAAGCCTATAAATACATGAACTTGGCTTTGTTTATGTATGAAAAAAATACTTAGTTTCAGTTTTTATTGTTTACAAGAATTGAAGTTTTAAGTGAAAGACATATTCAAGAAATTCAAGGAAGACATCAAGGAAACTATTCAATATCAAGTAACTTCCTAGACAGCATAGAACAGTTTATCAACACACTTGTTATATCTTTTTATTCTCCTTTTCTCTACTTAGTTGCTTGATGTTTAAAATACTTTCTCGTTGTTGTTTGGTTCTAGATACTATGTATTTAGGCTAAGTCCTTGTTTATTAGAATTGCAAGGATGAATTAATCTTATGAACCACATTTTTATTCTCTTTATAATACATGGATGATTTAATTTTAATTGAGTGCTGGAATATGTTATGTATGCTTGATCACCATATATAACTTGTTAATCAAATTGTTCACAATGAGAGTTTGGGCATTTTGGTGGAATTGCAATTAAAATTACTTAAAGGATAGGAAAGTACATGGAGACAAGAAATCCACTTTAAAGTGTTAAGAATGGCATGTAACTTAATGGTTTTTGTTTATCTCTACAATGTCATGAGAGTGCTTGTAGACTCTAAATGAAAATACCCTTAATTGACAACGAGAGTTGCTTTTAAGGAATGTTGGTTATTTTCTCCAATCATTACATGTGTTTGTATTTTTGTTAACTTTATAGTTCTTGATTAATTCTAAATTGTAGTTCTAATATACATTGCATGAATTTGTTAATCATACATTTAGATTAATTAGAGTAATTTGTAAATTTTAGTAATTTTAGGATAATTAAAATATTTCAACATCTTCTTTTATATCAATTGCCTATCCATCTACGTATCTATTCAATTGATATAAAATCGCTCCAAATTCCCAGTGTTCGACACTCTACTTGCTCTATACTTAGTCTTAGAGACTAGGGTATTAAATTTGACCCACATTAAATTTTGGCGCCGTTGCCAGGGAATTTGTTTAAAATTTTTATTAATTCAGAATAGAGAACGGTTGTTTTAGGCCTTAACTTTATATTTGTTTTTGTAGTTTTATAATTATTGATTCATGATTTTACTCTTGATGACGCTCACTAGAAGTGCTAGTGATAACATTTTACACTTTGATCCTGAAATTGAATTAACCTCACGTGCTTTGCATAGGGAACAAAGGCAAAGAAGAGTGAATCAACAAAATTTGAATATAATGGCTGATCAGGAGAGAAGAACATTAGGCGATTTTGCCATGCCCAATATAACGAGTGGTTTTGGAGGAATTGTGGCTCCAGCTATTGCAAACAATTATTTTGAAATCAAGCCAAGCGTCATTCAAATGGTGCAAAACAATCAGTTTGGAGGTTTACAAGGAGAGGATCCATATGCTCACATATTGACTTTCCTCAATGTGTGTGCAACCTTCAAGATCAATAGGGTGACTAATGATGTAATAAGGCTTAGGCTTTTCTCATTTTCAGTTAAGGATAAGGCACAACTTTGGCTTGCTAGTTTGCCTAGTGAATCAATCACAACATGGGACCAATTAGAGCAAGCATTTCTTCATAAATATTTTCCACCACACAAGACTGCCAAGTTTCACAATGAAATCATTATTTTCAGGCAAAATGGAAGTGAGACAATCTATGCATCTTAGGAGAGATTCAAGGAACTCCAAAGGCAATGCCCACACCATGGTTTGCCAGATTGGATGATCCCTCAAATTTTCTACGACGGGTTGATGGATGAGAATAGGAATATTGTCAATGCAGCCTCTAGTGGGAAATGGATGGATAAAACAGCCAGGCAAGCTATTACTTTGCTTGAAGAACTTGCATCTCAAAGATATATGGGTGAGGAGACAACAATGGCAAAAACAAAAGGAGTTTTGAGACTTGATAGCATCAACCTATTGAGTGCAAAGGTAGATGCTCTCATCAAATTGGTAAGTAAAGCTCAAATTAATTCTGTAGAAAGTACTAATGTTGTTTGTGAGTTATGTGGAGGATCTCACTCATATTCTCAGTGTAATATGAGTTCTAATGAGGATATGAGTTATGTGCAAGGAGCTTATAACCAAAGAACGGGATTGAACTCAAACTTTTATAACCCTCAATGGAGAAATCATCCTGGATTTTCATGGTCAAATCCATCCTCACAATTAAATCCCCCATTTAACCCAAACACCAAACCACAAAACCGACCAGGATTTCCCATGAAACCACAAGCTTTTAACCCTACCCAACCTAAATCTCACTTAGAAACTCTTATGGAGCAATTTATTGGAACCCAAATTTCCATCAATAAGCAAAGTGAGGAGCAATTTAAAAACCTTAATTCTAAACTCGAACAACTTGCTACTCACAACTGAATCTTAGAAACCCAAATTGCCTAACAAGCCTCTTCCTCTAACTTCAAGCCTTTAGAAAAATTGCCTGCCCAACCGGAGTTTACCCAAAGGGAGACTTGCCAAGCAATTACCCTAAGGAGTGGAAAAATGATTGAAAATAATACTAATAAGAGTAAGGAAATTAAAGATAGGGTAGAGGTTGACCAAGGTAATGTTAACAATGAAAAAACCATACCACCCAAAAATGATGAACCTACCATTGATCTTAAGACACTATCTTTTCCACAAAGGTTTATTAGAAGAAATTTAGATAAACAATTTGGAAAATTCCTTAATTACCTCAAAGATATCACCATTACCATTCCGTTTATGGATGCCATAAGAGATATGCCCCCATGAAGTAAATTCTTAAAAGATATCATTAATCACAAAAGTAAAATTGAAGAATATGGTTTAGTTTCTTTAGTTGAGGAATCAAAAGCCATGTACTCCAATTTTCCACCTAAAAAAAAAAATCTGGGATGCTTTATTGTTCCTTGCATAATTGGAGGTGCGTATTTTGAAAAAGCATTATGTGATACTAGTGCTAGTGTTAGTTTAATTCCTTATTCAATTTACCAAAGGCTTGATTTAGGTGAACTAAAGCCCACTAAAATGTGTCTTTTAATGGCAGACAAATCTATTAAGTATCCACTTGGCATTCTTGAGAATGTACCAACAAAAGTGGTGAGTTTATTATGCTTGCTGATTTTGTTGTTTTAGAAATGGAAGAAGATCTTGAAATTCCTATCTTATTTGGCAGCCCATTCTTAATAACAGTTGGTGCAATCATAGACATGAAGAAAGGTAAGATTACTTTTGAGGTAAATAATGAAATTTTAGAATTTGATGTTTTTAAAATGATGAAATCTACACCAATGGAAGTAGTAAGTAGGATTGACTCATTTGACATAATTGATGAATGTATTGATGAAGTTAAACATGAATGCATAAGTCAAGATCCTATTATACCATACCAGGAAGTAAAAGCAAGTGTAAACCATTTGGAAACTATTCCATATCATCATCCAAGACCTTCAAGGTTTGAACCATTAGAAAGAGATGATGATCCTAAGCCTTCTTCACCTAATGAAGAAGTAAAATTAGAACTCAAGCCATTACCATCAAGTTTAAGATATGCATTTCTTGATTCTAATTCTAAATATCCTTTTATTGTGAATTCATCCTTGTCTAGTGCTAATATCACTATTTTGGGTAAAATGTTGCTTATTCACAAGGAAGCTATTAGATACTCTTTAAATGATTTGAAAGGAATTAGTCCCAAAGTATGCACACATAGAATAAACTTGGAGGAAAATGCTAAACCCTCCATTAAAGGTCAAAGATGACTCATTCCTACCCTTAAAAAGGTAGTAAGAAAAGAAGTCACTAAATTGCTTAACAATGGAATCATATATTCTATTAGTGATAGTAATTGGGTAAGCCCCATACAAGTCGTCCCTAAAAAAGGTGGTTTAACGGTTGTGAAAAATAAATCAAATGATCTAATACCTATAAGAACTATCACGGGATGGCATATGTGTATAGACTATAAGAAACTCAATAAAGCAACTAAGAAGGACCACTTTCCTTTGCCTTTTATTGACCAACTGCTGGAAAAATTAGCCAATTTCTCATATTTTTGTTACTTAGATGGTCTTAGTGGTTTTTACCAAATCCCTGTATATCCTGAAGACTAATCTAAAACTACATTCACATGCCCATATGGTACTTTTGCTTTTAGGCGTATGCCTTTTGGCCTGTGCAATGCTCTGGCTACTTTTCAAAGATACATGTTTTCCATATTCAGTAATCTTATTGATTAATGTGTAGAGATTTTTATGGATGACTTTAGTGTTTATGGCACTAACTTTGAAAATTGCTTAGAGAATCTTTCTAAAGTGCTTAACAGGTGTAAGGAGCATAGGCTTGTACTTAATTAGGGGAAATGCCATTTCATAGCATAAGAAGGAATAGTACTTGGCCACGTAGTATCAAAAAGGGGCATTGAGGTTGATAGGGCCAAGATTGAAGTAATTGCAAATCTACCCCCACCAAAGTGTGTCAAAGATATCGGGAGTTTTCTTGGTCATGCTGGTTTCTATAGAAGATTTATTAAAGACTTCTCCAAGATAGCAAAGCCATTGTGTAAGTTGCTAGCCAAGGAGGTGGTCTTTGAATTTGATAGTACATGCCAAGAAGCCTTCGATACCTTGAAAAAGGCTCTCACATCAGTGCCTATTTTACAACTGCCAAATTGGGAGCAATCATTCGAAATAATATGCGATGCTAGCCACTTTGTGGTAGGGGCTGTGCTTGGACAAAGAAGAGAGGGTAAGCCTTATGTGATCTATTATGCAAGTAAGTTGCTTGATGATGCACAAATTAATTACACCACTACAGAAAAAGAACTGCTTGCTATAGTTTATGCATTGATAAATTTAGAGTATATTTAGTTGGGCAAAAAGTGATAGTATATTCAGATCGTGCTGCTTTAAAGTACCTTCTAAGCAAGAAAGATGCAAAGCTAAGGCTCCTAAGGTGGATTCTTATGTTATAAGAGTTTGATTGGGAGGTAAGAGACAAAAAGGGAATTGAGAATCTTATGGTGGACCATCTATCTAAGCTAGATCAAGACAGACTGAAAAAGAATAATGATGGTGTGCTAATTAATGAGACATTCCATGGGGAACACTTGTTGAGTCTTGCTTCTAAGGAACTTCCATGGTTTGTAGATATGGCAAATTATTTGGTAAGTGGTATACTACCTTATGGGATGGACTATAAACAAAAGAAGAAATTTTTACATGATAGCAGGTTTTATTATTGGGAGGAACCTTTGCTCTATAGAAGATGTGCTGATGGCTTGATTAGAAGATGTATCCCCCAATATGAGACCTAAGATGTTTTGAGGCATTGCCATTCCTTAGATGTAGGAGGACATTTTGGTACATCTAAAACAGCATCCAAGGTACTTCAATGTAGTTTTTGGTGGCTTACACTATTCAAAGATGCTAAAGACTTTGTGTATACATGTGATAAATGCCAATGGATGGGCAACATCTCTAGGAGGAATGAGATGCCTTTAAATGGTATCCTTGGGGTGGAACTATTTGATGTATGGAGAATGGATTTCATGGGTCCCTTCCTAGTTCCTTGGGTTAAAAGTACATTTTGGTAATTGTAGACTATGTATCCAAATGGGTTAAAGCTATCCCCACCATCACCAGTGATGTGAAGGTGGTCAAGAAAATGCTTAAAAAGATAATATTTCCAAAGTTTCTTACCCTAAGAGCATTAATAACTAATGAAGGCTCTCACTTTTGCAATCAAGTTATAGAAAGTCTCCTAGAGAAGTATGAAGTGACTCAAAAAGTTGCTACTCCATACCACCCACAAACAAGTGGGCAAGTCGAGGTGAGCAATAGAGAGATCAAATGGATTCTAGAAAAGATGATTTCTTCTTCAAGGAAAGATTGAGCATTGAAATTGGATGATGCTTTATGGGCATATCGGACGACCTTTAAGACTCCGATCAGTCTTACACCAATCAATTAATCTATGGTAAGTCTTGTCACTTACCTGTAGAACTTGAACATAAGGCCTATTGGGCAACAAGGGCTTTGAACTTCGACTTGAAAAAGGCAGGAAAGAAGAGGCTACTGCAACTCATTGAATTAGAGGAATTAAGAATGAATGCTTATGAAAATGTAAGGTTGTATAAGGATCGTACTAAGTTATGGCATGATAAGCATTTGGTTAAAAAGGAATTTCAAGAGGGAGAACTTGTTCTACTTTACAATTCAAGATTAAAATTGTTTCTCAGAAAGTTAAAGTCAAGATGGTTGGGTCCTTTCAAAGTTGTAAAGGTTCATCCTTATGGGGCAATTGAAATTGTCAATGATAAGGGAGAAATCTTCAAAGTTAATGGCCATCATCTCAAGCCGTATTTGATTAGTGAAGTATTTGAACAAAGGAGTTCAATTCCCCTATTTGCACCTTAATTTGGAAAGGTTAGGTCAAGCTATAGACCATTAAATGTAGCAAGGTATTGTTTACATATTTTTAATTTTTATTTATCTTGGGTATTTATCTTTTATTTTATTTTATGTTATTTCATTTCTTTTGGATTTGTTTTCACCTCATTATAGTATTCGTAGTATTTTCTTTCTTATATTTTCATAATTTATAATTTAATTTAAATCTTCTATAATTCAATATCAAAAAAAAATAAAAAAAAAAGAATTGGGTTGTGCCAACTCATCTCGACGGTGCCGAGTCATGACAGACCTAGTAGGTGCCGTCTCATCCCGACAGTGCCGACTCGTGCTCCCTCTTCCCCCCACCAAATTTTCCATTTTTATTTTTTAAACTTAACCCTAGTTTTTAATTAAATATTTCTTTTACTTCATATTCTATTTTCCTTTCCTTCTCTTTTCTCTTTCACATGCTTATACTTTTCAATTCATAATTTCAATTTTCAAAAAACTGAAAAGTTATATCCTTTCCCAATACATGTCATGTCTTTCATCTTTTACAACTTCTTCTCTTCTAAACTCCCACACGTTACCTTCTTCTCTTTTAACTCCTAACACTTCATTTTCTTTTAACTCTCCCTACTATCTTCTTCTTTCCTTTATAGCCATCTCTTCTTCCTCATCCATGAAAGTCTCTCTACACATTCAAACTGAATAGTTTTCTCTGCCATGGGTAAGTCCAAAGGTTCTACTTCTTCAAGACCATAAGATGAGGAGCAAGAGGAGGAAAATCTGGCCACCATTTACAAAGCTAAGTTCCCTATCCTTTCACATGAAGAAGGTGATAGATTCATAATCCTTAAGATTAGGGGCATCATTGGCTGTAAGTATATTCCTTCATCTCTCTTTAATGATGTAGATATGCATGACTCTTTGAATCAATTATTGACTAATTGTGGGCTTAAGAAATTTATTTCTATGAAAGCACATACTTATGTTGAGTTAATTACAGAATTCTATACATCTTTGGAAGTGAACCCAAATGATTCTCATATACTTGAATTTCGGTTGTTAGGGAAGAAACATTAACTAACGTATTCTTTCATGCATAGGATTTTTGGCTTTAAGAAAGATGGTATGTGTGATCCTCCTAAGTCTTTTAGTGTGAATGAATTTTGGACCTGTTTGACTGATTTGCAATCCCCTTTTCAACCAAAGAAGGGTAAGGCAATGTTTATTAAAGATTTAAAATTCTGGTTATTGCACAAAATTCTTGCTTGTGTTGTTTTCCATAAGTATGAATTTAATAGAGTCTTTGCACAAGAATTGTTTCTAATATGGTGTATTCATACTAAAAAGCAAGTGTGTTGGGCTTATTGGATTTTTAATCAACTTTTAACATGTGTAGCCTATAAAGATGCTCCACTCACTCATGGTCATATTGTTACCATCATAGCTAAATCTCTTAATATTAACTTTGATGATTTTCCCTGTGTTGTTAGGTGTTCTTATTTCACTAAGCAAGCTTTAGTGAGAGGTGAAGTTGTGGATGCTTCTTTTAACTTGATTCCGGCAAGGTCTAGATCATTTTGGAAAGGGTTGGCACAAGTTAAAGATGACCAATTAAATGACGAGCAAGTTGAGGTTGAGGAACCACAAGAAGAAGAGCCACATGTCCCCGTCCCTCTTCTTACAATTCCAATGCAAGGTAGTGCTAGTGGCTCTTTAAGCAGAGATTCTCATATATGGGAACAAATCTTGGAGAATCAAAAGAACATGCAATATCAATTGACTACCATGGAGACTTGGAACCATCAACTTGACTCTCGGTAAAGGAAGATGGAGTACAAGTTGAATCAACACTTTGCCCTTTCTGGTTATACCATTGAGTCTCCTCCACCATATCCTTCAGAGAATTGAGGGAGTTTTTCTTATCCCCTTCCTTTTATCGCCATTCACATTGGGGATAATGTCCATTTTTAAGTGTGGGGGAGGGATAGTTATTCATTGTTATTAGTTTTCTTATTTAGTTGTTAATATGCATTTGCATCATCTCATTTTATCTTCTCCATATTCATAAGTAGTTTCTCTTCTAAGTTTATCTTGATTGTGATTGTGGTTTTATCTTTATACCATGTTAATAATTAACTTTTTATGATCAATTGGTAGATTTGAAAGTCTCATTTAGTATAAATATTGAGTTTTTCTTTTTATCTCTTTTTATTATTTTCAAAATCTAGAGAATATATAGTCAACCTTCTAATTTTGCTTAATGCTAGAATGATAAGGATTTAAGCTTAAGTTTCTAAGAATTGAAGTAGCCTTAGGGAAACTATAGCCATAATACGAGTAACTAACTTTTCAATAATGGATGAGGACAACTTGATTATTCTCTTAAAAAATAAAATAAAATGAAATGAAATGCTTATTGATGTGATGCATTTTGAGTAAGTTATGTGTAAGTGAGTATGCTTCTTAATTACATTCATTCGGAAAGAAATGGCTGACGTCAATATGGAATTATATTACAAGAAAAAGAATTCAAGGAAAAAAAATTTGTGTCTAAAAACTCCATGAGAATTGTTGGTTAGTGCGTGTGCTCAATCCTTGTCCCATGGCTACTTTTGTTCTTAGAAATCCTAAGTTTAAAGAATGATCATGATAGCTAGATAGCTTGGTTACACTTTGACTTTATATTCTTGATTTTGTTCTTAATAAAATGAGATAAATCAGTAAACTTTTTGCTTAAACTATGAGACTTGTTTCCTTTACCATTATTGAGCATTGGAAGTTTAGTTGTTACCTATCATTTTTCTAAAAAACTAATTTCATAATTAAGATGACTTGTTGGGATAACTACATCTATTTTGGAGAAGATGAAAGTTTTTGTTTTCCATTTTGGATCTTACATTTCTTGCTTGAGGGCAAGCAAGGTCTAAGTGTGGGGGAATTTGTTAAGATGCAAAATAGCATAGTTATTTAGGATAGTTATGTGTTATTTTCTTTAGGTTTTTGCTTATAATTATTTGACTATTGCATTATTATTCTTATCTTTGTTGCTTTTACCTTAGTCTTGTGTTTTGAAGGTTCCCTTAGGCTTAATTCTTGCATGGAGTGGTGTTCTAATGCCTTAGAATGAGGAGTGGTGCAAAGAAGCCAAAAGAAAGCACGCGCCGACTCGTGACAGAAGCTGCTGGTGTCGAATTGTAGCTAACTCGTTCCACTGGTGTCGAGTGCAAGGGAGGCCAAGGGAAGGAGGAAGACACCTGTGTCGAGTTGTGTCGTCCGTGCTGACTTGTGATAGAGCCCACTGGTGCCAAGTCTAACCTGAGTCGGCACAGGTGTGCCAAGTAGTTTCCACAACTCTTCATTACACCTTTTCACTATCACATCCATTTGAAAGGGGTACGAGTTGGGATGCTTAGAAGCCTATAAATACATGAACTTGGCTTTGTTTATGTATGAAAAAATACTTAGTTTTAGTTTTTATTGTTTAAAAGAATTGAAGTTTTAAGTGAAAGACATATTCAAGAAATTCAAGGAAGACATCGAGGAAACTATTCAATATCAAGTAACTTCCTAGAGAGCATAGAACAGTTTATCAACACACTTGTTATATCTTTTTATTCTCCTTTTCTCTACTTAGTTGCTTGATGTTTAAAATACTTTCTTGTTGTTGTTTGGTTTTAGATACTATGTATTTGGGCTAAGTCCTTGTTTATTAGAATTGCAAGGATAAATTAATCTTATGAACTACATTTTTATTCTCTTTATAATACATGGAAGATTTAATTTTAATTGAGTGCTAGAATATGTTATGTATGCTTGATCACCATATATAACTTGTTAATCAAATTGTTCACAATGAGAGTTGGAGCATTTTGGTGGAATTGCAATTAAAATTACCTAAAGGATAGGAAAGTACATGGAGACAAGAAATCCACTTTAAGCGGTTAAGAATTGGCATGGAACTTAATGGTTTTGTTTATCTCTACAATGTCATGAGAGTACTTGTAGACTCTAAATGAAAATACCCTTAATTGACAACAAGAGTTGCTTTTAAGGAATGTTGGTCATTTTCTCCAATCATTACATGTGTTTGTATTTTTGTTAACTTTATAGTTCTTGATTAATTCTGAATTGTAGTTCTAAGATACATTGCATGAATTTGTTAATTATACATTTAGATTAATTAGAGTAATTTGTACATTTTAGTAATTTTAGGATAATTAAAATATTTTAACATCTTTTATATCAATTGCCTATCCATCTAAGTATCTATTCAATTAATATAAAATTACTTCAAATTCCCAATGTTTGACACCCTACTTGCTCTATACTTTGTCTTAGAGATTAGGGTATTAAATTTGACCCACATCAAATTTTAGCGCTGTTGCCAGGGAGTTTGTTTAAAATTTTTATTAATTCAGAATAGAGAACGATTGTTTTAGAACTTAACTTTATATTTGTTTTTGTAGTTTTATAATTAATAATTCATGATTTACAAAATAAACTTAGAATACACATGTTTAAAATACACATGTTCAAAATATACAACATACTATAACATAAAAACCAAAATTTTCATACAAAAATTAATACTAATTTCATACAAAAAATTAGAATTTCTACTTCTTGTAGTGTATAAAACAATAACATAACATAGTGAATAAATCAAAATAAATTGAAATAAAATTATAAGAAATTTAACACATCGATACTGACAAATTATCAAATTACAAAAAATATAGACAATTAACAAAACACAAAAAAAATGAAAAAACTATATATTCAATTATCAATAATACAATAAAATTAATACTGGAATTATTAAATTGAGAACAATAAATAAATTATTATTACAATGGCAAAATTACACATAAAATATAATACAACTATAAATTTATATCTAGCATACCAAATTACACTAAATATAAAAAATAGATGAAATTCATAAATATTCAAATTATCAAAATTATACATAAATTTTTTAGTAAAAGCTAAAGAACCAAAAATCAAAGGTGCACTAAACCATCCCAACTAGGTTGGCACAGTTATAGCACTCGCATCACACTTATGGGCTTCAAGATTAAATTAAGAGAAAGGAAAAAGGATACAATAAAGTTCATATAAAAAACAAAACAACTCTCTCTAAAGAAAAATAGAAAGTAAGAATCGGCAAAATCTAAAAGATTCCCTACTACTAACATCATAAAAAACATAAGCAGAATAGATAAGGGGACAAGAATCCCACCAACATAACCCAGAAGCCGAAACCCCAGCACGAGTTAAACAATTAGCTGCCTTATTGCCTTCCCAAAGAATATGAGAGGCACGAACTGTCATGTGCTTTACCAGAGCCAAACACTCAATCCATTCTTGTTGAATTTCCTGTGGAACCTCCACTGAATAGGAGCAAAAAAGGTTAACCACATAGGTTGAGTCGCATTCCAACCACAAAAAGAGCTAACCATTACTCCAAGCTTTAGTGATAGCAAAAATAACAGCTTTTAATTCAGCTAAGTATAAGAGCATGGGATTGGAAATGTAAAAGCACCATGGACAAAACCTCTAAAGTTAGGGAATAAACCACCTACCCGAGCCGGACCAGGAGCACCAAGCATAGATCCATTCATATTGACTTTCATCCAATAAAAAGGTGGGGGCTGCCAAATAATGCTAACAACTCTATGAGCCATATCTGGTTGACCTTTAATATTTAAAGAATGAAGGATAGTCAACTCAGACAAAGAGTTATGCATAGTGCCAATTTTGAAAAGACTACATTCCTTTATGGAAAGCCATAATTGTCTTAAAGCATTCCGAAATAGCCAAATTGTGAACTCTCCAAATAGTCTAAATCACATGCACTACAACTGTAGTCCAAAGTGCTAAAACTTGTGAACTAAAATGTTTTCTTATTTAACAAAAAAAGAAATGAACAAAGTCACTTGAAATGGACAAAGAAACCCAAAAAAGAGAGAATAAAGCTTGCCAAATTGACGAAGCAAAATGACATTTAACAAACAAATGGTCAAGCAATTTTGATGCAGAAGCACAAATGGAGCAACGAGATGCCAAACCAATCCCCTTGTTCATCAAATTCTCATCCTTCAAAAGAAAACCCAAAATGGCATGCCAGCAAATGAAAGAACCTGATGGCAGAATATACTCTTGCCAAATAAAATGCTGCCAAGATTGTAAGTCATGATTGGTGCAAAGAAACATTTAACAAACAAATGGTCAAGCAATTTTGATGCAGAAGCACAAATGGAGCAACGAGATGCCAAACCAATCCCCTTGTTCATCAAATTCTCATCCGTCGAAAGAAAACCCAAAATGGCATACCAGCAAATGAAAGAACTTGATGGCAGAATATACTCTTGCCAAATAAAATGCTACCAAGGTTGTAAGTCATGATTGGTGCAAAGAAAGTTATAAAGCCGTTTGACTGTCAATGGTAGGAGTCTAGATGCAAATATCCTATAGTTTGATAGACACAACAATTTTAGAGATACATTATTGCAAAGCATCAGGTATTAACGAAGGTAAGTTCCATTGACCTTCCTACTAAAAAGAGAACACTGGTGCAGTAAGTATAACTTCTTTTTGATTGGAGAATCCCATTTGATTAGTAATAGGAGGCACAACCCATTCATCAGTCCAAAATTGCAGAGCATTATCAGTCCTAAAAAACTATTTAATGGAACTATGAACTGTCCCATAAACATTTTTTATGGAAGTCCAGATGGAGGAGCGAAAATAAGATGTCTTTGCAGTACCAGAACTAATTAAAAATCTTGAACGAAGCATACTCATAGAGAAAGAGTTAGTAGTGATAAGCTTCCAAGCAAGCTTGCCAAGCATAGTTGTATTCAAAAAGTCTAAATTTTTTAATACCAATTCCGCCCTCCTTAACTAGTCTGCAGCAGATTCGCCAAGGGATAGTGACCAGCTTCTTTCTATCAATATTTCTAGTCCATAGAAAATTATGAATACAATGTTCTTGTAAGCAATCAAGGAGTTAGGCCATTTATACATAGCAAAAGAGTGAAGAAAAGAACTCATAAGGACCGATTCGATTAGGGCCAAATGCCCTGCCATAGAAAGGAGGCTACCTTTCCACTTTGAAAATTTGCTAACAATTTTGTCAACCACATCTTAAGCCAGCATTCCTAAGAGAGCCAACAAATAAAGGAACACCCAAATAGATAAAAGGCACAACACCGCTCTTTATGCTAGCCATTGTGTGAATACAAGTAGCATGCCATACAGTAATCGCTTTCCCAAAGAAAATATCACACTTTGCCTAGTTAACTAATTGACTCGACAAGTCACCATATTGCTTAAAGAATGCATTAATGATTCCCATATTAGTTAAAGTAGCCCGCCCAAAAATGAGAATGTCATTAGCATATAAAAAGTGTGAAGGGAAGGAAATATTGCGGGTGTAAGCCACAGGAGAAAAACCACCAGAAGCACACTTTATGTATATCCATTTGCTTAGAAAATCCCTGGCAAGACAAAAAAGGAAAGGAGAGAGGGTCTCTTTGGTGGACTCCTCTTGAACAAAAGAAGTACCCTTTTAATTCTCCATTAATCATGATGGAAAGTCTAGTTGATGAAAAGATTGAAAAAATCCAATCTCGAAATTGGAGAGAGAAGCCAAAACATTCCAATACATCGAACAAAAAAATTCCAGTCCATAGTGTCAAAAGCTTTCTGGATATCAATTTTCATAGCCATAGTACCTCTGAAATAATTTTTGTCTAATAAATTTACCCCTTTAGAGGCCGCTGTAATACAGTCAGAGATATGCCAATCTCGTAAGAAACCGAACTAATTGCATAAAATAATACGCATAGCAATTATGGCAAGTCTATCTGCAAGAATCTTGGTTATAATTTTAAAACAAAAATTGCTGAGAACAATAGGCTGAAATTGATCTATGGAAATTGCCTCATCAACCTTTGGTATAAGAACCATAATACTCGAAATGAGACTAGTAGAAACAGTACCTGAATGGAAAAATCTTTGGACCATATGACAAATGTCAAATTGAACGATATCCCAAAAAGATTTATAAAAAACTCCAGTGAACAGTTGGGACCTGGAGTACTATGAGGATCCATACTGAAAACCATTGCCTTAATTTCATTAGGAGAAAGACAACAAGTAAGCGTATCATTCTCATCGTTAGACACCAGATTGGGAACCACCTCTCGAATGGTAGTAATGTTAGACCGAATGGACCTATAAGCTCTAAACAACTATGTGTAAAAATCAATAATGTGTTGCTCATTAAGTCTTTTATCATCAGTAATGCAGTCATCGATTTGAAGATGATGAATTCCCTAGAGGGTTGCCATCTAATGTGGCATTGGTGAAAGAAGGAAGTATTTCTATCACCAACTTCTAACCACTTGATGTGACTTCACTTTTTTAAAAAAATTTCCTGCTACTTTAAATGGAAATCTAAAGCTTCATGAGCATCTAACTCTTACTTATGGAGATCATGCATCCAGCTCGAATATGCAATTCTATTATGAGTGTCTTGGAGCAAAGTAAAGGTCTTACTAATATTGTCATCAAGGAAACCAAAGACTTTTTTATTCCAGTTACGTAGCACCTATCTAAGTCTCTTAAGTTAATGGCAATGAATTGCATTGGGAAGACCCCAACCCATGAGTTTAAGATAACATCGCAAAGACCAATGTGCATTAACCACATAACTTAGAATCTAAAGCATGCCAGAGGTATGCTAGCATGTAATGAGCAAGTGAGGAGAAGCGGAGTATGATCAAATTCATGATGGGTAAGAGCCACACAAGAAATAAAAGACCAAAAATTGAAGAATCCCATCAAAGCCATGGAGCGGTCCAGCTGGGAATGAGTTCCATTATTTCCAAGCCTTCCATTGCGCTAAGTAAAAACAGCACCACGAGTCTCAATATCCAAAAAATCACAATTGTCCATAAAATTATGAAAATCACCACACAGGCCTAAGGGGGGACGCCCTGTCTTTTCATGAGCACCTAAGATCGTATTGAAGTCACTAATGGCCATCCAACAATCTCAAGAAGAATCTTTGTGACAGACTAAATCAGTCCACAACTCCCTCTGATGATTGATCCAGATACTCCCATAAACAAAGCTAATACAATGAGGAGCACTTGCAAAACTGAAATCCATAGTAATATGCTGGTCCTGAATAAAGAAGGAAACAACAGGAGGCAAAGAAATGTTAGCCAAGACCCATAAAGAGGGTAGTTGCCGACTGTTTACTACCACTAAATGGAGACCCAAACTATCCCAGAATCTGTTATCAATAGAGTTGAAATCCACTATAGGCTCAGCAATACCAATAAAATTAGGCTTATATTTTTTATAAAAAGCAGACAAAGATCACTGAGTCTCTAGGTTATTAAGACCCCAACAATTCTAGAAGAAGAGCTTCATAAATTTAGTTTTTGAGGTTTCTTAATTACCCTATTAGAGAGAGTAACCTATGTCTTCCTAATCATTTTTTTATTCTTTTTTTTTTAACTATTGTCCATTGATGACCCTCCAAATTAGCTTCATCAGCCCAAGACAGAACTTTAGAACCTAATGCTCTGTTCTTAACATTTAATGAGGAAGGCTCCACCAAATTAGAGATAGGAGTATCGAATTGCTCCAAACTTTTTGTTTCCTTACTATGCACAAGTGGGGGGGGTAATCCACACTAGATTCAACAACACATTGACTAGAGCTATCCTTTGTCTTTACAACTGTTGAAGGTGCATCATCGTCACTAGAATTTGCATCACTAAAACTGGAACTATTCTCTTTAGCATCATCTTCACTAGCGATGGACGGATTGGTTTCTTGAGGCTTTTTAGCATTTTTCACAGGTGCCAAATTATGTGCAATAGTTTCATCAACGTATGCATGTGCTTGTCTGGCAGCAACTACTAAGGCCAAGTCTTCATAAAGAAGACCCAAAAGCATGTTTTAACAAAACATCATCAGAAGCATGCCCCTTAGACCTGTTATCCTTAACATCACATGTCAGTTTCACATCCACAAGTTTGGCTTAAGTGTCACCTTTCTTATTTAAATGGCAATCCACTAAAAGGTGGCCAATATCCAAGCATACACTGACAAAATGAGGAACATTCTCATAAACAACATCAATGAAAAAGCTTTTACCCACCCTTTCAACCAAGCGAGTGGCAACAATTTGGCAGCCATGTCCACATCCACTAAAACTGAGCATAATGACCCAACTCACCAGAGAGAGTAGCATTGTCAATATGTAGAGGAACCCCGAGTCTACGTGCAATATCTGTTAGGATTTGTGGGTGCCAGTATTCCTAAGGTAACTTGTAAAGGCGAACCCATAATTGAGTATGTGTAAACTTTTCAGCTAATGGATCAAAGTTAGGAGTCCAATGCTATAATCAAATTTTTCCAGGTTTGAGGTCAAGGAGCCTTTCCCCCAAACTCGATTTGTTTCCTCCAATGAGCTAAGGATCACTTAACAATACTTGTGTCTAAGAGAGATGAGCTTTTAATTATCACTCAGAGCCCAAAGGGCAGAAAGTTTCTTTTTCAAGTTTGCTAATTTCCAAGAAGGTTCTCCTTTCATCAATGTAACCTTAGCAATTATGGCATGTTAGCAAAGGGTAATTCATTTGTCATAAAGCTCGATTGATTCGGACCGAAATAGAACCCCCCTTGTTAATAGCAGTACTCGAGTCCATTGTTGTGAAAACATGATTCTGCACAATATTAGCAAAAGAAGGTTTTGGTGGAGGGGCAACCACAGTAGGTTTGTAAGAAAACATATCGCTATGACTAAGGAAATCCATAGTGAAGGGGGAAGGAGGTCAGGCTGGCTTGGCAGCACCACCTGACTGGAAAAGGCAAAGATAGAGATCAACTAGGGTTTTGGAAAAGGCAGCACTACCTATCTTCCTTAAAGCGATTTTAATACTATTCCCATTATGAGCCTCAACAAATTAATTAATCCTGAAAAAAAAAATTTTGTGGGAGCTCAAACTCACACCCCCTCTAAACAAATTACATCCCAATTAAAAAATACATAATTTTAAGTATTAATTAAATTTTCAAAACTAAAAAAATACCAAATTAATAATATTACACAAAAGTAATAAAAATACAAAAAATTAAAAAAAATCCCAAATTCAAATAGCACAATTAATCTAGAAAATTAAAAAAATTGCAAAAAAATAATTACATCAAATAAAAAATTAATAATAATTAATGAATATTATAAAAATTGTAGATTATAAAATTAAAATAAATACATAAAATTAATAAAAATACATAAAATAAAAAATACATAGAAATTAGATTAATACATAAAAATACACAGAAATTACACAAATACATCAAAGTTATAGAAAATACAATAAAAAATAAAAAAATTCTAGAAAATTATTTAAACACTTAAAAATTCATAAATATATCAAAATAATCAAATTACACCAAAACATCATATTACAAATTACATACAAATATTCAAAAAAATAATCAAATTACAATAAACAAACAATGCATATGCAAAAATTCAACAAATAACACAACAATAACCAAACAAAAAAAATACAAAACTAAAAAAATTACTTGAGGCGTAGAACGACAATGATGACAGCAAAGGGCAACGAAGACCAGCGATGGTGAATGGACGCTTAGCAGTGATGGAGTTCGACAATGAGAGAGAGAGAGAGAGGAGACAGAGAACAGGAAGAAAAAAGAGAGAAGAGAGAAGGAAAAAAGGGGAGGAAGCAAAAAGGAATGGGCAAGTATATGTATTATTATTTACCAACGAAATTACAGATGAGTCGCCACGTGGCATTAGTAAATCCATCGGTAATCTATCAGTAAAGATATAAAATAAAACATATAATTTTTAATCATTTACCGACAGAAATGTGGCAGTCTGTAAGTAATTTCATCGGTAAATAATTAAATCGGAGCTAAAATTTCATGCTTGACTTATAGGTTTCACTAAGCTGGTAATTCATTAATATTCCATTGGTAAATTAATGCGCCAATTCTTCCCTCTATATATTATCGATGTAATTTATCCATTGGTAATCACCGACAAGCATCCATTGGTATTTTGTCGTTGTATTCATTAAAATTTCTAATTTTCCTTTCTATCGATGATTAATAACAAAATTATTTCCATCGGTAAATTCCAGTGGTGATATGGTAGCTTATTGTAGTGTTTATTCTTTTTTTATTCTAATTGAATTTTCATTCTTTCTTATTTAAATTAAATATAATTAGATATTATATTATTTAATTAATAAATGACCATATTAATCATCATAAATGCATAATTAAAAAGAATTTAGTGAGAACACTTATGTAAATTTTCTTATCCTCTCTCTCTCTCTCTCTCTCTCTCTCTCTCTCTCTCTCTCTCTATATATATATATATATATATATATATATATATATATATATAATACCGTCATTAGCCAGACCTACCATTATTTTTGGATCTTTTTTTTTCATGGCCAAAGTAATAAAATTTTAAAATAACATAATTGACATGATTGCCCTCCATGTTACTTATAAGGAATCAATACTAACCTAATAGATTAATCTCACAAAGAAAAACACTGTAAAAATAAATGATAACAGACATCAAAAGATGAAAGAAATCATAAAAAGATCTGCAAACACCTAGTGGCCATTTCACTTAACAAAATTCCAATCAAAATTACTATAAGAGAATTTAGATCTTAGCTTAGGTTATGTACAAGAAAGTTCTTATCATATGCTATTTTTTCTTTTTGTTCCAAAAGAAAAATAAGTCACGAATGCTAATATTTTTTATTTTTTAAAAAAAGTAAAAATAGAGTGAGTGCAGTTATGAGCTACACTTGATATGCATTGAACATTAATTATCTAGGCTGTATTTGGTTGTTTAATATTTTAGCGAGGAAAAAAACACAAATAATTAAAAAGAGAAAGAAAGAGATAAATAAGCAAAATTTCAATTTTCTTATATAAAGGGCATTTAAGTTAAAGAAAATTATTAAAAAAATCATTGCTCTTACATTAAAAAAATTGCTATGGTAATATATATATATATATATATATATATATATATATATATATATATATATATATATATATATATATATATATAGTCCTGATCATTTTGTAGGCGGGATTGAGTTTGGGCCAGTTTTTATTGGGCTATTTTTTTTTTATTTTATGTCTAAGCCTAGTTGGTCTAAATCTGAGCCCAATATGAATATAAATTCTCAAGCCCAAGTTGACCCAATTGTGAACTCTTAATTTTATACCTTTATGATTTAGCCGTAAATTGACACCTATTAAGTTTAGTGCGCTCTCCAGAGCTGGTGCAGTGGTCCTGCTAGCCAATTAACAAGTGAGGATTTGAGGGCAGCGCATCCGAAAGAAAAATGGACATTCAAGTACATTGCTACACGGATACTCAATTTTCTAATACAGACCAAAATCAATCTTAGAAAAAGGGAAGGGTAGCGGTGCCTACCATACCATTGGCAACCACCAGAGAGCCCAACAACACTGCTCAGAAGCCCGGTAGTGCCACTAGCCTCCTTGGTGGCTAGTCTCCCTACCTTTTGTCTATTCCAATTTTGTTGCTTTCAGTTGGATTTCAGCCACAATAGTCTATCCTTCTTGGTCTTTTGACATTTTCAATGACCACAATATTTCTCTCTTGCTTTGCCAGTAAATACCCCCTCCATTCCTCCATTTCTCCTCACCAATTGAATTAGTATTGATTGGCTATCTACTAATTTTCTCTCCCTCCCTCCCTCCAATCAATCTCAAAATTAATTAATTAAATCTATCTCCTACCAAGTTAATGAATATTTTTAATTAACTAATTAATTTTTTTAATCACATCACTCAATTAATTAATTAATTAATCTTTTTAATTAATTGATTAATCATTTTTTAAAAATCATCCAATTAATTAATTAATATTTTTAATTAATTAATCAATCCATCTAATCTAGTTAATTAATTAATCCTTTTAAATCAATCAACCCAATTCTCTATACTTATCCACTCTCCTTGAGTAGGATCCTTGCTTCTAGGTACCAATAAAATGGAATTTCGGTCTGACAAAACCTTTTATTTATCTCACCCACCAAGATCAAAGGTGTAATACTTTTCCTCATCCATTCAACTCCCAAACTAAAATTAATCCGATCAATCCTTAAACCCTTACATGCATTTTAATCTCTATTCAATAGGGTACATAAGTACGTTTGGAATATAAATTCAAATCTCAAATCCAATTTCAACTTAATCTCTTTCCCCTTTCTCTTTCAATATAATTATTTTCATGTTCTTTTTTTGTAAGTGAATTTGTGACCTTCTTAGAATCCATAAGTGCTAGAGAAGTTATCACATGATTTCATTTATGTAATTAGTTAAGTTAATAATTTTTTAGTTTATAAGCGATTATGTGGTTCTCCTAATATTCATAAGAGTTAGAGAAAACACTCTTCTTGGCTTGTAGATATTTTATTTTACTTGCTTTTCTTAATTTCCTTAAGCATTTATAATTATACCATACTCATGCATATTAATTGTCATATTATAATTGTTGTTCATGAAACCATTTTTTAAGCCAAATTAAATTTATGAGCTAAATTTAGATTATTTAATATTAAAAACCTAATCTTGAATCTCTTTCATTTTAAAGACTAGTGATTTTATCATTAAACAAGTTAATTGAAAAATTAATGAATTGAAGTCGATTTGAATTTTTCCTTAATTTTTTTATTTAAAATAAATTAGGATGACGACTTCCCAAACATTTTCAAAATCAACCCACCCAAGCTTGAGGGCTCCAAGCCTCCAACTATGCATTCGAACTCAAATGAGCATTTTAATTATCATTTTTAACGGATCGGTCAAGTGTTCAGGCGAGATCTCACAACAACTTGCAATTCCTATAATTTCTTCCACTAAGCAAAAATAGGATAAAAAATGAAAGAAAATTTGAATAACAAAAAATTAATTAAAAATGGCAAATTAAAAAATTTATGCAGATTAAAAAAAGAAAAAGAAAAGGTAAAGCTTGTACTGACTTGAAATCCTAGATAAAGGATAAAAATTAGAAATTTGAGACTTCAAAAATAATAAAAAGATATTATATATATAAGTCTATGTAAATTTTTAGTTGGAACTTATTAAAATACAATGATCTGAAAAAAAAAAAAAAAAGAATTAGTGAAGTTTCTTCTTGTAGACTTACTCTCGAACACATGACTATATATATATATATAGAGAGAGAGAGAGAGAGAGAGAGAGAGAGAGTAGACCTTATTATTTTGCAGGCTGAATTGGTTTGGGTCAGATTTTATCGGACCAAATATTTTTTTTTTATATCCAAGTCAGTCTAGTCTGATTAATCTGGGCTTAACTTCTGCTCAAATCCAAGCTCAATTTGAGTATGCATTCTCAACTGGCTTGATCTAACTCGCAATTTTTGTAATTTCTTCCACCAAGCAAAAATTGGAGAAAAATAAAGGCAAAATTAAAAATAAAATTAATTGAAAATCGCTAATTGAAGAAATATATGCAAATGAAAAAAAAAAAAAAAAAGTAAAGCTTGTACTAACCTGAAATCCTAGATATAGGATAAAAAACAAGAAATTTGAGATTTGAATCAAATTCTTTTATGGAGTAGATTATTTAACAGATAGATAAAGAGAGGAGAGATAGAGAAGGAGAATGAAATGAAAGAGAAAGTGAGGGTAAAAAATGATGTTAGTGACTGAATTGTAAATTTTAGGGTGTATGTTTGTGTATATTATAGGTACATTATATATATGTATATAGATAATTATAAAATTATTTTCTCCAATTCTTTTCTTTGCAAGCAAACAATTCATCAATTCCATTATTCTCATTACCAAACAACAAAGAATAAATAAATTAGAAATTCAAAAAAAAAAAAAAAAAAGAAAGAAAAGAATAGCTAACTTAAACAATCCATAATTCTCTCTGCGCATCTGTTCGAACGCACACAAGAGGAAGGAGTACTTTGCAATGAAGGGTTATTTAAAGACATATTTATCACAAGAATAATTTCATCCTGTGCTTGAGAATAACCTTTATTGCAAAGTACTCCTTTTTTCCATAAAGAATCCTTCATTCCAAACTACTCCTTGCGCGCGTCGGAGGAGATAATTAGGAGAGAGGTATAATTTTCAATATTTGATTAGAAGGTTTGATTCAATTGCAATAGCGATAAATATGCCATGATTAAATCTTTTGATGAAACACTAATATATATATAAATAATATAAATAATTAAGTTATCAAAATTATTCTCTCATTTTTTTTAACTGTTTACTAATAAAATAATAATAATAAAGTATGAAATGGGTAAATATGCAATACAAAAAAGAAATATTTTATAAAAGGATAGTGTATTATCTTATAATTAGGAGAGATTGCAAAGTTACTAAATTGTAGATATATTACTAGCCATTAGATTTGACACAAATCAATTAGATTTTTTCTTAATCTGTTTTGCATGTTGATTTATATTATGACTTGTCATGATTTATTTTTAAAATATAATTTAATTTGTAAATGTTTATATTTTAAATATTAATATAAATCTTATATAATATTTAAATAATTTAAATAAATATTATGTGATATTATTTTTTAAATTATGGTACCAATTAGATAATAGAACTTCTTTATAAATTACATTTTTTTTTATTGTAAGTTGCTTTTTTTATTTAACTTTTCACTTTTGACCAATATTTTTATAGTAGATGCTCAAACAGCTTTTGATAATGCAGTATATAATTATCAATGATAAATACACTTCTACATTAGGTATTGATTGTTCTTGTGCTTTATTAATAGTCATTGCAAAATAAAGATGCGTGGGGAACTGCTTTTTTTTTTTTTTTAAATGAAAAAAATATTCCTCATTTTCAGCAAGTGACAGAGGTATCTTTAGCAATAGAATATGCTTTTCTTGTTGTATCTTTTAGACTCACTTTTGGTACTTTTCTAAATATTTTTATATTTGATTATAAATATTTTTCATCGCTCTTTTACATCATATTATCATAATTGATAATTTCATAAGTTATAATCATTGTTGACCTAAATTATTTCAAAACTTAGTCAATTTTTATTTTGATCTTGTTAATCAAATTAAAGTTATCTAATGTGTGTTTTAAGTATTTATTTTGCAAATAAAACATATTATATAAATTGAAAACTCAAAGATTCAAAAATTATTTTAAGTCATGAACTTGGCCTCTGAACTGCGACTAAGAAAGAAGAATCGCAACCGCGACTAAGATATCACTACTATGACCACATTATCGCGACCAAGACCCAATTAAAAAACAAAGGATTGCCTCGAGAAACAGTTCGTGACCGCAACCAAGGGTTTGATCAAGGAATCACGATCGAGAGTAAGTAGTCATGACTGTGACATTCATCAGGTAAACTTCCCACTCCCATGGATAGTCAAGCAGCCAACGATCAAATGCCACGTGTCACTAGCCATTGGAGAAATGAATTTCATAACCGCAATTTAGGTTTCACGATTGATTCTGCTTCTGGTAGACAACTTTTTGCAATCTACTTTGAAAATGTGTTTATGTCTTTTATACTTATTTGTAATGGCTCTTTAGAGGATGTAAGCTATAAATACCCTCTCTAAAGGCCGTAGATAGAAGAGAATAGTTTATCAAGTATCCAAACTCTTGCAATTTCATTTCTCAAACCTAAAACCTTTGTAATATACATCTTGTGTTGGTTAGTTTGATTGTTAGCCATTGAAACACTTGTATAGGTTGAGGAGTGAGCCTTAGAAAACTCTAGTTTAGATTTGAGTGTAAGCCTTCGTAAAACACTTGATTGGATTTCAGAGTTAGCCTTCTTAAAACTCTTGTTTATGTTAAGAGTGAGCCTTGGGAAAAACTCTTGTAAAGTTTGGTATGACTAAATTGGGAGTGAAATTGGTAAAACTCCATAGATAGTGGAAATATCTAATAATATGATTAGGGAGTGGACGTAAGATCAGTTGGATCTGAACCACTATAAATCTTGTATCTTTATCTTTCTTTCCCTTTCTCTTTTCATCTATATTTTAATTTCCCATCAATTCAACCCCCCTTCTTGATACATAAGGGCAAACAATCAGCTTAATATTTTTATAAATAAATAATGGGCTTCTAAAATTATTAAAGATAAAATTTAAAAATAATATACTCATAAATCTGGTAACTCATGAACTTTTGATACATTTAGATTAATTTGAATAGTACTAATCTTCAATGTTGATAGTTGAAGCTCGAGTATAGCATAAAGAATTTAAAAAAAAATTAAATTAAATTTACGTATTTTAATGTTGATAGTTAAATATTGGGTATAATATAAAAAATTTGAAAAATAGATATTAAATTTAAGTGTTTATAGAATCGTAAATAAATTGATTTTTTTAGAGAATAACAAATTATTATAAATAAAAACTTTAACATTTGATAATGTAATGATAGAATTTTGTTCATTATTATTAAATGAACTCTTGATTAGAACACCTTCTTTTTCTATTGCATCTTCCCATAACAAAAAAAAAAAAAAAAAAAAAATCTACAATAGAATTTCTCAAAGTCAAATTAGAATTTTTCTAACTTATTAGTATTTGAACAATCAAAGTGAAATTAGAAGTTCATTAACTTCTTAATATTAAAAATAATATAAAAAATATAAATTGTTCTGATTAAATTCACTTATACAAACTATTATTATTTTTTAAAATATTCAAATTATTACTAATGATTAAAACAACTAATTTTAAAATTTATAATGAGACAAAATAATAATTTATATAATGAAAGTCAAATTAGAATTTCTTTAACTTCTAAAAAAAAATTATGTTTTTGAATATTAAGAAATTTTTGAGCAAACTTTTTATTATCTTTTGAATATTAAGAAGCTTGCTCAAAAAATTTCTTACTATTCGAAAAACATAAAAAATATAAATTATTCTAATTATTTTTTATTTAAATTAAATATAATTAATTATATATTAAAAAATAATTATTTTCACTATAAGAAAAATGCTAATTGCCGACAAAAAAATTCGTTGTCAAATATAGAATTTCCATCAATAAACATAGTTACCATTGGATTTATGTCGGCAAATATTTGTTGACGAAAATTTTCATTCGTCGAAAATTCACCAATGGAAAAATAGTCAGTAAACCATTTGGGTATCTGTCGTGTATTTGTCGATGGTTCCATGGGTAAATGAGTCAGTAACGCTGTCAGTCATTCTATCATTGAATTAAATTATATTAAATTAAAAATCATATATCCATTGAGTATATTTTCAGCTATAATTATATATATATATATATATATATATATATATATATATATATATATATATATATATATATATATATATATATATATATATATATGAAAAATATAAAATTAATCTAATTAATTAAGATAAATATAAATGTGTACATGTCACAACCTAATCTTAGAGGTTGTGATCGGCTTGCAGTTAGACTGAAATACAACCACACAAATCTAACTATATTATAATAAGGCTATAACACTATATGGTCTTAATTCAAAGTATGAGTTTGACTCGTAAACTTATTAAATACCACAATTATAAATTCCATAACCAACTTAAATGACAATCTAAAGGAAAACAAATTAATAAGTAATGACATATCTAGAAATCTGAATACTTATAAATAGCTTAAAACTACTCAAGGACAGTATAAATAAGTGAATAAAAAAACAATAAGTCCAAAGTCCTAATAGCTCGAAAATCATCTAGAACGGAACGACAAATGGATGCTTATAGACCTGGCACGGCTTTAAGAATGAAAGATGAGCTAAGCTTTGCCAACTACTAAGGGTCTGCAAAACAAATATCTAAAGAGGAATGAGTATATACTACTTTGCTCAGCGAGAACACATATGGTAGAGAATTTCCTAACAATTTATTTGCATCAAGTTAAATAATTTTGTCATCAAGTACAAATCAAACAATTCACATGACAATAAGATCAATCACAAATATTGCACAACAAATAGTTTCTTATACTTAACAAGATCTTAAATAATATGTTTACATTATATATAATTTATTCGATAATAGCATAAAGTTCATTTGTTATTATAGCAATTACACGAGCTCAACTATTATTGAAGAAATTTGCAAACATAATATACAATGGGAAAGACCTTGCGAGACTTGTCATTTAGCATGTAAGGCATTGAGCTCAAGTACCATTAACAATGGGGCACTACGAATAGGCACGGTATGCACATATAACATATAAGGCAGTTTGCCCAAAACATATAGTAACCAAATATACTCTAGGTGCACTATGGGAAGCCCAAGTCATAGTCTTATCCCAATACAATACAATAACAATTCACATCGATAAACCACGTATTAGTTATTTTATACAATTACGTCACATATAAAGGCATGCATTTTTTTGTTCTTCGACTTCTAATACAAGCAATACAAACATCAATCATATTACCAAACAATTATTTAGTGTTAGTTACCATTTTAACACACGTGTCCTCACCTGAAGCAGATTAATCAAGCAATAATACCAAATTTATTGGTTCTGCTTATTAGCCAATTCTCCATATGAATAAACACATATTTTACAATGATTACCTTTAAATTTTGATGTAAATATGAATCAAATGCATCTAATTATCATAGGTTTCATAAAATGTAAGTGTTTCGCAACACAACATCATCCGAATATTTTTCCTCTAGTTTTGATCATGGATAGCAGTAAATTTATTTGCTCTAAACTTCTAATAAGTATTCCAAATAAATCCAAATTTTAAATACAATCAGCCAACCCATATTTAAATCTATCCACTAGAAAATCATTTACTTTGGACTTAATTAGGGACTCAAGAAAAGTATTCCAATTACTGCCGTTGAAAAACTGACTGAATATCGATAGCAGAAAAATGAAAATTTTACGAACCCATATAGACGTTCTTAAAAATTTATGAAATTTTAACAGGATGTCCTTAACGTACCTAATTAAATTTTATTAAAATTTCACACTAATCGGACTTCAGTTGGATCTCCAAAGAATTATTTTTCTAAACTGACCTGTGTAAATTTTTTTACCAAATAGTTATTACATTATTCTTAATTTTGTTTGATCTGAACATTGGATTATCTGCAAACTTAAATATGATAAAACTAACATCTAAGAGAAAATAATATCAAAATTCCACTATTAAAATTTATCCCAATGATTTATTATAAATTTTTGAAATTACTGATCATCTAATATATATATAGCTAACCCAATTTTAATTCATGAACCAACTTTAACATATTCATCTACAATCTCCAATTAAATAAAAAACCAAATATAGAGATTAATTCTAATAAAATAAATAGAAACAATGGCTTACCTCAAATAATTAAGATTTTAGAAGAAAACTTAAGAAAACACCCTTTAGAAACTTCAAAGATCCTATTTATTTTTTTTTCCAATCACCCATAATGCACTCTTGTTTCTCAAGCACTCAATCACTATCATTCTTTTTTTTTTTTTTTCTTATTCTCCTTGCTCTCCTTGGCAGCTGAAAATCTCGTATGTCTAAAATTATTGATATTATATAAAGTTTCACTAACCCTAGACCTCTACTAACTCCTACACAATACTACACACATATGCACACAAAGTAATACACATTGATACACATATAATTATGTATTAAATATATAAATAAATAAATTTAATATACGAATATATATATATATATATATATATATATATATATATATATATATATATATATATATATATATATATATATATATGTATATTAAAGAACATATATATTTATAATTAAAATAAACTCTAATATACATATATAAATATAACTATTTCTTCTTATACTTATTCTCAACTTAATTAATTATAATATAAAATGTTCCTAATACGGAAATCAAATATTTCACAGTACATAATATATAAAAATTAAAATGTCAAAAAAAGTGAAGAAAAAAATCTAAGTAAGATCTACTGCCTCTTCATTATCACCTTAAGGATCCAGGTGATAATCCTCAAAATGATCACCAAGAGAAGCATCAGTAGTAGTAGTAGTAGCAGGAGTCACAGTAACAGTAGGAGGTACCTATGAAGCAGGGCTTGGAGGCATCGCACTAGTATTACTATTAATTTATTTTCACTTTCATTTTTATTATTTTTTTACAATAATTTTGGATACTTGATAAATTAATTTTTTAAAGATAAGCAATATTATGTAGTTCGCATATCAATTGCCTTTTAATTAAGTTTATTGTATAATTTTTATTTTTTCTATTATAACTCTATATTTATTTATGCGTTGATTTTTTCCTCATTATAAATTTTCTATTATTATGGATATTATTTCACATGGTTTTTTATATTAGCAATTTTTAGCCATGCAAGTGATTTTTGTGGTTCTTTATATCCATATAAATTTTATTACTTTTAGATCATTTTTACTCTCATTTTCAATTTTTTCTTATTTTGAATATCTTGTTAATTTTGGATATTAACATTAACCTTGTTTTTTCTTTATATGGAATTTAATACTATGCTCACTTTAATTATGAAGTCCCTTTTTTAAATTTTATTTTTATGCACTTATTTTATTCATAATTTCATATTATGCTTGCTTTTAATTAAGTTTCTTTTAACTTGCTTCCAAATTTAATATTTTCAGTACAATATGTATAAATACATATCTATTGCAAAATAAACTTAAAAAAATACATGTGTTCATAATATGCAAATACTTTAACATAAAAACAAAAAATTTTCTTACAAAAATTAATAATAATTTCATACAAAAAATTAGAATATCTACCTCTTATAGCTCAGAAAACAATAATACAGTGTAAGGAGTAAATCAAAATAAATTGAAAAAAAATTACAAGAAATTTAACACATCAAAACTAACAAATTATTAAATTATGAAAATATAGATAATTAACAAAGCATAAAAAATAAATGAAAAAACTATACATTCAATTATCAACAATACAATAAAATTAATACCGATATTATTAAATTTAGAACAACAAATAAATTATTATTACAACGACAAAATTACACACAAAATATAATACAACTATAAATTTGCATCCAATATACCAAGTGACACTAAATATAAAAAAATACATGAAATTAATAAATATTTAAATTATCAGAACTATACATACATTAACAAATTACATCCCAATTAAAAAAAAAACATAATTTTACATATTAATTAATTTTTTAGAACTAACAAAATACCAAATTAATAACATTACACAAAAGTAATAAAAATACAGAAAATAAAAAAAAAACCCAAATTCAAGTAGCACAATTAATAAAGAAAATTAAAAAATTGCAAAAAAATAATTACATCAAATAAAAAATTAATAATAATTAAGAAATATTATAGAAATTTAAGATTATAAAATTAAAACAAACACACAAAATTAATAAAAATATATAAAATAAAAAATACACCGGAATTACATAAATACATAAAAAATACAAAAGATACATAAATAAATCAAAGTTATAGAAAATATAAAAAATAAAAAATTACAGAAAATTATATAAATACATCTAAATTCACAAATATATCAAAATAATCAAATTACATCAAAAAATCATATTACAAATTACATACAAATATTCAACAAATAATCAAATTACAATTAACAAACAATGCATATTCAAAAATTCAACAAACAACACAATAATAACCCAACAAAAAAATGAGAACTAAAAAAAATTACTTGAGGTGCAGAACAATGATAGAGATAGTGAAGGACAATGAAGATTGGCGAAGACGATAGACAACAAATGGACGTTCAACGATGATGGAGTTTGACGATGGGAGAGGGAGAGGAGACAAAGAATGGGAAAAAAAAAAAAAAAAAAAGAGAATAGAGAAGGAAGAAAGGAGAGGAAGAAAAAAGGGAACAGGTGAGTAGATGTTTTATTATTTATCGATAGAATTATGGACAGACAGTCACGTGGCATTAGTAAATCCATTGATAATCCGTCAGTAAAGGTATAAAATAGAACATATAACTTTTAATCATTTACAGAAGGAAATGTGGCGGTCCACTCGAAATTTCATCGGTAAATAATTTCGTCACTAAATTTTTGCACTTGACTTTTAAGTTTCACTCTATCGGTAATTCGTTAATATTTTGTCAGTAAATTAACACACCAATTCTTCCCGCAATATATTACTGACGTAATTTGTCCATCGGTAATCACCAACAAGCATTCATCAGTATTCTGTCATTTTATTCATTAAAATTTCTAATTTTTCTTTTTATCGGTATTCTATTTGTGATTAATAACAGAATTATTTCTGTCTGTAAATTTCGGTAGTTTTTTATAGTGTTTATTCTTCTTTATTCGGATTGAATTTTTTCTTTTCTTTTGAAAATTAAATATAATTAGATAATTATATTATTTGATTAATAAATTACCATATTACTCATGATAAATGCACAATTAGAAAGAATTTAGTAAGAACTCTTACATAAATTTGCTTATATATATATATATATATATATATATATATATATATATATATATATATATATATATATATATATATATATATATATATATATATATATATATATATATATATATATATATTATTTACAGACCTTTTTTGTCATGGCTAGAGCAATCAAATTTTAAAATAATATAATTGACATGATTTCCCTTCATTTACTTAAAAGGAATCAATGCTAACATAATAGATTAATCTCCCAAAGAAAAACACTATAAAAATAAATGACAACAGACATCAAAGATGAAAGAAAGCTTGAAAAGATCTGTAAACACCTAATGGCCATTTCATTTAACAAAATTCCAGTTAAAATTATCATAAGAGACTTTAGATTTTAGCTTAGGTTCTGTACAAGAAAGTTCTTGCTATATACTTTTTTTTTTTTTTTGGTTCCAAAAGAAAAATAAGTGGCGACTGCTAATATTTTTTATTTTTTCAAAAAAACAAAAAAAGAGTGAATGCAGCTAGGAGCAACCCTTGATGTGGATTGAACATTAATTATCTAGGTTATATTTGGTTTTTTAATATTTTAGTGAGGAAAAAAACACAGATAATTAAAAAAGAGAAAGAAAGAGATAAATAAGCAGAATTTCAATTTTCTTATATGAAGAGCATTTAAGTCAAAGAAAATTATTAAAAAAAGTCATTGCTCTTGCATTAACAAAAATTGCTCTGGTAATATATATATATATATATATATATATATATATATATATATATATATATATATATATACACTGAACATTTTGCAAGTTGCGTTAAGCTTGGGCCAGTTTTTATCGGGCCATTTTTTTTTTTATGTCTAAGCCTAGCTTGGCTCAAATATGAGCCCAATTTGAATATAAATTCTCAAGTCTGGCTTGACCCAAATGTAAACCCTTAATTTTGCACTCTCATGATGTTGCTACAGTTGGACACTTACTAAAATTTAGTACGCTACACAAAGCTGATTTGGCAGTCCTGCTAGTTGGTTAGTGGGTAAGAGTTCGGGATAAAGCCACAAAAGAAAAAAGGATTCAAGTGCATTGCTACTTAGACACTCAATTTTCCAACATGGATCAATATTAATCTTTAATAAAAAAAAAAAAAAAGAATTGCCACTACCCCTCTGGGCTGCGTCACCTACCATACCAACGACAACCGACAGAGAGCCAGCGGCGCCGACCAGAAGCCCTATGGTGCCATTAGCCTCCCCAATAGTTGGTCCCCCCGCCCTTTTGTCTTTTCCAATTTTGCCCCTTCTAGCTGGATTTTCAGCCACAAAAGTTTATCTTTCGTGGTCTTTTGACATTTTCAAAGACCAAAATGGCCCTCCCTTTCTTTGTCTACAAATACCCCTTAATTCTTCCATTTCTCCTCACCCCTTGAATTAGTATTGATTAGCTATTTACTAATTCTTTTTCTCTCTGTCTCTCTCCAATCAATCTCATAATTAATTAATTAATTAATTAATTAATCATTTTAATTAATTAATTAACCCTCCCTCACCAAGTTAATTAATCTTTTTAATTAACTGATCTTTTTTAATCATATCACTCAATTAATTAATTAATCTTTTTAATTAATTGATTAATCTCTTTTTTTTTTTAAAATAATCCAGCCAATTAATTAATCTTTTTAATTAATTAATCAATTCACCTAATCTAATTAATTAATTGATCCTTTTAAATCAATCAATCCAACTCTCCATTCTCATCCACTCTTTTTGAGTAGGGTCCTTGCTTCTCGGTGCCAATGAAACGGAATTTTAGTCTTGCAAAACTCTCCATTCATCTCACCCACCAAGAACAAAGGTGTAATGCTTTTCCTTATCCATCCAACTCCTAAACCAAAATTAATCTGATCAATTCTTAAACCCCACCACTTAATCGTAGAATGAATTACATGGGTTTTGATCCCTATTCAATGGAGTACGTAAGCACGTTTGGAATATAAATCCAAACCTCAAATCCAATTCCAACTTAGTCCCTTTCCCTTGTTTCTTTCAATGTAATTATTTTTATGTTCTTATTTTGTAGGGGAATTTGTGGCCTCCCTAGAACCCATAAGGGCTAGAGAAGGCATCACATCATTTCATTTATGTAATTTGTTAAGTTAATAATTTTGGAGTCAATGAGTAAATTTGTGGTTCTCCTAATATCCATAAGGACTATAGAGAACACTTTCCTTGGCTTGTGGATGTTTTATTTTACTTGCTTTTCTTAATTTCCTCAAGCATTCATAATTATGTTATGCTGATGCATTGTAATTATTATCTTATAATTATCATTCATGAAATTAATTTTTAAAGGCAAATTAAACTTAGCAGCTAAATTTAGATTATTTAATACCAAAAACCTAGTTTTCAAATCCTCTTTCCTTTCAAAGACTAGTGATTTTATACTTGGACAAATTAATTGAAAAATTAATGAATTGGAGTCAATTTGGATTTTTTCTTAATTTTTCCATTAAAAATAAATTAGGGTGGTGACTCCGAAATATTTTCAAAATCAACACATCCAAACTCGAGGGCTCTAACCATTTTTTTGAACTTGAATGAGCATTCCGATCCCCTCTTTAATGGATCAAGTTGGTGCTCGGACAAGGCCTCACATCAACCCGCAATTCCTAGAATTTCTTCTACTAAGCCAAAATAGGAGAAAAAATAAAAAGAAAACTTGAAAAACTAAAAATTAATTAAAAATGGAAAATTAAAAAATATATGCAAATTAAAAAAAAAAAAAAGAAAAGAAAAGTAAAAGTAAAGATTGTACTAACCTAAAATCCTAGATAAAGGACAAAAACAAGAAATTTGAGACTTGAATCTGTCAAGCTTCATGCTCGGTACCTTGTTACTCTAGCTCTAGTGCAAGCTCTCATCTTTTCTACTTACCAAGGCACAAAGGTTCTAGGGTATGAATAAGCTTAAAACTACCTATCATCTTGTAAAACTCTTAATTAGCTAGGATTGAATTGCTCTTATATCATGTTCAATTATTCAAGAACTTATATGGGCCTAACTAATCATCATAGTAAATTATAAGACATATTCGTATTTAAAGTCAACTTCCTCATTTATTCATTTAAACCACTTCGTGCACAAATTTACTTGCTTACATTCTATTACATCTAATATAGTTCACCATGACATAAGACTTATACAATAAAATTCTAAGATTCTGATCTATCCTTAATTCTAACTTCAGGTACTTTCCTTCATTAAAACTAGCTAGAGCATATTCACTAACTATACCCTTCCTTTTCCAACTTCTCCAAGATCAAGCCTGAACACTTATAGACTAAATCCTAAAATCCATAGATAATGTTGTGAGCTATCAACTCAATAAAATCATAAGAATGTATAATGAATGAGAATATTATGAATGAGCACATTAAGGAAAATTATACATTAGATCATATACAACATCATAATATAATACTTATAAAATTTCATAATATCATAATAATGAAATCATTTTTGTAAAACATTCTTTTTCATAAATTAATAAAAATATGCTTTTGTGAGTCATGTTCTCTTTCCATATTACAGCATTTCTCACATTCTTTATTCCATCATGGATTTAATGGTGGATGAACCACAAATCAGAAGTCCTCATCATTGTAGTACCATCACAAATGCCATTGCAGTATACATAATAAACAATCGAAGGCACATTGGAGTGAATTCATATGCTCTTTGTAATTACATGGGTTGCTACAAACCCAAGAAACATCATTGCATGCCTGTGTGAATATCTCTAACTTAGTTTATAAACCTGATTAGTCAAGTCACTAGTGCACTTGGTTAGTTGGACTTATAAAATAGCTTAAGAAACATGTTCAACTTTATTCATAACTTTAGCTCAATGGCTTCAATTATAAGAGAAGGACTTCAGTCCAAATGAGCTTCATCTATTACAACTTCGTTAGATGGCTTTCATTACATTGGAATGATTTAATTACAATTGATGCTTTATCCTTTACAAGAAATAGTTTTAATTTTAAGGATCTCGCTTAACTATGAATAGTTTCTGTCCAAATGGCTTTGCTAACTTACACTTTTTAGATCGATTGTACCAAAAATATAAATACAATTTGTTACTTGCCAAAGACGATGGTGACATTAATAATAACGAAAGTAATAATTTTATAGGAAATCAATAAAGGAATAGAATTCAATGATTCATCATATTTTTCATGCATTTCTTAACTTACAAACTTAAGGAAACACATTTCTATAATTTGTTATATGCCATGATTAGCTCTGCGGCGCCCTCAAGTTCTCTTTTAGCTCTTAATCCCTCCATCATCATTGCAGACCATGTCGTTTGATAGAGACCTCCATCTTTTGATGGAAATCATCCTAATAATAAAGACCCAAAATCATCACCACCAAAATCTCGACTGGTGGGTCCTTAAAAATTTTCAAATCATCCAAGAATGAGACATTATCATCTAGATATGGATCTTCATCAAGCTTAGCCTTATCCATCCTTAGGCTTACTAGATCCATCAATCTATCCTCTAGACCCATTTGGAGATCTTCTAAGAAAAAAATGGAAGAATCATCTCCCTCTCAGGTCTTTGGGTTTCATTTAGAACTTATTAGTTTCTAAGAAGAAGGTTTAGAGAGAAAAGCTCTAGTGTTTTGAAACTAAATTCCTTCTGACATTCAGAGAGAATTCTCAAAATATAAGACTTTAGAGAAAATAACCATTTAAAAAATGACATGAAAGAGTTTTAGGATTTTTAAATAGGAAAGAAGCAATTATGATGTTTGTTAAGATAACACATAAAATTGGTTATAGTGGTTTATGAAAAGACTTTTCATATTAGAAATGTAAACTTTTCTTAAAAAGAAAAATGCCATTACTGGTATGAAAAAACTGTTAGTGGTCTCTAACATCCCCGACCCTGAGTCCATTATGAATTTTGAGGTTGAAGGGAAGTGATCGGATAAGAAGCAAAAAGTATAGATGATGATTGTGAAAATTGGAATACTTAATGGGTATTGGTCTAGAAACTGAGCCCTGACTATATGAAATAAGGTAGAGAATATTAGGAAAGCATTAAAGATGTATTTGACATAGAAACAAGTGAAATGAAGAGCATAAGAATGAAAAATAGGAAGTTAAGAACCAAATACCTAAAAAGGATCAGGTTTGAGCCGGCAAATTCTGATCTTGCAATGGATTCTTATATATATATATTTTTTGAAATGTATCTATATAGACTTTAGAAGTGGCAGAATTCAAGAATTGAATTAAATAACTTAAATGAAATCAGTATGTGGCAGCACATCACCGATAGATTTTGGCTTCCGAATTTTGAAAAATTTTGGCATAAAAAATCTAATGGAAAAGTGAATAAAAAGAATAATGGAACCCAAATATTAGACCAAAAATATTAGTAGCTAATAATAGAGTTATTAGAGTTTAATAGTGGTAATTTTGCAATAATTAGCAAAATTATGCCTTTGACTAATGTATTTTTTGGTGATAAATTAAAATAAATAAATAAATAAATTATAGCTGGATGCTGAATCCATCAAGAGATGATGGAGGGTGGTGATTAAGCCAAAAATACAATCTAATAAAATAAAAAAATGAAAATGAAAAGTATATAAGTTGGTGATAAGTTCTAAGCACCATTTTGTATATATCCTCACAAAATCTACATAAGTGAGAAAAAGAAAAGGCTATGGGCAGCCAAGAGGAACGCAAGGGATAAAGAATTGTAGAAGTTAGGTTTAAATTTTGAGAGTCTTACATTCATAATTTGCTAAAGACCAAAAATTAATAAATTGTTCCCTTATGTGCATAGTTTTATTTGAAAAATAATTAAGTCAATTGGAGTGATATGTACTGAGATACACTAGAAAAAGTAAGGTAAGCTCAGTGAATCTAGGTAATAGAGTTAAGGAAGAATTTGATACGTCACTTAGGAGCTACCAAACTTCAAATGGACTGAATTTTGGATATGTTTGAGAGAAATGTGTAAGGATTTCAATTACTTAAGAATTAGGGCATTTGGAGCATTGTAGAGAGATAAATGGTAGAAATAGTGAGGCTGGGCCAGGAATGGATCTTATAGGCATATTTTTGACTTTAATATTTTGATGTACTTGCTTATGCAAATTGAACTTATTGAGTGCATGTACTGTATATAGAAGACCTAAAAAGATATTTTGGAAGTAAGAGTCATATGAAGGGAAGCAATCCTTACAGAGAATAATTTAAGGAAAGTCAGTAGAGATAGGTGCAAACAAGTTAGTGTATTCTATACTTGTTTGTACATGGAATACATTTACTTCTTTGATTGAATTGTCCATGTTGCTATTGATACCTAAATCTTTTGTTCTAGAAAATGATTCCTAAATCTTTATTTGAAATTGCATTCAAACCATATCATATTTTCTTTGATAGTGATATTATACATTGCTTGGATTCCAAGAGAATCCTAATGCGGTAATATTCCATTGATTTTTCCTATCTATTGTTTCATATATTACTAATAAAATGTGGATGTTTTATTACAATGACAAATTTTACTATAAGATAACAAAAAGGGACTGACATGATCGATAAAAAATATACAAAAAAGAAAATAATATGACAGACTCAGACTCCAATTTAGACTTAAACTTTGAGATTAGAACTCATACTTAAACTCAGAATCAGAATTCAATTTTAGACAGGTTAGATTAGCTAAACCTGAACTTTCAATGTCATGCCATTTGGGGCTAAGGTAAGTTGGGATTGAATTGAGTTCGGGTTCATCATCACTGTTTGGGTTGGCGGTGGAGAATTCAGGCTGAAATGATCCACTTTGGATGCAATCTTTAACCTTTGATGCAGTTGCAATGAAAGCTTTGAAAGTGGATAAGTATTAGGTTAACAAGTAGACTTGGCAGGTTGAAAGTAGGTTATTGACAAGGATGTTCACTTGTTCTTACTCCGTTGGTCTATTTACCATTTGAGCAGTTTTGGCCCTTCACCTTGTAAGGAACATGGACAAGGACTCATCTGGAAGCTACTTGATTATTTCCAAGTCACGCTTAGTGACATCCACTTCCCTATTATAATGATATTGTCTGACAAAGGCATGGTAGATATCATCCCATATCCTTTTATGGCATTTATTTAGTGAAAGGAATCATCTCCTGGTAGCATCGATTAGTGACCAAGGAGCTCGTTGCCAAGTCCTAAAGGTTTCATTGCCCTCGTATATATCTTCAGATGGGTCTTGGGGCATGTGATTCCATCAAATCATTCTATTTTAGGCATTTTAAATTTATGAGGAAGCTTGGCATCAGAGAATAAGATTAAACTGTCCACATTAATTAGTTCACTATGGTGCTTTAGAGATTTGATGGTTCTTTCCATAGGTTCAAGTTTCTTTATGAGCATTCTAATGTTTGAATAAGAGAAAACTTCCCCATCTTAGTTTAAATATGAGTCGGCTTGGTTCATGTTGAGGTTAAGGTCAGTTTGGTTTAGGGTTGGGTTTAGGTTAGTCCGGTTAGGGATGGCTTGGTTAATCATAAACCAAACTTCTTCAATGATGAGTCGCCTTTGTTCATCAATTAGGCTTGCTGAGCAGTTAAGATAGCTTGAAAATGCTCTTCTTGCTTCTTAAGGAGTCTGGTAAGGATGGGTATCCACTCGAATCCTACCCAGTCAAATTGAGTAATATTCGAGTTGACTGAGTAATGGATATGGGTATACCTATACCCAAAAAAATAGTATTGGGTTTGAGTAGGATACAGATAGTGTAGTAACCTATCTATGTTCATATCAATATTTTACCATAACTATCGGGATTATATATTTTATATAAAATTTTATATATTTTATTACTTTATTTAAAGTTTTTAGTATTTAAGTATCTAAAATAATTCTTATATTTTCTTAAGTATAAAAATAGGTTCGAATTAAGCTAAATGTCCTTAAATAATTTATATTCCAGTCATTAAAACTATGTGGTTTTAATAATAGATTTTTAGTAATTTAATAATTTTATTTAGATTACCAAAATATCATTTAGTTTAGTTAAATAATTTATTATACCTTATCACTTTATTGAGAAAAAAAAAGTCATTTTGTATTCTTGATATATAATGTTAAACCTAATCCTAAATTTCTTTTATTTTCTCATTTTGTCATTCTACTCGCTCGCTTTCCTTAGTTTTCTCTTTTTTGGATCTATATTTCTTTTCTTTTTAAAATTACTCTCTTCAAACTCTCTACAAATTTTCCATTCTTAAACTCTCTAAATCTCATTCTATTTTCTCTCTTGATTTTTTTTCCTCTGAATTTTCTTTTCTTTTTTCTAGATATTCTTCTTTCTCTAGTTCTATAATTAAATAAGTTTTTATTAAATTAATATTGTTTTATGGTTTTTCTTTTTGTTTCTCATAATTTTGAGTATAAAAATAGCAAAGTAAAGAGTCATTTTCGTGTATTTGAGATAAATCTACTATTAGATATTTCATGCTTACTATATTTAAAGTTAATATTGTTTGTGACAATTATTCTTTTTCTTTATTAATATTAATTCAATCAATTTTATCTTTACTTCTCATTATATAAAATCATTGTTTAGATGTACATTTGAATATCATCTCATTAAATTCAATAACTCATTAGAATACTATACTCTTTAAAATTTTAGTATTTATAACTTCATATCAAGTAATCAAATATCCTAAATATCAAGTAACAAATTATCTAAATCACTATGTTTTTTTATTATACAAATTCATTTTATTTTTTAAATCAAATATTCTAAATTTACGCATATATTTAAAAATAATTTGGTAATTATTTGAGAAATGAGCACGGGTAGAATGAAACCCTATGAGTATGGGGACAAATTTGAAATTTATTATCAAAATATGTATGGATACGTGTATGAGTAGAAATGTATCTTTTTGGATATAGATAAGAGTATTATACTATCCTACTCATATCCTATTCATTGTTATCCCTATGCGTAGAAAGAGATACGCAAAGGGAACAATAGATTGTTTAAGTTAGATTTTTTTCTTCTTTTTTAATTTTTGTTTTCTTTTGGATTGTAATTTTTTAATTTATAATTTATTTATTGTTTGCTGTTTGGTAATGAGAATAATGGGATTGATGAATTGTTTGTTTGCTAAGAAAAGAATTGGAGAAAATAATTTTATAATTATCTATATATATATATGTAATGTACATATAATACACACAAACCTACACCCTAAAATTTATAATTCAGCCACTATCATTATCCTTATCTCTCTTTAACTTCATCTCCTTCTTTCTTTATCTATTTGCTGTCTAATTTGCTTCATAAAACTTGATTCAAGTCTCAAATTTCCTTTTTTTTTTTTTTGTCTATATCTAGGATTTCAGGTTCTTATGAGCTTTACCCTTTTTTTTTTTTTTTTTCATTTGCATATATCTTTTCAATTAGCCATTTTTAATTTAATTTTAGTTTTTAATTTTTCTTTTATTTTTTCTCCAACTTTTACTTAGTAAAAGCAATGAATTTTTACACAAATAATCCAAAAACTAAAAAAAAATAACTTTTTTATCTCTTATTTTTTTATTTTGAAAAAATTTCTAAACTTCTCTTTTAATTTATAAATTTAATCTCTCTTTTTCTCTTTACCTATCAAAGTCTGATTTTTTTTTTCTTTTTGATATCATATATTGGTTTCATTTCTAATTAAAAATTAAAAAATTAATTTAATCATATTAAATTTTATTCACGAAAATTCAAAATGAATTAACTATTAACCTTTTTTTAGATTAGAAAACTATATAATTTATCTAAATTTATGTGTTAGATTTTTTTTTATAAACTTGTACAGTATAGTTTGTTACATATAAAAATTAAATTTATATTTATAAAATTAAATACTTTTAAAATTATATTTTACTTGAGATTTTAAAAAATTTTCAAAATAAGTAAATAAAAAGTCACAGTAAACAGTATATATTAAATAAAAAAACAATATACTTCTCACAAATAACAACAAATAATATATATTAAAAAAATATATATTACTATAAAATTCAATATTTTTTAACATTTAATCAGTATCTAATAATATTTATACACGGCTTAAATTTACAAAAGAATCCATGAATCAAAGCAAACAATTTATAACATATATTATAAATTATAATCACTAATATCTTATATTAAAAATAAATAAATAAATAATGACAAATAATATACATTATTATAAAATTCATTATTCTTTTAGTGTGTAATCAGTATTTAATAATGTTTATACATGGCTTAATTTTATAAAAGTAGCTCATCAATCAAAGAAAACATTTTATAGCATATTTTATAAATTAGAAACACTAATCTCTTATATTAAAAAAAAGAACAAATAACACCAAACAGTATATATTACTATAAAATTTAGCATTCTTTTTGTGTGTAATCAGCATCTCATACTGTTTATATATGACTTAAATTACAAAAACAACTCATCAATTGAAGCAAATAATTTATAACAAACACTAATATCTTAAAAAGAAAAAGGATAAGAATGAACAAATTATAATAAATAATATACATTACTATAAAATTAAGTATTCTTGTTATATATAATAAATATCTAATAATATTTATGCATGCCATTAATTTAATAAAATTAGTTTTTCCAATTAAAACACTATCAATGGACTTGCATTTGTATAATATGAAAACATATATTCATTTGCTAGTACATGTCTCACATATGTTCAATACAAAGATACATAAAAAAAAAAAAAAAAATCTTCTAATAATATCAACATAATAAATTCACAAACTGTTCTAATAACTACAAAACTTTCTTTCCTTTCTCCCTGTTCATATTTTTCTTCTTCCTCTTAACATTTTTCTTCATCAACCTGCTAGAAAACTCGGACTCACTTTTAAACATTTCATCATATTCTTTTTCTTATGGCAAACTTGTATTGCTTATTAATATTAAAATACAATAAAATCTAAATCAATTTTCAATATCATCTCATTCAGCAAAATGAACACAACATAAAAGATGATTAAAACAACCCATACTCCAATAAAATCACTAGTTTTGGAGAGAACAAAAACCTAATGCTTGCGATAGCTACTAAAACTTGAAATTTTCATTAGAAAATGAAATTAATAATTAGAAAATAATTATTAATAAAAAGTTAATAGATTTATATAAATAAAATGACAATAAATTGTGCATTTCATTTATATTATTGATCATAAAATATGCAGAATATATAAAATTTGATGCTACAAAATTCACACCATAAAAAACAAATGCTATTGAATTTATAGGTTGTGTTGCAACAAACTAATCAATAGATAATAAAAAAATTCAGCTCAAGTTATTGATATCTCAAATAAAATAGATAAATAATTAATTTAATATTGAAGAGAAATATTTACTAGAATTATTAGTAGAAAATTTTTTTTATATCTATATTTACTAGAATTATTAAACATATAATATCAAATATATATAATAATAGAAGAAATTTTTTTTTTTTAAGTGGCTCATGTATAATTGGATCTCAATATACACTATTTATTTATTTTACGAAATGAAATTTAATGGTTAATATTATATTAGTATTTGATATTGTAAAGAAAATTATTAAAATATAAAAGTCATTATAAAAATTAATCAAATGTTAAATAATAATAAAGCAAATATTGCATGAATCATATAAGAATTTTTAATAAAAAGTAAAAGTGAAAAAAATAAATAAATCAATCTAAAAATGTAAAAAAATAAAAATGATGACATAATTATTAAGAAAATTAAAAAAAAAAAAAAGACTTGAGGCATAATTTTCTCTAAGAGAAATTATAGGAATGGCTAATTAGATCAAGCCAAGTGAGAATACACACTCAAATTGAACTTGGGCTTAAGTAAAGGTTGAGACCCAATTAATCAGGCTAAGCAGGCTTCGACGTAAAGAAAATATTTAGCTTGATAAAACCTAACCAAATCTAATTCAGCCTGCAAAATGGTCAAGTCTTCTCTCTCTCTCTATACATATACACATAATTTTTTGTCGTGTTCTAAAATTTATAAGAAAATTTATTAATTTTTTTCACATCATTATATTTTAATAAGGTTTGACGAAAAATTTTACATAGACTATATATAATATCTTTTTATTATTTTTCAACTAGCTCATATAGAGTAAGCTAGTTGAAATTTTCTTTATATTAGTACTCCAAATTTTTAAAAGGTAATACTTAAATTTAATGAAAAAATATACAAGAATATACCTAAAACTAACACATTGCATTAGCCTGCTACTAAAATTAGTCTTTATTCTCTTGTAAACTGAGAAATTCTCTCTCTCTCTCTCTCTTTTTTTTTTAACTACAAAAATGTGAATTTTATACTTTTCAAAGGGTATAAATATACTTCTCCATGAGTCATAGGTTATAAAAATAAAAAATTACATATTTTGCATTTTTGTTAGAAAAGAGGAATTGAAAAAAAGATACTTCACCTTCTAAAAGCTTAAGTGCAGGAATAGAAGGATCCACCACTACTATTTTGCTTCATTGAAACAGATTTTAAAATAAGTAAAAGAAAAGGCAGAACAAACAAGTAAATTCATGATAATGCACATTTCAATATCCATTTGGAGATCAAAGTAGCAAAGAAGATGCAAACAGTTTTATTTTTGTACCTTCAAGCTTCTACTCATTTCCTTTTCAAAAAGGTCATCAAGGCGAAACTAACACAATTTATAGTCATTTGAAAGCAAAAGATATATTGAGAACTTGTATCTTTTTTTTTTTTTTTTTTTTTGGTCCTACAAAAAGTAATTCAACAATTTGCATGCACGAGTTAGAATCGAGCAAAGCACAGCATGAAACTAATCATCTTACTGATTCTGTAAGCATCATTGAAGTAACCAAAGAAATAATAGTCTTTTTGTTAATTATTCCCTGGCACTCTTCCTCTTAAAATTTTATTTATAATCTCCACTGCTATATTTTATTCATGGCTTTCGACTGTAAGCATTCTTCTCCCGCTCTTATTTTATTTAATCTTCAATTTTTCTCTGCACTTGTTTCAATTGAAATTAAATTAAATTTCTGTATTTATTCAAACAGAAAACAATCACTATAAATCTATGATTCAGAAAATAAATTTTTTTATCAAAACAATTGTAAGGTTTACACAGAATTTAAAACATCATCGACATTGTTGATTCTAGATTTTCTTGCATTTAGAGTAGTTTGCTACCCCTACTTAATAAATTCTTCCTTAGCCTAAATGAATATTACTTTATTACTAACATCCACAGGTAAATTTTACTCATCATTAAACTAATCACTAAGGCACACTAAAGTAATTGAACTTCAATTTGTTGCTTAAAAATCCTTGAACCTTAATTTGTGCAACAACAATATTATATGAACTTAATTCTAGCCAATCTCCCACTGGAATGATGACATAGATTCCAACATTAATTGTTCTTTAATGATATTTTGGTAAAAATTGTGACACATAAGAACCTCAAATATCTTAATCGAAAAGAAAGTGCCTAAGAAGAGATCAAAACTTAAACACATCTGAAGAAACTGTTACTAGTTGAAGTTATATAGACAACAAACAGTGCAACTTTGGCAAGCAGTGCAAATGGTTGGTGGAAAATGAGGGAGACGAGTGAAATGAAGAGTATCTAGAGATGTTGAAAGAAACTAAATGCTAAAGGATCTTACAGGGATACCTAGGAAATGAGAGGCAAATGCAAAGGCATTTAATGGGAGGCATAAGAGTAGAGTGAGATAAATAAGGCAAAAATAAGCGAGAGAAGAAATTGGATGATAAACAATTCATATACTTGATGTTTGAAGAATAGGGAACTATTGGACACAAGATTTCAGAGAGTAGTGAAGCTAGGAAAGAGAATATTTGTGGTGGTACGGTGGTGGTGGAATGCAGGAGGATATTACATTGCTAAATGAACTGAGAGATTAGGTGACTACAAGAAAAGGAGAAAGAGAGAGTTGCTTGGAGAAAAGAGGATAGATAATTTTTTATACCAAAATAACATTGCAAAAAAAATCCATGGTGCAAGTCAGAGTATTGGCAAGAAATAAAATTTTAAATAATATTGTTGTTATATTGATCAAAGTTCAGGGGTTGTTAAGCAATAATTTTCAATTTCAGAGACCATAAACATAGAACAAGAAACCCTCCTATGAACTTGGAAGACAACTACAAACAAGAACATAAAAAATAACCTAACAAAGTACCCTTAGATCAAGTTGGACAATAATCGAAGGGACCACTCTACAAGCTGTAGAAGCAGAAGCCACACAGAAGTCAAAAACACCACCTTGTTCCACAACAAACTATAGGACATACAATTTTTGAAGATAAAGGCTTCTTTTTCCTCATCTAAAGTATCATAATACTTCAAGAAAATGCACTATTCCAAAGAATTTTGGCATCTTTCTTGCCACCAAATCCTCACTTTTTTAACCTCAAAAGGCCTCCAAAGATTACAAAAACCTCTGCTACTCAAAAATGCTAAAAAGGCCATTTTAATAAAGCTTAGTGACTTTTATATGCATTAGTGATAAATTCAGTAACAAGTGAAATTTATGAACATTGTAATAAATGCATCGGCCTCCTCCAAAGTACTTTTACTCCTTCATGAATATATCTAAGTTGTCCTTTGACCCTAATAGCAAAAGATCATTAGGATACTTAACAACACAGTATGGTCAGTAATTTTCTCTAGTCTTTCAGAAGTTAGTGTCATAATAGGTACAAGTAATCTAAACAAACTGATATGAAAGTTTATTTGAACCAAATGAAATTGAACTAAACAAGCAGATAAAAAAGAAACGAAAACATTATAGAAACAGGGGACCAAGGAGAAGGAGAAGCAGAAGCAGCTCTCAAATTTTGCATGAGAGTAAGAGCCAAATAAAAATAAAAATATTCCAATTAGGAAGATAAGAAACAAATTGCAATTTGAAAAGAGGAGTGAAAAAGCCCGGTAAAAAAAAAAAGGCACAAGAAGTAGTGTCTATTGAAGTTCAGACGATGGCATTTGCTAACCCACTGAAAGAAATTAGGTGAATCCTCAACCAACAGGCAACATAAAAAAACAGCCTACAAATTATTTTTTTTGATTATGCAGCAGTAAGGTCATCTTGCAACTAAAATTTATTATTTATTATAGATTATCAAAGATAATTCCATAGGATCTTGCCACCCTCAAACAAATAGTTTGATCATGTTGATTTTTTAGCATTCATAGTTTGATCAGGTTGATTTTTTGGCGTTCACTTATCCTATATCCCTACCATAATTTCCATGCAAAAGAAGGAAAAAATTTTATTCTCTCAACCCAAGAGAAAAGGATTTTATGAAATTTGTCTGCAACTCATAAAAAAGAAAAAAAAAGTTGAACTTTAAATTATGAAAGCTTAAAACCCAAATCGCTTCATGGATTATAAAACCAAATTTTTTGCTTAACCTTGAAAAACTAAGTGTTTACTAAATTAAATATTCCCAAAACAAAAACAAGTACAGCTGTAGAAGAAAGGCAGTTAAACCTTTTATAAAAAAAATTTCTTCTTTCCCTTACCCCACTCTCCTCCCCTTGCGTCCATCTCTTCTTTTCCCTAGTGCTGGCAATGCTTTGTCTTTGTCGATAATCCGCTCAACAAAAAACCTAGAAGTTGTGAAGACAAAAAAGTACCACAACACACCAACCACCGCCCCCCCCCCCCAAAAAAAAAAAAACTCAGCCGATTATCTACTTAAATAAATCAAATCCAGTTTTCTTTATTGCCATTGAATTATAAAGAACAAACTCATTCCAATAATAAAATCCCATCAAGGACACTCAAATAACCAAAGTCAACTCTTTCTAAGTTCATAAATATAACACCAGCATAACCCAGTTAGAGAGCACATAAATGACAAAATTAAGTTTAATTCTAAAGCACAGCAGTGCCAAGCACCAAATAATTGTTAATTTATAATGCGTCCCACTGCGATTAATTGGGAAAAAATGACCTATAGAGAATAGAAACTACTTGCAATTCCTCACATCCTTTAAAGTAATGTTGAATATGAAAATTTCATTACACTTTTATACCTTGATAGCCTTCACAAAATTCCAGTAGCAAGCTTTGATGCATGGGTATCTTGATCAGGCACTTGCACTATTTAATTCGATGCGAACTTGTGTCTGATTAAATTAAATAGTGTAGATGCCTGATAAAGATACCATTCATGCTATTAAGATGTCATCAATTCCACTAAATCTGCCAAAACTTCCATTAGAAGAAGAAGAAGAAGAAGAAAAATTGCTAGATAAAAATAATAGATAATAAGGTAGAAGATTGAATCAAAACCTTTTTAATTTATTGTAGAAAATGGCTAAAACCAGAAATGGAAGAGATATTCATGAGAAATGCTGCGGCGGCTGAGTTCAAGATTTTAGGGTTCCATTTCGATGTGTATATATAGTCTTTTAGGCATTTAGAAAATTTTTCATCCTCAATTGTATTTTCCTATTAGATAACAACCATCACAGTAAATAGTTTGACTTAAGCTAAAAGTACAAACACTTATCAACGTAGAAATAATTTCTGTAAAATAATAATTTTTTTTTTTTTTTTTTTTTTTTTGGCAAGGATAATATGTTAATCGCACAATGAGTGAAAACTAATAAACTGTAAATAGCAGACGCAAAAGTTAAAATTATTTTACAAAGAAATATAGCATATTTATATATAGATGTGACATGTAAAAATGTTGAAAAAATTGAATAAAAAGTTATCTCTATTTCAATTTAACTGGAGATGGAATAATAAAATCTTATTCACGTTGACTTGATATCAGAATTAATAAAGTTAATTAAAATCTTAAATTGAAATTGAGCAATACCTAATCAAGGAATAAACTTGTTTAGATAAAATAAATAAATTAAACTTTCAATTTTTCAAATGGGAATTTAGGTTAAAGCATATGAATTTTTAAGCCCAATTAAATTTTGATTGAATTAGGTTCAAAATCAATTTAGTCTAATATAATTGCTTAAGTCTAACTTTAGTAATAAAATATAAAATTTTCAATATAAAATGTACAGTTACTCATTTTTTTAACACCATTGATGTAAATTCATGAATATTTTTAGAAGCAAAGTTAATTAAAATGAAATTGGTGCAAAGTTAGTAATTATTGAGGCCAAATGCGTACTCACACCTAGGACTGAGTACGAAAATTAAAAATTTCGAATTAAACCGAATAATCGGATTAAAAATATCTAGAATTGAATCAAACCGTTGACTTTTTTACTTTCCCTGAACCGAATTGGACCAAGTAAAATATTTTAATATGGTTCTGGAGATTAACATATATCTGGATCGAGAATTAGACGGAATTAAACCGAACTGTATCGAATTGGATTGGACTAATATAACATAAATTTTTTAGTTTTTTATTTATAATATATAAATAATGTTAATTGAATAATATATAGATAACACCAAAATTATAAAATTATATATGTCATTATAGCAGTTATCAAATTATATCAAGATTATATGAAAATAAAATTTAGATGAATTATAATCTATAATTAAAAATTTATACACCTTAACTCAATGGAATATAACTATTAATATTTATATAATTTACTTAAATATTAGATTCATTAAAATTATATCAATGAAAAATTAGTAATATAATGTGGATTAAGTTTTAATAACACTAAGATATAACCACATATTACAATTAAGAATTTTAAATTCACTACCTATAGATTTTAGAATAAAAACTTTTAATATATATTATAATTAATCAATGGGTGATAATAAAAAAGTATGATGTACTAATAAAATTTTTGATTAATTAACTTTTATTGGTATCTAATATTATAATATTGAAAAATATTTTTTTATTAATTAACATTTATGTGATAGGTTATCAATAAGAAAATACTTGTAATAGATAATTAATAATTTGTATAAAAAGTTAGAAATTAATTGTAAAAAATTATGTGTTAATTTTAAGTAGTATATATAATTATATCACAAAAACTATTAATACATAGTTTTGATATATAATTATATATTAACATAATGTATTAATTTATTTATATATCATTTATTAATATATTATAATTATTAATATAATATATTAATTTATTAAACCAGAATTTCATAAAAAATAAAATTTAAAATTATACAGTTAGTTATAAGAAATTAGTTATTAAATGCATTTTCTCCAAGTCACCGTTTTGAATTGAATTGGACTGGACTGGAACCGAAATATCGAATATCTAAATTGTACTGTTCTGAAATTTTTGGAACAATACAATATGGAGATTTTTTATTTCAGTTCTGGTTCTGAATTCTCATAAATTAAAATTCCCAACGTTTAATCAAATTCCAAAGATTTTCAAATTCTCGGATTGGACAAAACCATACTCAGCCCTACTCAAATCACTAAATTTTGTCTATTTTATTTGTTAAATCCTTATAACTTTATTTATTTCATTAAACCCTCTAACTATTATTTCACACATCAAAGACTAATTTGAAACTAGTTGAGAGTGTAGTGCGCACTCTATTAATTAAGAGTGAATTTCACATGCTCTATTAATTAATGGTGAATTTCAAAACGTCGTTCAATTGGAAATACAAATGTTATCTCGGAAAATAAATAAATTTTATTAAAAATTTAAAATACCAACTTGTTCCTAATGTGCACAAAATATCCTAAAATAGAATTCCAATATATTTCACCTTTTAAATTATCCCCTGCTTTCCCATGGCTCTTAAAGGCAGGAAATGCACCTCAGTAAGTCCTGCTCTTGCCTATAAAAGCTCATAAGAAAGCACAGATAAATATTTATTAATAAGATTTTTAAATCTGATTTGCTGTTTGAATTGATACAGGCAAAGGGTCACGGATTTAAAATTCAACTGGAGTTCAATTGAAATTTATTAAATATTACATAATAATCATAAAAACTTAAAATTACATAGTAATCATAAAAACTTAAAATTAGTTTTTTTTAATTAATAAGTTAATTATTAAAGAAATACTAATCAATTTTAAAATAATAATTTCATGTAAATTAATTATTTAAATTGAAAATTTTAATATTAATTTTTTTGAGAAATTACAACATTAATGTTGCATAATGGTAATCAAAATATAGTGCTAAATTATAAGTATTAATATTGATGGAAACTAATTTTGGTAAATATAAAAAATAATTCGAGAGATGTAGATTTTATTTTTATTGAAAGAAATTATGAAAAAATCATGAATTTTTAAAAGATTTTCTATCTAATATATATAAATATATAATTTTGGATGTAATGTATCAAATACTTTGTAATACCCAACATATCGGAGAGTTGAAATAGGCATATGAAGACGTGATGGACATTGACAAGGTTGGTGATAAAGCGAGAGATATCAAAAAGGATTATAAAAATGAAGGTATAATGTTAGAGGTGATGCTAAGTGCCATGATACAAAGAGATATTAGGATATGATAGAAATGATGAAAAATGTGACATAAAGAGGAATATATATGAGACAGCTGATAAGGAGTATAGGTGCAATGGATAAACATAATGTAAGATCATGAGAACCAAGTCATGGATAAGAATAAGCAAATAAATGGGTTCAGTTTACCAAAGGAGAGTGAAATGAACATAAGATAACTTTGGGGCCTAACAACAAAGCTGAGGATGTTTAGAGAATACGAAGAGGATTAGATAAGTTCAGGCTAGACGAAGTATGGACCTATAGGAGCATGAGTCTGCATGGAAGAAATGGTGTATTCAATGATAAGACTTTAGTGTCTTAGATAAGATGCAAAGTGAACTAGATATTCAAAAAGTATGTAGAAGAAGATTTAAGATTCTTTAAATTTTGAATAGATAAGTCTTACTGGATGGAAAGTCATCTACCATATCACATTCCACTTTTGAGATATGATGGTCATAAAGCATGGGTGTGAAATCTAAATTTTGCACCCTCTAGTATGCAGTAGACAAACCTCTAGAAGCCAAAAACTCTCAAAACAGAAAATTTGAAAAACTAAAATATATCTTTTTGACATTTGAACCCCTTCAAATCATCTGGGACTGAGTAACAAATACAACACAACTTGAATCATAAAAAATGGATGAGAAACGAGCAACAATGGCCGAAAATAGGTGTAATGGGCAAAAACAAGTTTGGGGCTATACAGCTTCTACAACACTACACAATCCAATGTGGTAGCCGCACAACCTTCTGTGGCATAGAGGCTTTATGGCACTACGTGTCACGAACCACCTTTTTAAGCCATGATGCTCTTAGAGTTCAGGGAGGCGTAAGGTCACCTAAACCTATAGAACCCATTTAACTCATAATCTATTATCATTCATCACATTAAATCTTATCCCAAGATCGTAACCTAATCACATTTCCTTATTACCCATAATATCATTTACACACAATATAAATAACTTCCAAAGTTGAATCTCATATCATTAGCTAAATATTCATTACATCATACATTATTACAATAGCAATTACAATACCATTCATATTACATGTACATCCTATAACATATTAATACTAACTTTAAATACCCATGGAGCTTTAATAATAACCTTCATAATCAAGAGTCACAATACCAAGACTTAGTAGAGCAACTTTCAAGCAAGAGAATAGGTTTGGAATTTACCTTGCCAACTTGTTGACTCTACTTGAAAATTTTAAACCACTAAAATATGAGACATAGCTCCGTGAGTATATAATAATACAATACATATGGTGAGTACAAGAATTATTTTCAGGACGGTTCTTTATAGCAATGAAATGTTTTCAATCAATGTCATCAATATAGTTCAATGGCTCATTTTAAATGGAAATAATATCTTTAGTAGAAATATCACTTTCTTGGGAGCAGGATGCCTCCTATACATTTCAATTCAAGAGTGGCATCTTAAGCCTTGCTCACTCACACATATTACATTACGTAAGATTGATTGGCTCTTACGGTTAGGCGTTCCCCCCTAACAGAGGTTGGGTACTCTCATCCTACTCGCAGACTTATACTAAGTGCACTAGGTTTGATGTATTTCCCCATATCAGAAAGGATATTTTTGCTTATCAATCGGTATTCAATAGGAAAGTTCATACAAGTTCATATCAAAGGATTCAATGAACATAGTACGAATTCAGTACGATAGGTTCACAGTAGT